>OY730194.1:41305952-41788452 GCA_963422505.1 Pseudognaphalium luteoalbum
CTTATAATAATTCCTATCACTCCAGTATTGGTATGCCTCCATATGAGATGCTTTGTGGTCGTCGTTGTCGTACACCTACCTTTTGGTTAGAAATTGGTGAAAAGCAATTTGCGGGTCCAGACATTGTTCAAATAACGGCTGAGACAGTGGCAGTTGCACGAGAGAAGTTAAAAGCTGCACGTGACAGACAGAAGCAATATGCTGATCCACGTAGACGACCAGTGAATTTCTCTGCAGGTGAGTTAGTTTATCTTAAAGTTTCACCGTGGAAAGGCGTTATTAGATTTGGGAAACGAGGTAAATTGGCTCCCCGATACATTGGACCGTTTAGAATCAGTTAAGTTGTCAATGAGCAGTCGGTTATGCTTGATCTTCCTCCAGAACTTGTGGGAATTCATAACACGTTTAATATCTGTTATTTGAGAAAGTGTAATGTCGAGGATCAATCCCAGATACTTCCGTTACAAGATTTGCGGGTGGATCAAAATCAGAAGTTGGTTGAAGAACCTGTTGAAATCCTCAATAGGAAAGTTACCAAACTTAGGAAGAAACAAATTCCTATGATGTTAGTAAAATGGAAGCATAGTTTAGGTTCTAACCTGACTTGGGAAACCGAAAAGAATATGAAATCCAGATATCCTGGATTGTTTGACTGAGTTTAGATTTCGAGGATGAAATCTCCTGAAGGAGGAGAGATTTGTAACATCCTCCATACCGGACTGGTAATTTCTTATCTAAATTGATTATATTAATGTGTTAGAAATTATTTGATATTATTGTTTGATTGTGAATAGTAAAATATTACCTGTTTTAAACTGTTACAGTTGACGGTAAAATAAAGTAAATATTATCGCAAAAGGTTTTTAGGTTCCAGATAATATGTTTAGAATTTTAAGTGGATACGGAGTCAGGTAAAAGTTGAACCGACTTGTTTATAACTTTCCTAAAAAGGAAAGTAGGTCACTTTCCTTCTAAAACTAAAAACCTAGAAACCTAAACAAACTTAATCTAGAATTAGAAAATCTTCATATTAACTTGAAATCAAAGGTGAGTTGTGGTATTGAGCTGAAATCATCTTCTTTATCTCATCACCATCAAAGTTTGTAAGTTGATTTTTAAATTGTTCATAACTTGTTTGAGTTAATTTGATGTATGAATGATTTTGGTGATATGTAGATGTATTAATAAAGTTGATGATTGGTGTTACTAGTAGTTGTGGTTACTAATTGTTATAGCATAGATGCAAGAACTGAGTTTTGTGAGTTTGTGTTTAAATTTCGGGTTATGGGGTTTTGCTGGGCGAAAGTGACGATACAGGGCAAGGTACCCGACGGGTAGTACCCATACCCGGCAGGTAGTGAACCAAATGAGGGGACCCGGCGGGTAAACCGGGAACCCGGCGGCTTATACAGGCTTTAAAACTTGAAATTTTTCTGTTACCATGAAACCTTAAATCACCCGGATGGTTTGGGTTGGACCCGGCTGCTGGAACCTAGTACCCGACAGGTACTAGGGCTACCCGGCGGGTAGTGGTCTGCTTTGCGGACATTTTGTGGTAACTTCACATATGTGTTAATTGTTATGCATTAGCAATCTTGTACTTAATTATTTAAATATATAAGACTATTAGTTATATATTATGGATAATATGACTAACTTATATTTGATTGTTGATTCTCAGATCCTCCAAAAGATAAGTGACACTTGGATTCTGAGTTTGTGAAGACAAAGGTATCAGTGAGTGGATTTAGAACTCACCCTTCGATTTAGTTGTAACTGTTTGGTTGCAACAAGTATACATAGATTGATTATAAGATTGTTAATATGTGTTATTGATTATGAATCTACGTGATATGTGAATCTATGTGCATTAGATTATTGAGGTCAACGTGTAGTTAGACTTTTTGGTTATTATGTGATTTACACAGGTTTTGATTCATTTGTTGTGTTCGAGACCTGTGTATGAATTTAATAACCAATAGTTATCGGTCTATTCTGTATTGGCCATACAGATTGACGTTAAGTGTTTTTGGAGAATCCCCGGGTATTATGATATCTCCAGAGCCACCGATCCTCATTCAAAAAGAATGTGTTTACGATTATTCGCTGTAAACAGATTGTTATGCTAAGTTGAATTGTGTGTGATAAATTCATTCACTTAGCTTTGTGCTAATCCCTTACTTTAACTTCCTGCAGATTTTGTTTACTATGTGGATAGTCAGGAAGTGGATGCTTTGGCAGGGAAAGTTTGACGACTTGTGACTCTGATATGGTTTTGTATAAACCTTGTTTGTAAAATATAATACCCCGTTTTAAGTATTTGTTAAACAGTTTTAATTTGGTGTGATCTTAATATGTAATCTATTTATGTACATTATTTAATATAAAGTAATGAAATGTATTTTGTAATATACGCTTCCTAGTAAAATAATATAATATTGTTGTATAAGAAAAAGGGGTGTTATAAATCGCGTGTGCGATACAAGACTAGAAGGACTGACAGGCAACCTCGGATTAGACCTTACACTATCTATACTACTACTGATACTCCAACCACTAGGAGCCGTCGTCGGCCAGATGTCCGCCAATGGAATTGGTTACCCGCAACCCTTGAGACTTGAAGAACTGAAGGAAGAATACAGATTCCTACAGAGGGCGAATAAGCTTTCAACATGCATACCTCCCCCTATACACAGGAACCCGATCACCATACCATTCTGATACTAGCTACTAGGCTATGCCACCACGAGAATAGAATAGACGTTATGGAATTAGAACAATACGAAACCTGTTTAGGCTGGATGCACCTGCCATAGGGCAAAGTTGCACAGATCTACGTGGATCAGCAGGATCTTAGCAAAACCATAGAAACTACCCATCTCCAGGTGATAGAGACCAGAGGCGAAGTGTTGCCTTGCGATTAAGACTAGTGTGCAAAATATAACTCACTTAAGACTAGTAGAAATTCCACTACACATGTACAGTGTGTGGGAAACGATTTCAACCAAATTTTCGTCAGACATTTTCCATGGATTTTCACAAACATAAATCTTCCAACAAATTTTTGTTAAAGCAGAACTTTCAACACTTTTCAGTGACCAGAGCTTTCAACGTATATTATTGACTCAAGCCTTCAACGGATTTTCATCGGACATTTAATCAAAAAATTTCACAACTTCAATCTTTTCGAATGGATTTCGTTAAACAGAATTTTCAAACGATTTGTCAGTAACAAGAGTTTTTCAACATATTAAGATTGACTCAAAATTTTCAACTAACTCTAAGTTGTAAAACAGATTTTCAACATAAAAAATTATTCAACAGATTTTACGACAACTCTTCCATATAAATATTCAAATCCATAAATTATTAACAAAGTTGCCAAAATCATGATGACGTTAGTAATAGAGGAGACGACGCCAATTTAGCTAGAAATAGTACTAGCAGTTTTGTGTTAAAACTCGAGATAGTTAAAAATTCCTTTCGTATACTAGAAATATATATATCTTTAGGGACTAAACCCTGATGCATCAAGAGCTTGTTACGAGTGTGGAAACACTGAACATTTTTGGATAGCACGTCAGAATCCCAATGTGGTCACAGGTACGTTTCTCCTTAATAACCACTACGCATCAGCAACTGCGTACTAGAACTGGAAGGTGAATCCTTCAGTATAGACCTTATTCCAATGAAAATAGATAGTTTCAATGTAGTAGTCGGCCTAGACTGGTTAGCCAAAAATCATGTAGACATAAGTTGTCATGAGAAGATTTTACGAGTACCCATGCGAATGAATGAGATACTATTAGTACGTGGAGAAGGACCTGGAAGAAATCAGAAGATAGTGTCATCCAAGAAAATTCACAAATATCTAACCGAAGATGTCCCGGTGGTATGCAACTACCCCAATGTATTTTTAGATGATCTACCAGGATTGCCCCTGCATAGGCAAGTTGAATTTCGAATCGACGATCTTTTCGATCAGCTGCAAGGAGCCTACTACTTCTCCAAACTCGACCTACAGTCAGGTTATCACCAATTACGGATTCACGAAGAAGATATACCCAAAATGGCATTCCAAACATGATACGGGCATAATGAGTTTTTGCTTATGCCCTTCGGGCTAACCAATGCTCCTGCAGCATTCATGAACTTAATGAACATAGTCTGCAGAGCATACTGGGATAAGTTTGTGATTTTATCGATGACATACTAGTCTACTCGCATAGTAAAGAGAATCACAAGCAACATTTAGGGAAAGTGTTTCTACCACTCAAGGAAGAGAAGTTGTACTCCAAATTCTCTAAGTGCGAGTTTTGGAATAGAGAAGTACACTTCCTCGGTCATATAGTGAACATGGAAGGGATCCATGTGGATCTAGCTAAAAATGAGCCGATTGAGAAATGGGAAGTCCCGACGACTCCTATGAAAATCCATCAATTTATAGGATTGGATGGATACTACAGAAGGTCCATAGAAAATTTCTCAAGGATTGCCAAGCCCTTGACAAAACTGACCCAAAAGATGAAGGAATTCGTTTGTGATATTGAACAGGAGAAGGCGTCCCAAATGTTGCAGGAGAAACTGTGCAATGAGCCAATCCTATCATTGCCAGAAGGAACAGATTGTGGTATATTGTGATGCGTCACACTTGGGATTGGGCTCCGTTCTGATGCAGAAGAATAAAGTAATTACGAGTGTTTCCAGGTAGCTCAAGAAAAATGAGGTGAACTGTACTACGCATGACTTGGAACTAGGAGCAGTGGTCTTCGTACTTAATACCTAGAGACATTACCTATACGGTACCAGATGTACTATGTTTACTGATCATAAGAGCCTCGATCACATACTCGAGCAGAAGATGCTCGACATGAGGCAAAGAAGGTGGATGGAGTTACAAAACGACTATGATTGCGAAATTATGTACCAAAAGCTGTTAGGATTATTACAACAACCCGAAATACCCCAATGGAAATGGGAACAGGTAACAATGGACTTTGTCACTATGTCACCTCGAACTTCCAAAGGTCACGACTCCATTTGGGTTATTGTCGTTCGACTGATAAAATCCGCGCATTTTCTACTTATCCGAGAGGATTACATAATGGAGAGACTTGCTCAAAGTTATATTGAAGAAATTGTGTCATGTCACGGAGTGCCCATCTCAATTATCTACGACAGAGATTGTCATTTTACATCACGGTTTTGGCTATCAATGCAGAAGGCATTGGGTACCTAACTAAACCTGAGCACGGCTTATCTCCCTCAAACAGACTGGCAAAGGAGCGAACAACTCAAACCTTAGAAGATATGCTACGAGCCTGTGTACTAGACTTTGGAGGATTTGGGATGTACACTTACCCCTGATAGAGTTCTCTTACAACAACAGTTACCACATTAGCATCAAGTGTGCACCATTTGAGGCCTTGTATGGATAGAAATTCTGATCACCGTTGTGTTAGCACGATGTCGGTGAGAAGCACTTGTCAAGCCCAAACATTATTTAGGAAACTTTGGACAAAATCACAACCATAAGAGAATGATTAAAGGCAACCCAAAGTAGACAGAAAAGCTACGGTGACAATCGCTAAAAGCCACTAGAGTTCCAAATGGGTGATAGAGTGTCCCTGAGAGTATCACCTTGGATAGGACTTGTACGCTGTGGCGAGAAAGGCAAGAATACAGGCCCATGCTATATTGGACCATACAAAATCTTGAAACAAATAGGCCTGGTGGCTTACAAACTAATATTTCCTAAATAGTTGGGTAGCGTTCATGACATATTTTATGTCTCAAACCTTAAGAAGTGTCTAGTTGACAACTCTCAGACCTTCCCTTAGAAGAGTTCGAATCGATGATTGACTACTTTCTTTTAGTGAAGCACCACTGAAATCCTTAATAGAGGTACCAAACAGTTGAGAGGTTACAAGATTCCCTTAGTTAAGGCTCATTGAAATTCTAAACATGGATCCGAGTTCACATAGGAATAGGAAGATTTTATGAGACGAATGTACCCGCACCTATTCTCGAGTGCTTTGTCACCCAATAGGATCAGTTGAATTTCGGGATGAAATTCATTTCAACGGTGGGATAATATGACAACCGTCAAAATCTCAGGTCATTACCGTACTCGAATCCAAAATTTTACAGCATTCCTTAAATTCTAGGTTATGACTCCTTAGGTTTACTAAAGACGTAGAACGACTTAGAGATTGCTTAGTGGACCATAAGTTCTTTTAGACATGCTAAATTAGGTCACTAAGTGCCAAATAAAACAAAGAAAAATTTACCTTTTTTATGCTTTCACAAAATCTTTATCGAATTTGCAAAACCGAAATTCCCATAACCCGACAACGTAAAGTAAAATCGGATAAATAATTCATGAACATCAAACTTAGACAATTAAATGTCCATTAATTTAATTCAAGAACTTAGAATTACCAACTTTTAGAACTCAAATATTATTCACTAAATTATCTCCAAATAAACCTTATTACATACAAATACTTATACCAAATTAATACATAATTTAAACTAAACATAATACTTATTATTTAAAAAAAAAATGAATTAAACCATTTCCCCCCTCTAAAAATCTGCCCCCCATCCATTCAAAATACTTCCCTTTCCCCATACTCATCATTTCACTCATTTTCCAAAACACACTTTTCACTTTTCTCTCTAACTTTTCACCTACACTTTCTCTCTAAACCCTCTCAAGAAATCAGCCTCTTTTCAAAGAAAATCCAGAGATTTAAAGGTGTTCATCACCAAATGAAGTCTTAAAGGTAAATCTTTATCATCTACACTATTCTATCTTTCACTTTCATGTGTTTTTCTTCATAAAATTCGGATTTTATGCCTTTTTCCATGGCTAAAATCCTCATGCAAACCTTGATGTTTGTAGGTTATCTCTTTTCACATCTTTATGTGTTAAATGAAAGAGTAACCCATGATCAAACCGAAAATCAAGTGAAAAATCGAGTTATTGCTTGTAATCTTGTTAAATCTTGTTCATCTTTATGTAAATTCTTCATTATATGTTAATAATTATCTCTAACACATCATGGATGTATTTTAACACCATGCATGTGTTAGAACATGGATTTAAAGGTCAAAAGAATCAAAAACCACTTCTAGTTAATGTTTAATGCTTTTCATTTTGAACAAAACACCATTTTGGGACTTGTTTGGTTTTTGTCCAGATTTGAGTACGAGATTCACCAAGGTGTTTCTCCCACTTAACCTAACCAAAATGGACGTTTTATGATCCAAAAATCAAGCCCAAGATGTAATCTTTCAAACCCCACTGGTCTCATGTCATTTTGAGTTCATTTACTATTTTTAACATTTTTTGTTTGAACATGGGTATAATCTGTCTTAAAAGTCAGAAAAATTGCCCTTAGTATTTTTGTGATATCTTGAGTAATACGGATCCAAATGTATTGAAACCACCACCAAAAGCTTACAATTTTAGTCTGTAACAAAAATCATTTGGATGACTTTTACTAGAAATGCATGCATTTTGCTCAATAATCATTGTTTCTTGCATGTGTCCAGATTGGTCAACTGTTGGACCTCAGAGGACACATGTAATTTTAGAAAATACTTAAACTTCTCTAAGATGTCTACATAAATTACTGGAAGTAAATAACACCTTGGGGATCATCTATGATTTTTCTCAGATTTTAATTCGAAATATAAGATTTTTAGAAAAATCCGACAAAGTGATACATTTTCTGGAAAAACACTAAAGTGAATAAACCAACACTTGTAAGCATACTAAAAGTGGAAGAAATCATTCTTTTTGACATATGAACATGTTTAAGGGTTGGGTAAAGGTTTTGGGTCAACCGAAAGGTTTGACCAAGCTGACTAAATGGGACTCGACACTTGATGCAATTGACTAACAAATTTTTAACTAAGTAATGTAATTGTATACCGACAATTTTCAACCTACAAAATAATTCGACAACACACGACGCATTGTAAAGTACACAACTAAAAAACTCAATATGACTTGTATGACATGTTTGACAATTTTGGATGTTGTAAATTTGTGTATCCATTATTGTATTCAAACGCTATTATTGGACATTAACAAACTTCAAAGCAAACAAACCATTTTAGCACTTTGTAATCTAAATATTTAGCTAAGCAATCCTATCAAACCTAATTTACCAAGAAACTAATTAGAAACATCATGTTCATAGGACTTAGATGTGACACCCGCCAAATTAGGACTAGTAGTTAGTGCCTAATCAAGTTTTAATACATGTAATTAGTTCTGTGTTAGGCTAATTAATGTATCAAGTAAGATATATCGATGAATATATATACAAGTATGCGATTTGATTAAATCGTACAAGTTTCACATCGAATGTAATTCGGTTCAATTAATACGGACGTTGGTGAACAATTTTATTAAATAATATAATATTATTTAATAAACGCAATTATATCCAAAATATTATTTAGATAATATTTCAATTCAAATTCGTATCGTACAAACAAGGATTACACGATTAGATTATTAAATGCGCAAACAAATTGAAACAAGTTAAAGTTATATATTATAACGCAACCATTAAGTATTTAGTAAAATACTTCAACAAAAATATTGGGTAATTATTCATATTTTAAAACGTATATTTAAACGTATAACATAAACATTTAACGTTTAAACGAACGGGAGAACGAACACCGCACGGAGTGCGATTGCGGGGAATGAAAAAGGTGAGGCTTTCACCTACACCCCACCTCTTTCCCTCTTTTTTTCATTTTCATTCAAACAAAACACACACACCTCTTAAATTCTCTCCCAAAGTTTCCATCAATTTTCGGATTTGCAAACCAACCAACAAAAGTTATATTTTCGGAATCATCATCAAGCAAGGAACAAGATTTACAAAAGCATCATCATCATTTTCGGCCTCCTCTAGCTTCGATTTGCGATTGTAAGAAAAACTCTAAAATCTTAGATTTACTCATTTTGATGTTATGTTTTGATGTTAGATTGTGTACACAACTAGTTATGCCTAAATAAAGGATTAGAACATGATTTCATAGCCTAAAAATGAGATAGATTTGGGTTTTGGGTTGAAAAATCGCGACAGCCGCTGGGTTCTGGGCTGGTGTTCATCTTTGCGACACAAGCCTTGTGTTGCGGAACACAAGCACTGTGTCGCAAAACATAAGACACAAGCATTGTGTCGCATATTGTGTCGCAAAACATAAGACACAAGCATTGTGTCGCATATTGTGTCGCAAAACATAAGACACAAGCATTGTGTCGCATATTGTGTCGCAAAACATAAGACACAAGCATTGTGTCGCATATTTTGTCGCAAAACATAAGACACAAGCATTGTGTCGCAAAACATAAGACACAAGCATTTTGTCGCATTTAGTGTCGCAAAAACCCAAAAACAGAAGCCAAAAACATTCTAAGTGTTTAAAAATCACTTTTCATTAACCAAACCAAATACGATACGATTAATACGCAAAAATGGATAAATCAAAGTATAATAATAATGGTTAAGGTTATTATTATAAATCTGTCACCAACGGGCCGTACACGTTTTCAAAACACAAACCAAATAATCAACCAAATCATAGTAATTTGGACATATATAGTTGTGTAACAACTACAAAGGTAGTCCTTTGAGATACCGACTCCCGTTTATAACCATCGCGTGTCGTGGACACCCTCAGGTTACAAGTCTTCAGACATCAATACTCGGCTAATCAATCAAAGTTTATTTAGATAAACTTCTCAGGCTCAGGTGAGCCTCATGGCCCCTATTTTACTGTTTTTCAATCAGGGGTGTGATATTATTGCTCGTTTTGTTTTACAAGTTGAACGCAAGTACAAATCAAAATCAAATACTACATGAGTTACTTCAACTAATCAATTTAAAGCCCTCCATAGCATAGTCTGGTAATACGTAGTAGCGTGAATGTTAGTATATGATATCATATAGGATTGACAATCCTCGTCCGGGTTAGCACGCACTAACTGGTCAAACGGACGTATTAGCATTTGGGAAGACGAGTGTGGATTAGGCACTCGTAGGAGGCATTGAAGTTGGGTTTCCTTAATTGGACCTGACACTCAAGTTAAGCTCAGACTATGTGCTCATGGCTGTATAACTTTTATTTTGCTTAATTGCTTTATAAATTCAATTATAAATCTTGCGGTTCATACAATTATGTGTTGACATACAAACCTGTGAGCTCACCAGCGTTTCGCTGACCCATTTTAGCATGTATCACAGGTGACCAGCAGTAGGTTGGATTGCACAATCAAGATCAATTAGCTCGAGTCAGTATGCAAACAATCAGAGATTTAGGTGCATTATTATATTTTGTATATATTAATTATGTACTTAAATCTCTCAATTTCCACCGAGCTAATGTAACTCTATTTTTGATGTAAACTTCGGTTTTTATTAATACAGATGTAAAACGACGCATATAGTGGTCGTTCATTATATCTTTGTGCTTGTGATATTTGATTAGTAACACCCAATGTATGCTTCCGCTAAACAGTAAATTTGGGGGTGTTACATTAGATAGGAGTCATAACCGTCAAGCACGCGCGCTACATCTATCGTTTACTCTTACGCTCAATTGTGAGTTTTCACAGCCCCTTTTTACTTGTTTATTATTTTGGGGAGAAAAGCATGATCCTAACTTTAACTAAATTGGTTGTACTCTTTATGAACTTGTTGAACTTTTACTATACTTTTTATGCGAATTGGTGTATACTATTGTTATGCTTGAGTACTATCGTGCTAAAGTCCCCAGAAATACAGTTTACACTACTTATTAACTCGTCCGAGAGCCAGATAAGCCGATGATATTTATGGATAACGCTATTTAGGGGGAAACCACTCCTCACTCACATTGGTCGTGAGTGCATAGTATCACCTTACTCATGTTAGCGATATAACATGGAGCTTGGGGCATGTGTCGGTTGAATCGGTTTAGTAGTGGCCTCAATTGCATTAACACTCTTGTATATTACCTTTCATATTCGCAACTATTACAACCAATCATTTTTATTTATGTCTCTTATGAACAAAACTTTTAGTTCAATTGTTTGTGACATTAAACCTGTGAACTCACCAATTATGACCATAGTTGACCCTTTTGTTTTATCATGCTTTTCAGGTGAACGACAGTAAGGTGCATTCTAGGAGTACTTTTGCATGGATGCATACTCATATGCATTTGCTTTATTTTGAATTATGATTATCTTTTGGAAACTTTTAGGAACTTGGTGTAATCTCTTTTGAAACTATGGGTTGAACTTGTAATAACTTGTAATACTTTCTACAAATTATGTATGGTGTTGCTTCTATATCTTATGCATTGTTACCCGGTACTGTTACATCTCGTGTTTCTGCTTTTGCGGGGTGTGACACATACCCGGCCACCAATAATCTACTTTTAAATCATAGTACATCTTAGTGGCACCAGGATGAATAGAATATTTGGATTTATGAGCTTCATCGAGTAACATTACTTTCAACTCTTACGAGTTTGGAATCCAAATTCTACCGAATTGAGTTTTTAACCCACGAGAATCATCTACAAAATCTTGAACTTGGCCTTTAATACGCTCTGCTTTAAATTTCCCTTTTGCCATGATTGTTGTTGTACTACCTTGATTTGTTCAAAAAGATTAAGAGTGACTACCATTCGTAGAGATTTAACCTTTAACACGTGATGAAAGGCTTTTCTACTAACAACATCTGCTACTACATTTGCTTTTCCTGGATGATAAAGGATTTCGCAATCATAATCCTTACTAAATCTAGCTACCTGCATTGTCTCATATTCAAATACCTTTGATCAAAGAAACACTTCAAGCTTTTATGATTGGTATAAATTGTGCACTTGACTCCATAGAGATAATACCTTCAAATTTTGAGGGCAAAAACAATCGTTGCTAACTCAAGATCATGTGTTGGATAGTTCTTTTCATGTTCTTTCAATTGTCGAGAGGCATAAGCAATGACTCTACCTCTTTGCATCAACACACCTCCTAAACCATTATAAAAGGCATCACAATAGACTACAAAATCCTCAATGCCTTCAGGTAGCACAAGGATTAGAGCTTGACTAAGCTTCTCCTTAAGGGTTGATCACTCCATTGAAAATTTATAGTCTTACGAGTAAGTTTAGTGAGTGGAGTGGCAATTTTGGATAAATCTTGAATAAAACTCCGATAATACCCATCTAAACCAAGAAAGCTTCGAACTTCAGTTGGATTCTTAGGGGATTCCCAATTCATCACTGCTTGGATGGATCTACCTTGATTCTCTGTTTATTTACCACATGACCAAGGAATTGGACTTCTTGAAGCCAAAACTCACAATAGAAAATTTTGCATAAAGCTTTTCAATTTGAAGTGTATGAAGTAATTGCCTCAAATGTGATTCATGATCACTTGCGGTTTTGGAATAGATAAGAATGTCATCTATAAATACAATCACGAACTTATCAAGCATTGGATGACATACCCGGTTCATGAGATCCATAAATGCAGCAAGGGCATTGGTTAACTGATGTGTAAAATCTACTTATAAAATAAACAAAGAAATACTGACACTTAGCTATTACACAACTGAGGTAAGTATACCCTATCGTGTATAGATTAGCTACAGTAAGTCCAAGTTTGTTCCACAGGGACTATGTATTTAAGAATTATAATTTAAAAGCAGTTAATTTAAACAATTAAATGGGGTTTTGTGTGACCGAATTATCACTTTGCTTAACAACTAAATTATTTAAACTAAGTGGACTCAGGAAGAGTCAAATTGACTAACTTTTAGATAATAAAAACGACACTTACTTGGATTATTTCACTAATGACTTCGGGGTATTTAATTAAGACCAGTTTATTTAACAATTCATGTTCATTTCGATTAGACTAGGTTTAACGTCCGCCATCACCTACACCCTAATCTCAATTCACCAAATAACAATTTAATCTAGTGAAAGACGTTCACCAAAATCACTATCTTACACGTTTTAGTTTAATAGTCTAACTTATTACTTATATGCGTCCGCAATCAAAGCTTAATTATTCATAGACAAACAACTGATAATAAACATATAAGTGACAAACATTCGCTATAATCACTTATTCATTTACCAAATAAATTAGAACCAATAATTAAACCTAAATATATAAGGTTCTTGATTAAATGTAATTAAATCGTATAAACTTCAAATGATAATACCCCTAATCACTAGCTAATTCATCCAAGAAAGTGTATTAAAAGGTTTAGCTACTCATATTATTACAGAAAATCAGAAACGGAAATGTAATAGAAATCATAATCAAATGAAAACGTATAACAAATTCGAACCGAAAAAACCGAAGATAATGAATTAGCAATTGATAACCTTCAATTCTTCATGCTTCATTCTCCTCAAAATGCTCCAGAATTAGGGTTTTGATGGTTGAAAATCGGCTGTGAAGAAAAATGGGGTGATAACCCTCAAATGAAAACAAATGAGGGTATTTAGGGTTTCTGCCGAATCGATCCATCCGCCGGATGGATGCTAAAGCCCATAGTCTGATGCCGCATCTGATCCAGCTTGGCCCAACCAATCCATACGCCGGATGGATTAATCCATGCGCCGTATGGAATGAAATTTACAACTTTTTCAAACTTCAATCCAGCCAAACTTCTTAGCTTCAAATCTTCATATTTTTCTTTAATAATAGCTCTATTTCTACTTCTTTTTGATCCAAGCTCCAATAAATCTCCTAAATGTAAATATTAACGAATTAAGTATCGTATTCACATAAAATGCATAAGAATTCTATTAAAACTCGTAAACTCCAATAAATGTACAATCTAATTATTTTTTCTAAATACATTTAACTATTCGAACTCAACTATTTACAAACTTTATCTATTTCTTGTACATTTTCTTGACTCAACTCATTTATATACCCATTTACAAATATTAACCAAATCAGTATCTATTATCAAATAAATGCAATATAACTATAATAAAAAATAGTAAATATCATTAATATAAATATAACATTATTCAATGTTATCAATTTATCCCCACACTTAACTTCTACTTGTCCTCAAGTAGACTAAAACTAAACTACTAAATATAACTATACATCACTAATCCAACTATGATTACTTATAAGCATACAAATAATATTTAAAAATTAAAATACTTAAATTAAAAATCCATTTCCAATTTTTAAAATTTAAACAATTTAATTAACATGGATAACTAATTTGTACAACAAGGAAATAAATTCCTTTATTATTATTCACATAATTTATAGCTCATCAACGATTACTAATATTGTTGTCCACTTAAACAATCTATACTCATATTTCTGAAAACACTTTATTGTTAGTATGTGTGAGTCCCTAATCACTATTATGTTAGTGATTACGAATCGTTAACAGTGAGTTAATTGTAGAAGGGGGGGTTGAATACAATTAAAAACTTTTCTGGTTTAATGTGTTAACTTATTTATCAAGTTTTTAACTGTATTAAAGTGACAGCAATACGAACACAAATGTATATAAGTAAGATAGGCAGTTCAGTTGCTGATGCAATACTAGCTGAAAGATAAATTCTTTATTGATAAAATTTATCTATTGTTGATTGTGGAATAGATTAGCCAAAGCTAATCTAAATCAAACAATACAGCTCTTACAAAAGGAGATGAGCAGTAGTGGACAAACACGCTAACTTGCTCACTCGCTGAGGTAAACTAATAGTGGACAAACACGCTACTAGTTCACTCGCTGGTATTGTTTGTATTTTAGACAAACTAGTTACTGACAAACAAGTAACAATACAAACAATCGACACCAAACAAAGTACAACATACTACGCTATTTATAGACGCTGAAATCCTTAATTTCCGGATCTGAAGGGACACGTGTCGCTGCTTGATTGGTGAGGTAGTTGAGATGTGATACATCATGGTTCGACATTCTGTCTTGGAAAATGTTACCTTGTACCTTAAACCAATCAGATGCTTCCACGTTACTCTTTCCAAGTTACGAGGAACACGTGCTACGCCGTAATAACGCCGAATGTCAACTTCTTATTTAATGCGGCATTTAATGTTGCAGTCACTGATAGAAACATCAATTCTCCTCATTCTCGTTGCGAGCTAACATGCCCTAAAGAATGACTTGAAAAGCTAATCTTCGGTGACTTCTTTTATTCAGCAGAAGAGAGAACTCAAGAAGACTTGGACACTCTCGCTGATAGATGAGTATCAGCGACACACATAGTTGAGTCTTTGATCTTTATAAATTCTTCATCTACTGGTTGAAGAGATAGGATCAGCGATCATAAACTTCAGCAACAGGAGCTTGACTTGAATCATTTTCTTCATGTAGAGTTCTTTTATTGAGTAGGACAGAGACTGTGAATATAAGATATGATCAGTGACTTCACATTATCAGCGATTAATGACTTCAACAATCTCTCATAATTTATCCTTATGATCTCCCCCTTAATCCTTGTAATCAGTGACCATCTTGAGTTAAGCGATCAGTGACTCAACAATCTCCCCCTAAATGATTTAAGTCAAAGCTCCCTTAGACAAACTTGTTGCAGGAAAGTTTTAGTCTCTGATGATAAGTTGGTTGCTCAGAGACTTGTACTTGTAAATTTTTGTTGCTGAAAGGTTTTTAGTCTCTGACGGTAGGTTGGTCGCCCAGAGACTTGTACTTGTAGATTTTCTGTGTCAAGCCTCATTTATATCATTAAATAAATATTTACAAGAGACTAACTATTACAAAAGATCTAATTTATTTATCTCTCCACATCTCCTCCTCTTTCACTATGCCAAGCTCAGCTTCAAGTTCATACTTGTCTTTGGAGGGCAGGTATCTGAATTTTCTTGCCAATGCTTCATCGAGAATAGCTTTTCTGATTTTTGAATTTGTAGGAAGCATGCTAGCTGACCTGATTAGGTGTATGAGTTGTTCTTGATCAACCTTCTCAAGTTCAGCTTCTCTCTGAAACCTAAGGGCACCATTTAAGTCCCTGTATACCAGATCCTTCTCCCCCTCAATGACTTCATGTCCTTCAAGCTTTGGCACACCAGCAGGGATAGACAGATTTAACCTTGAAGTGTTGGGGATTCGATAGATGCTGCTAGTGCCTGACCTATACCTTGGGCTTGGTGGCTGAACAATCTCTTCACCATATGTGACAGTATCTTCTGGTCTGAGAAGTTGTAGCGACACCATCTTCTGATATAGCCTATCAATCTCTTTCAGGACATCAGCTTTAGCTGCACTTGTAGAGTGGCTGATAGCAAGCCTGATTTTATTCCATTCCTCTCTGTGCAGCTTGCATACTTGATCAAGTAGCATGGCTTGAGTCTCTGAACCTCTTTGAATGAGTAGCTGAGGTTGAGATTGATTCTTAGACTTCTTCAACTTTACCTTGGTAATAGGTGCAGGGTTTGATCTCCCTGTCATACGGGCAGCAAACCTTTTTCTATCTATCTCATCCCACTTTCTATCCACTGCTGTTTTGACAGCTCCCCCTTTCTTTTTAGAGCTCTTGCTAGCTGATGTTTTCAGTTTCTATTGCTCTATCTCACTCTCTTCTATTTCAGCAAATACCCTGGCAATTGCAGCATCAGACTCTTCTTGATCTTGCTTTTGTTTAAGCAGTCTAGCCCTTTCATTAGCATCTTTAGAGCTCAATTCCAGTAGGTATGCTCGATCAGCATCAGATTGCTCTTTCAGCAACCTTTTCCTTTCTTGTTCCTCTCTTAACTCAGCCTGAAAGGTTATTTTCATGATCATCTCCTGCTCCCTGTCCTGTCTTGCCTTTACTTTTCTAGCAATTCACTGTTCTTTAGTTTCATCAGGACAGAGGCTTTCTGAGGCTGAGTCAGAGGAAAGGCATGCTGTAGGGGAAGTGTCTGATGTGGTGGTGTTGGAGAGAGTTGCTGTGGAGATTGGTGTTATTGTTGCTGGGGTTGGTGTGGTTATTTTGGTTGTTTGGGTAGTTGTATTTGTAGTTGCTGTGGGTAAGGGTAGGTTTTGGGTTGCTGGTGTAGATGAAGGTACAATTACCTCAGATATGATAATATGTGATTGAGGGTCACTGACCTGTTGTTTCTTTGATGGAGGAGTAGATGCAGGAGAGGTGTCACTAGTCCTTTTTCTTTTAATGACAGATGATATGGGTTGCTGATCCTCCATATTTACATCGTCTTCATCTTCACTTTCTAAACCCTGACCATTTCCATGACCACCTCCCTGACCATCATCATTGTTGTCATTATCATCATCAGCATCATACATGATGGTATCATCTTCCTCATCATCAGATACATCATCTACCACCTCCCTATTCATCCACTCCCAGCGAGCCAATTCATGACTCACTGAGGTACCCTCTACCCTAGCAGCCTCATCCACTGCCCACTGCTGTACCAGCCCATTGAAATTCCTGAGCTCTTCAGCACTGAACTCAGGGAAGCATTCAGCGACATCCACCATGTCAGTAGCCATCTCCATATCAACCCAATGCAGTTCAACAACTGCAAGGGCTTCCAACTCAGGTTGCTCAGCGATTGGACGTAGTGCATAAGTGTTGAGCACAATGTCCCTATGAGCTTTGTTTGACAGCGGATCAGTCATTTGAAGGGGCATCTCAGGATCAGAGACTGAGACAGAAATATCATCTTCTTCTTCACTCTCCCCCTGACTGGTTCGCTCAAAATGATCTACTGCCCTGAGAATTTGATCAGTGAAGTTAGCATTTTCCTCTCGCAGGGCAGCGACCTCAGCTCTAGTCTGATCAAGTAGTGAAACAACCTGCGAAAGCACCTGGACAACTTTGTCAGTGTTGAAAAGATAGTTGGATACAGAGATAGCCAAGTCATTTTAGTTGGTGGTGAGCTGGGCAATGGCAGTGGCATGAGTGGTAAAGTTTGTGGTGGAGGTAGAGGCTAGCTCAGTGACTGCATGGTTTATTGCAGCACTAGCCTCAGCTACTGTTTGCACCCTCTCACTGACTGATGTACTCCACGGTTCAATGGAGTTATAAACATCAGTGAGAGCAGTGGTGACTTTCTGGAGGACAGAGACATTGCCTATAAGTGCCTCTCGGTCAGCAGTGAGCATCTTAATTTGGGTTTGAGATGAGGCAATGTACTCCATCAGTAGCTGATCTAATGTGGAGTGGGTGGAGGTATTTGGGGGAGTAGTTGTGGGAGGTATAGTGGGAGTAGGTGTAGAGTGGACTGCCTAGTCAGTGGGTGTGGTCTGACCAGCAGCAGTGACTTGAATGTTGTCACTGGAGAAAGAGGTGGGAGATAGCTCTCTGATAGGAGAGTTAGATGTGGGTGGAGGAATGGGTTGGGTGTCCTCTGAGGTATCCATGGGCATGATTTCCTCATCATCAGCTTGTGATTTAGCTGATGGTTCATTGGAAATAGAGGTAGCGACCTGTATCTCACCATGGGTCAGTGGTGAGACATTGACAGCCGGTGCAGTGATTGATGAGAGATGGCCCGGGTCTGTAGCCAGTGGTGTGACATCAGCAATGAGTGTGTTATCACCCACTGATGTCACTAGCCCTTTGAGTGAAATGTCACCCTTTTGTGAGGATGACAAGTGGCTGGGTTGACTCAATCTGAGGGTGTGGGATGCACCCGAATCACTGCTAACAGTGGTTTGATCCACTGCAGCTGTATGTAATTTCCCCTTTTTAGAGTCACTGGACTTTTGGGAGTCCAGTGAAGCAGGTAAAGTTGAGGGTTAGCAGTGGTGCCCTCAGCAACTGAACGTATAGTCACTGATTCACCCCTGGCATCCGTAGATGTCTTCTTTTTGCTATGTCCCTGATCCTTTAATGTCAGGGACCCTAATTTGGATTTTTTCTTGGGAGCAGTTGGTGGTTTCTTGATTGGTGGTTGACCAACAGTAGTCACTGGGGGTGTGGTCATTGACGTGGTCGATGGGGGGGGGGGGCAGCAACTGACATTTGTACAGAAGTTACAGGCTGGGGTGCAAGTATCCCCGGGTGTTTCATGAAAGCAGGTAACACCGCAGTCGCTGGTTTGGCAAAGATTTGAGATCCTACCAGGGTCGGCTCAAAACCTTGAAAAGATACCCTATCATAGGCATCAAACTGATCCCTGAAGATCAGTGAGAGAAACCTAGGGTAGGGTACATATTTGGCCTTGGCAGGCTCAGCGACTTTGGTGATCAGTTCATTGAAGATCACACTTGCATAGTCAACTCGTAGAGAGTTGACCAGTGACCAACTGATCTGGGCCTCCAGGGAGCTGAATTGACCATAGCTCCCTGATTTTGTACCCAAAGATTGAATGAAGTTGGTGAAAATGGCATTCCAAACACCATCCGTTTTAGTTTTGTGGACCGTAGAGTACTTACGGTTGCCACTGCCATCGACTGAGTATTTACACTCAATCTCAGTAAGATCGACGAGGCCTTGTTTGGCTACGTCGCTCTCTGGCAGCGACTCGTACGACTCATAGGTCGGGAGATGTAAAATGGACCGGATGGTGTTGGCAGTTATGGTGATGGGATGGGTACCATTGTCGATAAAACCCTGGAGTTGTGAAACACCAGAGACGACAGAGTGAGTGCAGGTATACCAGAACTCACTAAGCCATTCTGGGTTCATTTCCCCAGGAGACAAGGTAAGAGCAGGGAGGATAAAGTGATTTTTGAGAAAGTTTATCACCTCCGCATACTCTGGTTTAGGGCAGGTTACATTTCCCAAATAGTTAGATTTAGGAACTGTAACAACAAGCGTCTCACTGACCGCAGAGGCTCGAAGAGCTTTAATCTCTGGGGTCGGTGTGTAAGCATTCTTGAAAAACTTAGTTCTAGCCATTTTTATGAAAGAAATAAGAAGATTTAGAATTTAGAATTTTTGCAGAGAAAATGAAAAAGATGAAGTTTTGAAATCAAGAAAGCGTAAAAGTAAAAGTGAAAAAGTTTCGCTGCTTATATACGGTTGCTGAGATACAAAACATGTGGTCAAAAAGCGTATGTACGTGGTCAAAAGGTGGTGGTTGATGGTAGGGGAGTAGGGTGATGATGGTGGTGAGTGGTAACATTAAATGGTGATGGGAGTGGTACACCGGAAAGGTATACGAGGTGTCAGAAAAAGTGTACCTTTTCGAAGTCCCATGAGATATTTAATAAAGCATTTATTAGGAATATAAATCGTTAAAAATTAAATACAAGATGTATTAAATGTAAAGGAATATATGTCAAAATAAATGTCATATTAAATAAGAAGAAACTTCGCTGATACATTACGTCTCAGCGAGATGAAAATAAGTTATATCTTAAAATAAAATAAATATTATGTCTCATATTTGATTTCGCTGATCAAATTACAACTTAGAATACTAATTTAATCAGCTAGCCAAACTGTGAAGCATAAAACATATTTTATTTATGTGATATAAAGAGTTTTCATGTGTATTTACAAAGTATATAATTTATTGGTCATAACTATGCTAACTTATTGTTCTTGCTGATTATATCAGTGAGAATAATAGGACAACGAGTTATATTTGTAAACCATATATTCTGTAAATACCTTTTATTAAACAATCAGGTTTTAATCATTTAAGTTTAACATTCCCAACTCGCTGATGAGAAAGGTGAATCTTTTCTCATCTAAAGGTTTTGTAAATATATCAGCGAGTTGGTAATCAGTTGGAATGAAATGCAATTCAATGTCACCTTTCATGACGTGGTCCCTGATGAAGTGATATCTGACATCAATGTGATTTGTCCTTTAGTGCATCACAGGATTATTTGCTATGGCAATAGCACTTTGACTGTCACAATAAATTGGAACGTTGCCAAAGTCAAAACCATAGTCAGCGAGCTGATTCCTCATCCACAGAATTTGAGCAGTGCAAGCTCCAGCAGTGACATATTCAGCCTCAACAGCAGAAGTTGAGACAGAATTTTGTTTCTTGCTTGACCAGCTTACAAGCTTTTCTCCAAGAAACTGACAGCTACCAGAGGTACTCTTTCTGTTCATTTTGCATCCAGCATGATCAGAATCTGAATATCCTTTCAGTGAGAAATCTGAACCAGATGGGTACCAGAGACCAAGATTTGGTGTACCCTTCAGATATCTGAATATTCTTTTGATAGCGAGTAAATGAGATTCCTTTGGATCAGCTTGATACCTAGCACATAGACATGTAGCAAACATAATGTCTGGTCTACTAGCAGTTAAATACAGCAGTGACCCGATCATTCCTCTATAAGCAGTGATGTTTACAGATTTACCATCAGGGTCAGCATGTAATTTTACTGTAAATGACATTGGTGTAGCAAGGGATGAGCAGTTAGTGAATTCAAATTTCTTTAATAGATCTTTAACATATTTTCCTTGATTTATAAAAATACCAGTCTTGGTTTGCTTTATTTGCAGACCAAGGAAAAATTTTAGTTCACCCATCATGCTCATTTCATAACTTTTAGTCATGAGGTCACTGAATTCCTTGCACAAGTCATTGTTAGTAGACCCAAATATGATATCATCAACATAAATTTGGACCAATATGACATCTCTCTTATCCTTTTTGATAAATAGAGTGCTGTCAATTTTGCCTCTGACATACCCACATTTAGTTAAGAAAGTAGAGAGAGTGTCATACCAAGATCTAGGAGCTTGTTTTAGTCCATATAAAGCTTTTTCCAACTTATAGACATAACCTGGATGCTTGGGATCAGTGAATCCGGGTGGTTGCTTCACATACACTTCTTCCTGCAGCTTTCCATTCAAGAAGGCACTTTTTACATCCATTTGGTATACCTTGAATTTCTTGTGAGCTGCATATGCTAAGAACAACCTGATTGCTTCAAGCCTAGCAACTGGTGCAAAGGTTTCATTGTAGTCAATTCCTTCTTGCTGACAGTAACCTTGTGCAACCAGTCTGGCCTTATTACTTGTGCAACCATCTTGTTTCTGAACACCCATCTTGTTCCAATCATAGATTTCCTAGATACTTGAGGCACTAACTTCCAGACTTTGTTTCTTTCAAACTGAGATAGCTCATCTTGCATGGCAGCTATCCAGTGATGATCAGTGAGTGCCTCATCAATCTTTTTGGGTTCCATCAGTGACATAAAGCTTACAAACAAACAAAAGTTAGCAGTTGCTGATCTAGTTTGGACTTTGGATTTTGGATCACCAATAATCAATTGATTATCAATATGTCTAGTCCATTTAGTCACTCGCTGAGGTTCAGCAGTGACTTGATTATCCAGAGATGATCCACCAGACACATCAGCATTAGAAGCATGATTAATGTTTAAGCTTTGATTTGGACAGTGAGTGTTATCATTTTGATGCAGATGATGAGATGATGATGATGGGATGTCAACAGGCAAAGATGAAGTTCCTGAATCATTCTTAGCTAAAGTAGAGCCAGAAGTGCCTTCAGGGACATCATCTTCCCTTTCAGAATCTGATATATGAATCTCATGCTTGTCATCACTGATTGTGTTAAAAATAAGATTTTCATAGTCTTTTGGATCAGTGAGTGATTTATCATAAGATTCATCAAAGGTAACATCCATTGATTCTTCAATACATTTCCTTCTTTTATTATAAACCCTGAAAGCTTTTGAAATGATTGAATAACCAACAAATATACCTTCATCAGCTTTGGGATCAAACTTTCCTAAGTGATCTCTTTTGTTTAAGACATAGCAAGTACTGCCAAAAACATGAAGAAAACTTATGTCAGGTTTTCTCCCCCTTAGCACCTCATAGGCTGTCTTATCATGTCTCTTGACAATCAGAGACCTATTCTGAGTGTAGCAGGCAATATTGACTGCTTCAGCCCAGAAATGGGTCTTAAGACCAGCATCTATGAGCATTGACCTTGCTGATTCAATCAAGGTTCTATTTCTCCTCTCTGCAACACCATTTTGTAGAGGTGTTCTTGGTGCAGAGAAGTTTTGAGAAATACCTTTTGAATCACAAAAACTTTCAAGGTCAACATTTCTAAATTCAGTGCCATTATCACTTCTTAAATGTTTAACTGAACAATCATTTAACTTTTCCATCTTTTTGATAAAGGATATGATTTCCTGTGTTGCATCACTTTTGGCTTTGAGAAAGAATACCCAGGTGTATCTGGAGTATTCATCCACAATTACCAAGCAATACCTTTTACCACCAAGACTGGGAGAACTCACTGGACCAAACAGATCCATATGCATCAATTGAAAACATTCTATCACTGAAGATGTTTGTTTGCTTTTGAATGAAGAGCTGTGATGCTTTCCTTTCTCACAAGCTGAACATAGCTTGTCTTTGTCATAAGCTAGCTTTGGAAGACCATTTACTAAGTCATTCTTGCTGAGCTTGCTGATGGTGTTGAAGTTCAAGTGAGAGAGACGCTTATGCCATAACCATTTTTCTTCTGAAACGGTTCTGGAATAAAAGCATGTTCCTGATTGTGCTAAGTCCATATTGACTACATATGTATTGCCTTTTCTTTGAGCAGCCAGGACAGCGCTTCCATTCTTGTTGTAAACAACTCCAGCTTCATGATCAAACAGCACTTTATTTTTGGCATCACAGAACTGACTAATGCTTAATAAATTATGCTTCAGTCCTTCAACATATGCCACCTTCTTAAACATAACATTACCATTGGTCAAGACCCCATACCCTCTGGTCTTACCAATGTTGTTATCACCAAACACTACATCAGGACCTCTTTCATCCTGGTAGTCACTGAGCAAGGACTTACATCCGGCATATGTCTGGAACAACCACTATCCAGATACCAAATTGTCTCTCTGAGAATGCCCTGCATCACACACAAACAATTAGTTCAATTGATGAACCCATCCTGAGATGGGTTCATGGTGGTCAGCCTTTGGTTCAGGCTTCCACAGGCTTGCATCAATAGTATCTGAATGCTCACTGATTATTTGTGATTTTGAAGATGATGTAGCTGAACATTCAGATACCACATGCTGACATACTAATGATGGTTGACTGAGTGAAACTTGTGATGATGAACAATCTGATGACACATGCTGTCTACTTCCACATTTGTAACATTTTTTATTTGTGGACTTAGATTTCTTTGACTTATTGTTCACACTGGATGAAGACTTAGAAGTTCTCAGATTTACTACCTCATTTTGCTTCTTTGACTTCAAGTCACTGATGATGAGGTCATCAGTGACTGGAGTGTCAGAAGTGAAGTTGCTGATAGATTCTTGATCATCAGTGATAGTTTTGACAAGAGCAGTGCAAGTAGTTGATTCATAAATTTCTAGATTCTTTAGTTCATCAATACTTGCAGCAATATCATAACTATTAGTAACCTGTGAACTTCTCACAAAGTAATTTGGTTTAGGCTCACTGAAAATTGACATTGGTTCAAAGACAAACTCTGAGAATGTTTCATCAGGATTGAATAGTTGATCAACTTTGGTTGCATCAGCGAGAGCAGCAGCAGTTTCATAATCACCTCCCAGAATAGCCTTAACTTGTTTTGGGATTTGATTACTTATGCACTGATTAACTTTTAATGCAGATCTACACCATGACTTCATCACTTCATTGATTTGTGAAAATTTAGTTTCAAATTTTACTTTTTCTTGAATGCATTTTTGATTTGCATGTATTTGTGCATCAAGATCAAGTGTAAGATTCTTTATTTTTAACAAATTTTCTTCTTGAAGTTGAAGTTTAGATGTTAAGTCACTGATTATACATTCTTGTCTTTTCTTAATGTCATGAGCATTTGATAAGTCAACTATCAAAGTTTCAAAGATTAACTCTTTTTCAGTAGCTGATGCTGACTTAAAACAATGTACCTTGTAAAGAGTCTCTGGATCCCAACCAGATGCTGAACATTTCTGTGCTACTTCTTTGATGTCTTCATGAAAAGCAGCATCGTCAGCCATCAGGCAGTAATCCCTGTCCATACAGATCATAGCTTCTTCTTCATCAGATGATGAAGTTGAGTCAGAGTCACTGATGGATCCTTCTTCAACAATAAATCCTTTATTCTTTTTCTTTGACTTGGACAATTCCTTCAGCTTCTTGTACTTTGCTTTGTACTTGTTGTACTTGTCATTTCTGAAGCTGGGTTTTTGATCAGCGAAACAGTTGACAGCTTTGGACCTGCATTCAGCTGCAAAATGGCCAGGTTTGCCACATTTGTAGCATTCACCTTTTGGTTTAGAAACCTCATTTGATGAAGCACTAGCAGATCTGTTGAATCTGCTGTTCTTTCTAAAGTTTGCAACCATCATGGCCATATCTCTCTCTAACTTCTCAAGTCCTTCGTCATAGCTGACTTCTGACTGATCATCAGCGACACTGCCTTCTTCTTCTACGATCAGCGACTTTGAGCTCATCTTGGTGAGCTTTGCTTTCTGCTTTTGGTCAACTTCATCAAGCTCAGCTACAAGGGCATTAGAAATCTTTTGTCCTCCTAGTGCAGCACGAATGTGCTCACCTTGATCAGCTAGCTTCTCAGATTGTTCCCAATTAAGTAAAATTCCATAAACTTGAGTTAGATTGAGGAAGTTATAATCATTTCTTTGTCTTATGCATGTTGCAATGGTTCCCCAGATTTTCCTAGGTAGTAATTCTAGAAACTTTTCGACAACAAATCTCTGGTCCTTTCCTATATTTGCTTTTTCCATTTTATTAATTAAAGCTTGATATCTAGTATAGGTAGATGCCGGTGATTCGTTGGGTTCCATAGCAAACAATTCATATTGACGAGTTAGATTAACTTCTCTACAGCGAATTATATCAGGAGTTCCAATATATATGTTTCTAAGAGTATCCCACATATGTTTCGCTGTAGTGCACAATCTAATGGACTCAAACACTTCATCAGGGTGTGCCATGCTTATGTAAATTTTAGCTTGTTTATCTAGCCTTACCATACGTTTATCCTCATCTGACCACTGTTCCTCCCTTTTGGGCATAACCATTTCAGGTATAGCAGGAGTAGTTGCAGTAGCTGCAACTGCAGGAACAATAGTAGTTGGGGTGTATGGACCATCAGTAATTATTGCACAAAGACGATCATTAGCAAGATCTAAGAACATCATCATCCTGGACATCCAGGTTTCAATTCTAGATGGATCAAAAGCCGGTGGTTTGGTAGTGGAGCCATTTCCCTTCTGGTACTCAGAATCAACACAACTGTATTTAACCGATTCCATTGCAGATCTGAATTAATTATATTTAAACCAACTCCGCTCTGATACCAATTGTGAGTCCCTAATCACTATTATGTTAGTGATTATGAATCGTTAACAGTGAGTTAATTGTAGAAGGGGGGGTTGAATACAATTAAAAACTTTTCAGGTTTAATGTGTTAACTTATTTATCAAGTTTTTAACCGTATTAAAGTGACAGCAATACGAACACAAATGTATATAAGTAAGATAGGCAGTTCAGTTGCTGATGCAATACTAGCTGAAAGATAAATTCTTTATTGATAAAATTTATCTATTGTTGATTGCGGAATAGATTAGCCAAAGATAATCTAAATCAAACAATACAACTCTTACAAAAGGAGATGAGCAGTAGTGGACAAACACGCTAACTTGCTCACTCGCTGAGGTAAACTAATAGTGGACAAACACGCTACTAGTTCACTCGCTGATGTTGTTTGTATTTTAGACAAACTAGTTACTGACAAACAAGTAACAATACAAACAATCGACACCAAACAAAGTACAACATACTACGCTATTTATAGACGCTGAAATCCTTAATTTCCGGATCTGAAGGGACACGTGTCGCTGCTTGATTGGTGAGGTAGTTGAGATGTGATACATCATGGTTCGACATTCTGTCTTGGAAAATGTTACCTTGTACCTTAAGCCAATCAGATGCTTCCACATTACTCTTTCCAAGTTACGAGGAACACGTGCTGCGCCGTAATAACGCCGAATGTCAACTTCTTATTTAATGCGGCATTTAATGTTGCAGTCACTGATAGAAACATCAATTCTCCTCATTCTCGTTGCGAGCTAACATGCCCTAAAGAATGACTTGAAAAGCTAATCTTCAGTGACTTCTTTTATTCAGCAGAAGAGAGAACTCAAGAAGACTTGGAGACTCTCGCTGATAGATGAGTATCAGCGACACACATAGTTGAGTCTTTGATCTTTATAAATTCTTCATCTACTGGTTGAAGAGATAGGATCAGCGATCATAAACTTCAGCAACAGGAGCTTGACTTGAATCATTTTCTTCATGTAGAGTTCTTTTATTGAGTAGGACAGAGACTGTGAATATAAGATATGATCAGTGACTTCACATTATCAGTGATTAATGACTTCAACAATCTCTCATAATTTATCCTTATGATCTCCCCCTTAATCCTTGTAATCAGTGACCATCTTGAGTTAAGCGATCAGTGACTCAACAGTTTGTATATTATATATGATCCCCACCTATGATATATCCCTAAAATTTTAGACATGCACTTTACTTTATATTTAAAATAAGTATACGAAAATCATTTTTAAGAATCAAGACATTGGTGATAGGTCTGCATTGACATGCAACAAAGCGACATAACTTGATTCAAGTAAAGCAAACTATTTTAAATCAAACCAGCGGCTACAGGTCTATACCTTAGTATAACTAAGCGACATAGTTTGATTAATTTAGGAATTTTAAGATTTTAAATATTTTATATTTCTTTTGCTTATATTTAAGAATACTAATATGAGACCAGGTCTGTACTTACGTACAACAGAGGAAACAATTAGTAAACCCCCAAATGTTTTCATATAAATATTAAAAATATAAAATATTGCATGCTAAATCTAGGAATTAAAACTTTTTGTCATACATCATAGTGTTTATCACATAGTAATATACAAGTTTAAATTTAGCTTCGTAAAATTCAGAAATTTTCATATAGATTGCCTATCAGTACATCATATAATGAAACTATACATCCTTTATTATTACTTTAAAATTATATGTACAAAAAAAATTAAAAAAATGTTAAAGTCTAAACTTTAAAAATAAAACAAACTTTTAATAAAACTATTTTAATTAATAAATACTTAGTTTCAAAACTTAAAATAATTCATTTTAAAGAATAGTGATATTTTTTTTAAAAAAAATACAACAAAACCTAAGGACAAGTAAACTGCTTTTCGACCCTCATCCCCACACTTAAGTTGTACAATGTTCCCATTGTACTAAACAGAATAAAATCACAGTGAAAATGAGAGAAAAGAAGTAGAACAGTAAAACTCCCTTTATATCTCTTGAAAAGTCCAATAGCATGCGCGTACGAGTCTGTGTCAGCCAGCATCATTCGAAATCAACATCACACAAAACAAAACCAAAAGAAAACATAACATATAAAAAAATTAAATACATAGTTCAAACAGAAAAATAAATCCTAACTCACTTTCGTAGGAATCACGATTGCATTTAGCATATGCAATAAGCCTTTAAACCCCTCGGTATCCCGAGTCGACGAGTTATAGTCTCGTGAGGGTTTCCAGTGAACACACCCACAAAGTTCAAAATCATGAAAATCAAAAACTAACCCACGGGTTGCCTCCCGAGAAGCGCTTGTTTTTGTTCGAGTCACTAGCTTGACTCCAACCTTATTTACTTGAACATCTATTAACTTTCCCCACACTTAGCGTAAAGCATGGATGGTAATATCGATAAGTATTTATTAAATGTAAATTTAATATTATGAAAGAATAAAAATACTTATCGCTTAAAGTAGGAATTTTTCCATTTCTCGATGTTCCGTGATCTTTCAAAACTCGTAACACCTTCAGTACTTGATCACCTTCTTTCAGCTGATTCACCTCAGGATGTAATGACAGACTATCATCAATAGTTGGATCCAAAATAGCTATCAATTCCTCTTCCGTCATAACCCCATCTTGGTTCCTCATTTTAGAGATATCCTCATCATTACAATCAAGTAACGAGAGTAATTCCTCATCAGAATCTTGGTAATAAGTCATTGAAGCTAAGACAAATCCGCTACAATCATGAAAATGAGAAATGGTAAAACATACCCACTCTATACAAAATAAACAAAAACACTAAATATATACAAAAATTGAACACTAAAGTTGTTAAGTAACTTTCTTGGAAATAAATTCTAAGAAAGGATCAATTAACTACACTTAAATAAAATTCTCAAAATAAACACATTCTCCGGCAGCGGCGCCAAAAACTTGATGTGTAAAATCTAGTTATAAAATAAACAAAGAAATACTGACACTTAGCTATTACACAACTGTGGTAAGTATACCCTATCGTGTATAGTATAGCTATAGTAAGTCCAAGTTCATTTCACAGGGATTATGTATTTAAGAATTATAATTTAAATGCAATTAATTTAAACATGTAATTAAATGGAGGGTTTTGTGTGACCGAATTGTCACTTTGCTTAACAACTAATTTAATTAAACTAAGTGGACTAAGGAAGAGTCAAATTGATTTATTTAACTTTCAGATAATAAAAATGACACTTACTTGGTTTATTTTACTAATGACTTCAGGGTGTATAGTTAAAACTAGTTTATTTGAGTATTAAATGTAAATCTTATTAAGCTAGAATTAGTGTCCACTTTTCCTACACCTTAAGTCCAATATACTAATTACAATTTAATCTAGTGAAAGACATTCGCCAAAATTGCTAACTTACACATTTTAGTTTAATCATCTAATTTATTCCTTATCTGCGTCCGCAATAAAAGTTCAATTATTCATAGACAAACAACTGATAATGAATACCTAAGTGATAAACATTCGATATAATCACTTATCTATTCACCAAATAAATTAGAACTATTAATTAAACCTAAATACGTAAGGTTCTCGATTAAACGCAATTTAATTCAATATAAACATCAAATGATTACACCCCTAATCATTAGCTAATTCATCCAAGCAAGTGTTAGGGTATTTAGCTACTCATATTATTACAGAAAATCAGAAACGAAAATGTAACAGAAATCCTAATCAAATGAAAACGTATAACAAATTCGAATCGAAAAACCGAAGATAATGAATTAGCAATTGATAACCTTCAATTCTTCTTGCTTCTTTCTCCTCAAAATGCTCCAAAATTAGGGTTTTGATGGTTGAAAATCGGTTGTGAAGAAAAATGGGGTGATAACCCTCAAATGAAAAGAAATGAGGATATTTAGGGTTTCTGCCGAATTGATCCATCCGCCGGATGGATTAATCCATCCGCCGGATGGATTAATCCATCCGCCGGATAGAATAGCTACAGTAAGTCCAAGTTCGTTCCAAAGAGACTATGTATTTAAGAATTATAATTTAAAAGTAGTTAATTTAAACAATCAAATGGGGTTTTGTGTGACCGAATTATCACTTTTCTTAACAACTACATTTATTAAACTAAGTGGACTCAGGAAGAGTCAAATTGATTTGATTAGCTTTCAGATAATAAAAATGACACTTACTTGGATTATTTCACTAATGACTTCGGGGTATTTAATTAGGACCAGTTTATTTAACAATTCATGTTCATTTCGATTAGACTAGGTTTAACGTCCGCCATCACCTACACCCTAATCTCAATTCACCAAATAACAATTTAGTCTAGTGAAAGACGTTCACCAAAATCACTATCTTACACGTTTTAGTTTAATAGTCTAACTTATTACTTATCTGCGTCCGCAATCAAAGCTTAATTATTCATAGACAAACAACTGATAATAAACATATAAGTGACAAACATTCGCTATAATCACTTATTCATTTACCAAATAAATTAGAACCAGTAATTAAACCTAAATGTAACGTCCTCAAAACCGGTCTGGTAATTTCCTTACTTTTAATAATTATTTAATAAGTTATAAGTAAATTAAATGTTATTTGCTTATGTGAAACTTATTGTGAATAGTGTAATATTATTTGTTTTAAATAGTTATTGGTGACAGTACAATAAAATAATTATTTTCGCAATCGGTTTTTAGGTTCCAGACTGTAAATTTAGAGCGGGTATTAAAAATACCCAAATGGGAGTCGGTCATTAGGGAGACCGACCTCTTTTCTTTGTGATTATCCCCAATTTGCAGCTAACTTCAAGAAACCTAAAATACACACACATATATCAAATCATTGCAAGTTTAATTTGAAAGGAAGATTTGTTCCTTAAGTTCTTATCATCATCATCTTGCTCTTTAATCTTGTAAGTGTTTTATATCTATGTTCATGATAATTAGGTTAAGTGTGAAATTATGAAATTTTTTGAATTTGTGAGTTGTTAATAATCATGTTGATGTTATAAAATGATTGTAAGCTGATTGAATAGTTAACTTAGTGATTTTAAGTTCTTTAATGGCGATTTTGAAGTCAAATGATTTACCTAAGTGAGTTAATTGGATTTTGATATGAAAATGATGTTAAATGAGGTTGTTTGATGCTAATATAAGTAAAGTAATGTTTATAGAGGTTTAAAACACTGTATTATCGATTTTTGTATCTTGAAAAGTGTTGTTGGGTTAGTGTTTTGTCGAGCTGAGATTTTGCAGAAATAAGTTGCAGGTCTTTTTCTACAAGCTCACGCGATCCCAGCTTTGGGTTCTGGATCGCGTAAGCTAGTTAAAAATCGTCAAAATGTTAAAATTTGTTTTGGATACGCGATCCCATAAAAGTTTCTGGATCGCGTATGATAGTGCAAATTGGTTACAGAAGAAAATGCACTTGGATACGCGATCCTGTGAATGGATCCTGGATCGCGTGAGTTAGTATAATTTGGTAACAGAAATATTTTCACTGAGCTACGCGATCCGGCTAGGATTTCTTGGATCGCGTATGCAAGAGTAAATTTGAATGTTTGGTTAAAATCTAATATTTTGATTTAGTTGATTTAGATTATGAATAAAAGTTGTTTACTTGTTTAAATACTTAGTATTTAAGTTGTTAAGTGGAAGAATTAAGTTATTAACTTGTGGATTTTGTATTCTCAGATAAACAGAAGACTCGGTGATATAGACATCCTGAGTGTGGAGGTGAACGAGGTATCGGTGAGTGGATTCATAACTCACTCTTTGATTTAGTTGTAATTACTTTGATTACAACAAGTGTTAATTGTCATGTTGATAGAGTTAGTTAATTTGTGTTATTGATTGAATCTTATATGCTAGTTGCAATGTGAATACAAGTTGTTTGAGGTCAACACGTTGGTTGGGTTAGTTGATTATTGTGTGAATTACATATAGTTTTACTTCATTTTGTGTGTAAGACTTGTGTTTGAGTACAATAATCACTAATTATCGGTCTATTCCGTATTGGCCATATGGATTGTTGGACAACTGTTCTTGAGAGCCGCCGTGGCAGTAGGGTTTCTCAAGGACCACCGATCCTCATAGTGAATAGTTGAATTGTTATGTGTTGATATAGATGTATATCCTTAATTGGTGTATTCAAGGGATTATACTAAGTTGATTAGTGTGTTATGAATTCATTCACTTAGCTTCGTGCTAATCCCTCAATCTACTTCTTGCAGGTGTTATTTTGATATGTGGGTTGCAAGAAGGGGATGAAGAATGTTTGATATTTAGACACTCTGATATAGTTTTCAGAAAACTATGTTTTGTACAATATAATACCCCGTTTAAATAATGTAGAAGATGGTTTTGTAAATATTAGACTTATGATGTATGTTGATATTATAAGTTTATAAAATAATGTTTTATTTTAAACGCTTCCGTAGTTGAAAATAATATAATAATGTCTTTAGAAAGAGGGGTGTTATACTAAATATATAAGGTTCTTGATTAAATGTAATTAAATCGTATAAACTTCAAATGATAATAACCCTAATCACTAGCTAATTCATCCAAGAAAGTGTATTAAAAGGTTTAGCTACTCATATTATTACAGAAAATTAGAAACGGAAATGTAATAGAAATCATAATCAAATGAAAACGTATAACAAATTCGAACCGAAAAAACGAAGATAATGAATTAGCAATTGATAACCTTCAATTCTTCTTGCTTCTTTCTCCTCAAAATGCTCCCGAATTAGGGTTTTGATGGTTGAAAATCGGCTGTGAAGAAAAATGGGGTGATAACCCTCAAATGAAAACAAATGAGGGTATTTAGGGTTTCTGCCGAATCGATCCATCCTCCGTATGGATTAATCCATCCGCCGGATGGATGCTAAAGCCCATAGTCTGATGCCGCGTCTGATCCAGCTTGGCCCAACCAATCCTTACGCCGGATGGATTAATCCATCCGCCGTATGGAATGAAATTTACAACTTTTTCAAACTTCGATCCAGCCAAACTTCTTAGCTTCAAATCTTCATATTTTTCTTTAATAATAGCTCGATTTCTGCTTCTTTTTGAAACAAGCTCCAATAAATCTCCTAAATGCAAATATGAACGAATTAAGTATCGTATTCACATATAATGCATAAGAATTCTATTAAAACTCGTAAACTCCAATAACTTTTCGAACTCAACTATTTACAAACTTTATCTATATCTTGTACATTTTCTTGACTCAACTCATTACCTATTTACAAATATTAACCAAATCAGTATCTATTATCAAATAAATGCAATATAAATATAATAAAAAATAGTAAATATCATTAATATAAATATAACATTATTCAATGTTCTGAATGGCATAACTACAAACTTATAATGACCATATCGGGTTCTAAAGTTGTTTTGGGAACATCTTCTTTGTCACACCCAGTTGAAAGCGGAAACAATGGAATGCAACCATAATAGGACCACAACACATCATTATATAGAACTCTAAATGAAATTAAAGATCAATGTGTTGTGATATCATTAATACAAATAATGGTTCGTGCCAAAACAATACACATCAACAATGAGGATATGTCTTACAATCAATAAAAACCATGGACAAGATTAAGGCTAAACATGCATTCCATGAATAGTATCCCATGCAATTCAGTCTATGCAACCTAGCAGTCCACTAAGTTCCTCTAGTCTCATCTCTTGTTGTGTTAGTATAACCTGAAAAGATATGCTTAAAAACATCAACACATAGGTTGGTGAGTTTCGTAGGTTTAAAATGATACCAAACAAACATTTGCTGTGATAAATAAGCTTGTTAGGACAATGCAATGAAAATGCAAACATAAATGAAATTGATGTAAATGATAAGTTTCCATGATACTTGATATAGCTAGTCAATACCCTCAAAAGAGTATTACCATTGATATCAATTGATCCCAATGTGTTGTCATCACTCCCTGAAGGAGTATGACTAAATGTAAATCCAATGTATTATCATCACTCCCCAAAGGAGTATTACTAAAAGTAAATCCAATGTCTTATCATCACTCCCCAAAGGAGTATGACCAAATGTAAATCCAATGTATGTGGTAGCTACTCAATGCGGTTTCAATGTATACATAGTGTATAACATTAGGTACACTACTCTCGAAAGAGTAAGACCTGTGATGTATAGGTTTCAATGTATACATAGTGTATAACATTAGGTACACTTCCCTCTAAAGAGTAAGACCTCTGATGAAAATGAATCCAATGTTCCAATGCACATACTTTCACATAGTGTCATACATTTCATTCATATGTTCAAAAAGAAATAGATACGTTCACAACATGAAAACAATCGAATAAAACATGAGCATACTTTTCCCCCAATTGAAACAAGTAATGAAAACGGGGCCACGAAAACTCACCTTGATTAGCAAAGCAAATTACGTTCCCAAATAAGTCCAGTAAACCGTATGTTTATCTACAAATCAAATGCGTATAGGTTACAATCTAGACAAGGCTATGCCTTTCCTGTATCCCATAATGATGTTCTCCACACTTGTAAGTCTCTCATAATTCCAAGTTCATATTTGGATTCTAGTATTGTAACAACCGCCAATTTATGACTTTGGATTAGGGCCTAAATTACTTGTAATTTCATGTATTTAGTTTTGTATTAATCGAAATATACGAGACTCTTGTGAGATTACCTATGCGCGTACGTAATTCGTTTAAATCATACACTTACCAAACGGACGAGATCCTATAAAAATCTAGATCGGACGTTGGTGACAAAAACTTTTAAATAATTTGGAATTAACCGAACAAACCTTACTTGCTTTAATATATTTTGTAAATATACTACACGTATTTAGTATCGTTTAAAAAAATACCGAACGTGACGAGATCACACAAAACGCGCCTAACAATGGGAAATAATTAAAAATTATATTTTTATGACTCATTATTAAGTATTATGATAAAATACTTCGGAAACACTTTAACAAATAGCGCGAAACAACATTTAAACAATTACGGGATTTAACCGACAATGACCCACAATATGAAAACTCGGAAACACCAACCCGCGAGCCGAGACCCAAGTGGGTCGGCTCAGACCCGCGGACCCAACCCAAACTGACCCATGACCCATCCCTTTTTAAAACCCTTTTTGTTCTCTCCTTTCTTCATTTCACACTAAACACACATACACACACTTTCTCTCCTTCTCACTCTCCACTTACAGCCCCAAACCATCTCCAAACGTCACCCAAAACCCATCATCCTGCAGAGTTGATTCAAGAAGAAATGATCACCATCTTGAGCTCTCCATCTTCATCTCCTCCATTCGCGATTTCGTGGTAAGGAACTTCAAAACCCTTTTAAAGTACTTAGGAAACTTTTATTTACATGCTAGAATGTTACTCAACAAAGATTTGCCCAAAAATCGACTTAAAAATGCGTTTTTATGAAAAAGTGTTCGAACAGCTCGTTCTGCGAACCGAGATCCGTTCGTCCTGCGAGACGAGCCCAATTGCGAACCGAAGATTGAACTCGCGAACCCAACGACGAACCGAACCCACCTGCGAGTTGACCTGCGAGTCGACTTGCGAGTCGACCTGCGAGTCGACCTGCAAGTTGACTTGCGAGTCGATCTGCGAGATGACTTGCGAGTCGACCTGCGAGTTGACTTGCGAACCGAACCTTGTGTTGCGGACTGAGTTCAGTTCGCAGCCTACTGCCTTGCGAGCCGAACTCGGCTCGCACCGCGAACTCAATTCGCACCACTATTTCAGTCCATAACCCGACTTGACAAATTATCCGAATTTAAATTCTGGATACGATCTTTAATAAAACAATATACATAATAATACCACTCTCGGACTATTTTTACAAACCGTCACCAACGGGCCATACTTGTTTTCAAAATACAAACGGTTTACTAAACAAACGCTTGGATACGTCCTAGTTGAGTGGACAGCTAGCATGGGTGATCTTTTAAGACACCAACTCGTTTACTAGTTTACTTACAACCTTGTGCGTTGCGAACGCCAGAAGGTTGCAGGATTCCGAGAAACGATACACATACTTACAACCGCTTTACCTGGTTGATTACGCATACGTACTTACTGGACTCAGGTGAGTCTCATAGCCCCATTTTTACTGTTTTACTGTTTTACTTACGGGGTGAGATACATAGCTTATTTAACGAACTCGAGTACTGATTTACATGTTTACCAAATGGAATTGCATGAGTTTTCTCACCAATTATTTGGGGAAGCCTCCTCATCATATATCGTTAGTTATGTACTTAAGCGTGAACACTAGTTAATGGATCCATTAGGGAAATGACCCTCCCCGCCCGGGGTAGTAGCGATACCACGAACCGATCTGTATAAACGGGCGACTATTATTCGTTACTGATGCTTGCTCAATTTCCGAGCATGTCACGGGAGCAAATTTATTATTTACGGGTTAAGCTTCGATTATGAGCCTCATGGCAATGGTATAACTTACTTACTTTGTTTTATTGCGAGTATTGCAAATAACTGATTTACGCCTGCGGGCCCTATTAATGAAATCTCGTGTTCAAACTCTTACATTATTTACAAACCTGTGAGATTCACCAACATTTGTGTTGACCTTTTTAGCTTTGTATCTCAGGTACACATACGGAGTAGGATTCCCTCAGGACCTAGCTAGAGTCGCATGATTTCTACACTGCATTTAACGGAGATTCTTAGCATTATCTTTTGTATTTATTATGATTATGTAATAGAATCTCCCGCTCTTTTTACGCGGACTCTAGGAAACTTCATTTTGTAACCGGGAACGTTATGTTCCAAACATTTTATGTATGGAAATGCAATTATTTTACAAACGTTGCATATAGATGTCGTTTGCTTAACTTTTGTGCTGTGATATTTGATTAGTAGCACCCCAAAACTTGCTTCCGCTAAACTGTGATTTTGGGGGTGTTACAGATTGGTATCAGAGCCTAAGGTTATAGCGAACTAGGTTGCATTTAGTGGGCCTAGACTATGACCATTAGGCAGTATTTCCTCATTAGGTATGACTGGTTCGGGAATTGCATCATACGACGTTAATTTAACATAGCCTGATCAACTATGTACAATTAAGGAAGGGTGATGTGAAACCTGAAAGGGGGTGAACAGGAATACACTTGTTGACTCTGACCACGAGAGAAATAGAATCGATACTTAGTTGTACTAGACACACTAGGCTATGTTATATGCTATATATGTATAAGTAGGCCTCATTCTTTCTAACACTTTGTCTCAGAATGGCAAACACACCACCAAGTTCGTCACGCTCTTATCCGCATGGAACACGAAACCCAAGGATGGCTAGGAGGGACGCCCGTTCGCCTCGAACTAGCCCATATCCTGTGCACCCCACTCTACCGGACTTAGCCGCTAGGGTGTACCATCACGACCAACGACTCCATGAAATGGATATCGAACTCCAAGAAACTCGCGAGAACTGGAGACTCACAGCAATGGAGCGAATCGAACAGGTCTCCGAAGATCACAATCACACTATTACCACCATGAACACTCTTCAGAATCAGGTGGGGGACACAGTCGAAACCATGGAGGTTGTCCACAACCAAGTGATTGGCAACCAAAACGAGATCTCTGTCCTTCAATCAAGACTCCATCAGTGCGAGACACGTCTAAGGGAAACTGAGGACGCCCTCCGAATGGCCAACAGACTCGCCGAATCTATGGACCGCCTCAACGCACTGCTGCCACAGCTCAACCTACGTCGGAATTAGCTTAGGCTGCATCTGTGTTATATTATGCTTTCGTAGGACCTATGTAATTTGACCGGATGAAACAATTCCCGGCACCTTTTGTATTTACCATGTTGTGCAACCCTCTAGAACTCATGTCTTGTATCTAATCTAATTATCTAATGAAATATGGGGATGTGGTTATCACGTCACTCTGTTCTCGTATATTCCATCATATATGCGTGAGATGTATCATAAATTCGTACAAATCTCTTATTTTCCCTTTCTTGTTCTCCTTGTTCAGCATCATGCCTCCTCGACGCCAGGTCACCCTCAGCGAAACGGAAATAGCGGATCTAATTGCCCGCAGTGTGGCCCAAGCCTTGGCTACCCGGACACCTATTCCTAGTAGCGAAGATACAGCTACCAATGGGCCCCAACCCAAACCCTGCTCTTACAAAGACTTTCAGAACTGCAAACCTCTGAGCTTTGCAGGTACCGAAGGAGCAATCGGTCTAGTACGCTGGATCGAGAAAATCGAATCAGTGTTCCTTATTTGCAACTGCACAGAGGGAGACAAGGTCAAGTTCTCCGCCAGTACATTTTCTGACACCGCCCTTACCTGGTGGAACACCTATGCCCAAACTGTGGGTATTGCAAATGCTTACAAACTCTCATGGGATGAGTTAAAGCTACTGTTGAGGGGCGAGTACTGCCCCCGAGATGAATTGAAGCAGCTGGAAGTAGAGTTCTGGAACCACAAAATGCAGGGTGATGACATCACGGGTTACACCAACCGTTTTCACCAACTGGCACTTCTGTGCCCATCTATGGTCGATCCCGAGTACAAGAGGATCGAGAAGTACATAGATGGACTCCCCGACAAACTTCAAGACCTGGTGACTTCATCCAAACCAGGTACTGTACAAAGCGCCATTCGTATGGCTCATGAACTAACGGCCAACTTTGTTCGCCGTGGCACAACCTCAACCCCAACAACAAACAACAAGCGTAAGTGGGAGGGAAGCCCCAATTCCTCCAACCAAACCTTCAACAAAAAGCCTGAATTTGTATAGGCTTATTCCTCGGGATCTACTGAGAGGAAAGGGTACGTCGGGAACAAGCCTTATTGTTCCAAATGCACCCGCCATCATGACGGTTCCTGCCCTTGTACTAATTGCAAAAAGTTCGGGCACTTGGCCAAGGATTGCCGAACCAACATCCCTACCCCCAACCCTAACACGCCGAAGACTTGCTTTGGGTGCGGAAATCCAGGACATTTCAAGAGCGACTGCCCCAAGTTGAAAAACAACAACAACAAGAACAACAACAACGCTCGAGGAAGAGCTTTTGTGCTGAAATCAGGGGAAGCCCGTCAAGACCCCAATGTGGTCACGGGTACGTTCCTTCTCAACAATTTAACTGCTACTGTCCTATTCGATACTGGTGCTGATAAGAGTTTTATGTCTGATAAATTCTATCCACTACTTGACACTACACCCATAGTCTTAGATTCTAAGTACACAGTAGAATTGGCAAACGGAGAACTTATTGAGGCCAACAGTGTGATACCAAATTGCACTTTAAATCTAGCTAACGAACTCTTCTCCATTGATTTGATACCCATCGAGACCGGCAGCTTTGACGTCATAGTAGGTATGGATTGGTTATCCAAGCACCGAGCCGAAATAGTTTGTTTCGAGAAAATTGTCCGAATCCCTCTCGTCGCCGGTGGAACTTTAGTCATACAAGGGGAGACCGGCGGGACGAGCCTAAACATCATTTCTTGCATGAAAACCCGAAAATACCTAAGAAAAGGATACCAAGCGATCCTGGCACATGTTGTGGAGAAAAAGTCGGAGGAGAAGCGACTGGAGGATGTGCCTATTGTTCGGGATTATCCAGAAGTCTTTCCTGAAGACTTGCCTGGCCTTCCACCACCGAGACAAGTCGAATTTTCGATTGACCTTGTGCCCAGTGCAACACCGGTGGCACGAGCACCTTACCGACTGGCCCCATCCGAGCTTCAGGAGTTGTCTACTCAGTTACAGGAACTCCTGGATAAGGGATTCATTCGACCAAGTTCCTCACCTTGGGGAGCTCCGGTCTTATTCGTGAAGAAGAAAGACGGCTCTTTCCACATGTGCATCGACTATCGTGAACTTAACAAGTTAACTGTCAAGAACCGTTACCCACTCCCTCGCATTGACGACCTATTTGACCAGCTTCAGGGGTCGAGTTTCTATTCTAAAATCGACCTCCGGTCGGGTTACCACCAACTTCGAGTTCAAGACTCCGACATCCCAAAAACAGCTTTCAGAACCCGCTATGGTCATTACGAATTTCAAGTCATGCCTTTTGGCTTAACCAACGCGCCAGCTGTATTCATGGACCTTATGAACCGGGTGTGTAAACCATATCTAGATAAGTTTGTCATCGTGTTCATTGACAACATCTTAATCTACTCGCGCAACGAAACCGAGCATGGCCAACACCTGAAAACCATCTTGGAATTACTCAGACACGAGGAGTTATACGCCAAGTTCTCCAAGTGTGAGTTCTGGATGCGAACAGTACAATTCCTAGGACATGTCGTTGACAGTCAAGGGATACGTGTTGATCCAGCTAAGATTGAGGCCATCAAGGGCTGGGAAGCGCCAACCACACCAACCGAGGTGCGACAATTCTTAGGTCTCGCCGGATACTATTGACGATTCATTGAGAATTTCTCCAAATTAGCCTTACCCTTAACCTCACTGACTCAGAAAGACAAGAAATTCGATTGGACCGACAAACAAGAGTCAGCCTTCCAATTGCTGAAACACAAACTTTGCAGTGCGCCGATCTTGTCCCTACCTGAAGGCACCGATGACTTCGTGGTTTACTGCGACGCCTCACACCAAGGACTTGGGTGCGTGTTAATGCAACGGGAGAAAGTCATTGCCTATGCCTCACGACAACTGAAGGTTCATGAGAAAAACTATACGACGCACGACCTGGAATTAGGTGCCGTGGTTTTCGCGCTAAAAATCTGGAGACATTACCTTTACGGCACGAAAAGTACCATCTTTACCGATCACAAAAGCCTCCAACACATATTCGATCAAAAGGATCTAAACATGAGGCAACGTCGTTGGGTCGAGTTGCTGAGTGACTACGACTGCGAAATCAAATACCATCCAGGCAAGGCGAACGTAGTTGCCGATGCCTTGAGCCGAAAAGAACGCGTGAGACCCCTTCGGGTCCGAGCCCTTAGTATTACCATCCACAGAGATCTCGTCACCCAGGTTCTTGCCGCTCAACTCGAAGCACTCAAACCTGAAAACGTCACCGATGAAGCCCTGCGAGGCATGGATAAACAATTTGAAACCAGACCTGATGGAGCTCGGTACTTCTCTAACCGGGTATGGGTACCCAAATTTGGAAACTTACGAGATTTGGTGATGACTGAAGCTCACAAATCTCGATATTCTATACACCCTGGTTCAGAAAAGATGTATCATGACATCAAAGGGTTGTATTGGTGGCCTAACATGAAGGCTGACATAGCCGTGTACGTCAGTAAATGCCTAACTTGTTCAAAGGTCAAGGCCGAACACCAAAGACCTTCGGGATTGCTCCAACAACCTGAAATTCCTCAATGGAAATGGGAACAACTTTCCATGGACTTTATTACCAAACTACCGAAAACTTCAAACGGTTGCGATACAATTTGGGTAATTGTTGATCGTCTCACGAAATCTGCCAATTTCCTGGCCATCAAGGAAACTGACAAGATGGAGCGATTGGCTCGCATCTACATCAAAGAAATTGTGTCACGACACGCACCTATCTCGATCATCTCGGATAGGGACAGTCGTTTTACTTCTAACTTTTGGCAGTCACTACAAAAATCTCTCGGTACTCGTTTGGATATGAGTACGGCATATCATCCACAAACTGACGGCCAAAGCGAGCGAACTATTCAAACACTGGAGGACATGCTACGCGCCTGCGTGGTTGACTTCGGTAAAAACTGGGAAGATCACGAAACCACCGAGAAAATCTCTTACAACAACAGTTACCATGCTAGCATCAAGACCGCACCTTTCGAGGCACTCTACGGGCGTAAGTGCCGATCGCCTATCTGCTGGACTGAGGTGGGGGATACCCAACTCACTGGTCCAGAAATCATTCACGAAACCACCGAGAAAATCGTTAGTATCCAGAACCGACTGAAAGCCGCCCGTGATCGTCAGAAAAGTTACGCCGACGTGAGACACAAACACCTTGAGTTCCAGGTTGGGGATAAGGTACTCCTGAAGGTGGCACCATGGAAAGGTGTTATTTGATTTGGAAAATGAGGAAAACTAAACCCTAGGTACATTGGACCGTTTGAAATCCTCGAGAGGATTGGTCCAGTGGCGTATCGACTACAGCTACCTACCGAACTTAGTAGTGTACATCCTACCTTTCACATTTCTAACTTAAAGAAATGTCTGTCTGACGAGCTCGTCACTGATTGTACCGCTCGACGAAATACAAATCGATGATAGACTTCACTTTGTCGAGGAACCCACGGAAATAATGGAACGTGAGGTCAAGCGTTTAAAACAGAGTCGTATTCCCATTGTCAAGGTCAGGTGGAATTCGAGACGTGGTCCTGAATTCACTTGGGAACGGGAAGACCAAATGCGACTGAAATATCCACACTTGTTCACAGACACTGCTCATACGACGTGAGCTCAATTTCGGGACGAAATTCTCCTAACAAGGAGAGAATGTAACAACCGCCAATTTATGACTTTGGATTAGGGCCTAAATTACTTGTAATTTCATGTATTTAGTTTTGTATTAATCGAAATATACGAGACTCTTGTGAGATTTCCTACGCGCGTACGTAATTCGTTTAAATCATACACTTACCAAACGGACGAGATCCCATAAAAATCTAGATCGGACGTTGGTGACAAAAACTTTTAAATAATTTAGAATTAACCGAACAAACCTTACTTGCTTTAATATATTTTGTAAATATACTACACGTATCTAGTATCGTTTAAAAAAATACCGAACGTGACGAGATCACACAAAACGCGCCTAACAATGGGAAATAATTAAAAATTATATTTTTATGACTCATTATTAAGTATTATGATAAAATACTTCGGAAACACTTTAACAAATAGCGCGAAACAACATTTAAACAATTACGGGATTTAACCGACAATGACCCACAATATGAAAACTCGGAAACACCAACCCGCGAGCCGAGACCCAAGTGGGTCGGCTCAGACCCGCGGACCCAACCCAAACCGACCCATGACCCATCCCTTTTTAAAACCCTTTTGTCCTCTCCTTTCTTCATTTCACACTAAACACACATACACACACCTTCTCTCCTTCTCACTCTCCACTTACAGCCCCAAACCATCTCCAAACGTCACCCAAAACCCATCATCCTGCAGAGTTGATTCAAGAAGAAACGATCACCATCTTGAGCTCTCCATCTTCATCTCCTCCATTCGCGATTTCGTGGTAAGGAACTTCAAAACCGTTTTAAAGTACTTAGGAAACTTTTATTTACATGCTAGAATGTTACTCAACAAAGATTTGCCCAAAAATCGACTTAAAAATGCATTTTTATGAAAAAGTGTTCGAACAGCTCATTCTGCGAACCGAGATCCATTCGTCCTGCGAGACGAGCCCAATTGCGAACCCAAGATTGAACTCGCGAACCCAACGATGAACCGAACCCACCTGCGAGTTGACCTACGAGTCGACCTGCGAGATGACTTGCGAGTCGACCTGCGAGTTGACTTGCGAGTCGACCTGCGAGTTGACTTGCGAGTCGATCTGCGAGATGACTTGCGAGTCGACCTGCGAGTTGACTTGCGAGTCGACTTGCGAACCGAACCTTGTGTTGCGAACTGAGTTCAGTTCGCAGCCTACTGCCTTGCGAGCCGAACTCGGCTCGCATCGCGAACTCAATTCGCACCACTATTTCAGTCCATAACCCGACTTGACAAATTATCCGAATTTAAATTCTAGATACGATCTTTAATAAAACAATATACATAATAATACCACTCTCGGACTATTTTTACAAACCGTCACCAATGGGCCATACTTGTAAATACAAACGGTTTACTAAACAAACGCTTGGACACGTCCTAGTTGAGTGGACAGCTAGTATGGGTGATCTTTTAAGACACCAACTCGTTTACTAGTTTACTTACAACCTTGTGCGTTGCGAACGCTAGAAGGTTGCAGGATTCCGAGAAACGATACACATACTTACAACCGCTTTACCTGGTTGATTACGCATACGTACTTACTGGACTCAGGTGAGTCTCATAACCCCATTTTTACTGTTTTACTGTTTTACTTACGGGGTGAGATACATAGCTTATTTTACGAACTCGAGTACTGATTTACATGTTTACCAAACGGAATTGCATGAGTTTTCTCACCAATTATTTGGGGAAGCCTCCTCATCATATATCGTTAGTTATGTACTTAAGCGTGAACACTAGTTAATGGATCCATTAGGGAAATGACCCTCCCCGCCCGGGGTAGTAGTGATACCACGAACCGATCTGTATAAACGGGCGACTATTATTCATTACTGATGCTTGCTCAATTTCCGAGCATGTCACGGGAGCAAATTTATTATTTACGGGTTAAGCTTCGATTATGAGCCTCATGGCAATGGTATAACTTACTTACTTTGTTTTATTGCGAGTATTGCAAATAACTGATTTACGCCTGCGGGCCCTATTAATGAAATCTCGTTTTCAAACTCTTACATTATTTACAAACCTATGAGATTCACCAACATTCGTGTTGACCTTTTTAGCTTTGTATCTCAGGTACACATACGGAGTAGGATTCCCTCAGGACCTAGCTAGAGTCGCATGATTTCTACACTGCATTTAACGGAGATTCTTAGCATTATGTTTTGTATTTATTATGATTATGTAATAGAATCTCCCGCTCTTTTTACGCGGACTCTAGGAAACTTCATTTTGTAACCGGGAACATTATGTTCCAAACATTTTATGTATGGAAATGCAATTATTTTACAAACGTTGCATATAGATGTCGTTTGCTTAACTTTTGTGCTGTGATATTTGATTAGTAGCACCCCAAAACTTGCTTTCGCTAAACTGTGCTTTTGGGGGTGTTACAAGTATAAGCCCTTATGTATAAATGATTGCGTATTTCATTCTCAATTGGGATAAACTTTCTGTCCAAAATTTTACTATCACTTCACCAACCTTAAATCATGATTAAAAAAATTTATCAGACTCCCAAAATATTACCACAGACTCTTTGATATATCCAGAACTTAAAATTTTTTCTCAAAATTTATCTCAATGTTTAACCATTTTTAAAAAAATTCCCAAGTAAACTGTACACAGTAAACATTAAAATACTTAAAACCTTCACAAATTACAATATTTTTACACAATTAACTTAACACTTGGAATTTAATACGGTAAAATTTTCAAAGCTAAATTCAATATTTAACATACGTTTTCACAACTCACAACACAACCAAAAATGTAAATCGAAAACACAGACCTGACCACTTATCTTATAAAAATAATTTAACAACCCAAAACACCTTATTTTGACATGAAACCAATGACATCTTAAAGTAGACTCTTTGTAATTAGTTTTAGACTTAAATTTCCACCAAAACCATTATGTTATGACCAAGTTACGACTCCCTAAACTCGACACAATAATATGTCCAAATTAGGGTTTTACGTCTAGATTCAAATCTCCGCATATCAACTTGTCTAAATCAATTATATGATCACAAAAAATTATTTCATACTAATATAATACTTATTATTCAGACCCTCACATGGTCACATTAATAGGTTAACAATTGATCGAACCGAAAGAATGATTATAACACGATAGATCGAATATACGTATTAAAGATCGAATTAGAACAGAGAATATACCAACTAAGGAGTACAACAACAAGATCCAATCCTTGAATCTGTAAGAGTAACATTTATAAGATTACAAACACATCTTGCATGGTGAATCCGAAGAATATTAGAGTTAGAAGTTCGAATACGTACCGACAAACATGTATACGCGAGTTCTGCATCGATAGAATGAATTAGAGATTAAAACTTTGAGTTCTTGGGGTTTAATTTTCGTAGATGAGGCTTAGGTAGGGTTTAGAATCGACTGGAATATGATTTGTAGGGTCTTCCATTCATTTTTGGGAATAAAAACACATTTATATACGGACTAAAAGTTTTAGAAAATTCGTAATATACTGCAGAAGTTTACAAAACAATTTTTATAAAATAATCTAGTTCGTTTCAGAGGCCAAAACCTCTCCAATGTATGTAAAACATTGAGATCTACAACTATTAATTTTTGGCTGAAGCCTGAAAATGACACTAAGTAGGTTAAAACGGCCTCTGAAGTCGACTGCAAAATTAAATCGGCATAAACTAAAGTTTTTCGGTTTAGGTTTTTATATATAGTTTTAGGATTACATGAGTTTGAATGGGTTTGGGTTTAGGAAAAAGGGTTAGGCCGGCCAAATCCTCCAAGGGGAATTTGAGTGGTTTTCTTTGGGCAAACAAGAAGAAAAACTTAGGTCACACGGTCCAAAAATAATTGATATTGTTTGTCTGTTTTACGTTTTGCTTCGTATCTCCTTCGTTATACGTCCATTTGTGATGACTCTTTTGGCATTGGATTTGTTTTTCAAAAAACAAAGACTTTGATGTAAAAAAAACCATGAAATAAGTCTTACACAAAAAATGAGTTTTTAAAGTTTGAATTATGATTATGGTTTGGTGACGGTTGTCACATTCTTCACGAACCTTTAATTGTTGATAGCCCGAACGAGGATCTATCTTTGAAGGGTACCTATTCTTGACTATAACTTTGTTCAACTCATGATAATCGATACACATACGCATACTACCATCCTTCTTTTTGACAAATAATGTCGGTGCTCCCTATGGTGAACTACTAGGGAAAATAAACCCTTTTTCAAGTAATTCTTGCAATTGATTAATTAGTTCTTGCATTTTAGAAGGTGCAAGCTAGTATAGAATTTTAGCAATTGGGGTTGCCCCAGACATAAGGTCAATACGAAATTTTACTTGCCTTTCAGGCAGAATACCGGGTAACTCCTCTTGAAAAATATCAGGGAATTCTTTAACCAGAGGAATTTCTTCAAGTTTGGGTGAAAATTTTTGAGTATCAACTACATGTGCCAGAAAAGCTTGGCAATCATGAGCTGTCTACTTCTTGGAATGAGCATATGAACAAACAGACAAAGAAGATTTAAGCTTTTCACCATAAATATCTACTACTCCCCCACTTGGAGAAAGAACTCGAATGATTTTCTTCTCAAATTGGATAATGGCCTCGTGTTTACTAAGATAATCCATACCTACTACTACATCAAATTCACCCAACCTCATTGGAATCAGATTAATCAAAAGGGAATGGTCACCAATTTCTAACTGACACCCACGATAAACACTAGTTACATATACTACACGATTATCTGCAATTTCTACATCTAGTGGGGTGTATAAGGCACTTAAAGAAATCACAAAACCTTGAGAAAACTTTTCGGAAACAAAAGATCGAGAGGCTCCCGAGTCAAACAGAATATAAGCGGGTTTAAAGTTTACTACAAATGTACCTGTCATGACATTAGGGGCACTCTTGTCTTCATCAGCGTTAAGTTGGAAAGATCAACCACGTGACCTTGGTTGTTCAAAAGGCTTTTTATCAACATTTCTTCTTAGTTGGGATTGAGGGACCGATTCTTTAAGTTGAGGACAATCTTTCTTTATGTGGCCCGGTTCATAACAATTAAAACAAACCCGAATTGGATTAGGGCAATCACGCCCAAGGTGAGCCTCATTACCACATTGGTAACATCCTTTCTTCCCAGCCAAACATTCACCTACATGCTTCTGGTGACACTTCTTGCACTCAACATATTCCTTTCTTGTACCCCTATTACCACTACCACTACCACTACCACCACTAAATTTGAATCTTTTTGATGACCCCGAAGAATAATCAACTTTCCTCTTTAAAGATCTATCTTCATCATCTTTCTTGGTCTCAAGCTCTCTTCTCCTAGCTTCATTCACATAATCTTCAAATTTAGTCCAACGATCGGGATCACAAAACTGACGAATATCTTTCTTCAACACATTATGAAACTATTTCATGAGTAATTTTGTGTTACCCATATATTCAGGCATAAAACAAGCTCTATCCAAAAAACACTCCTGCAATCTCGTTCATTGACTCATTAGTTTTCTTCATATACAAAAACTCTAAACGAATCTTCTCCAAATCGGCTTCTAAACGGAAAGCCGCCTCAACCATCTCCTTGAACTCATCCCATGTCTTTCCAGTAGCAACTTCAACACCTAACATTTTCTTTTGGTAATCCCATCATTCTTTACCTCTCTCCTTTAACATACTAGCAGCATAGATTACTCTTGACTTTTCTGGGCAATCAGAGACTTCAAATGCCCCCTCCATCTTAGAAAGATATCTATGGTATTTAATTGGATATGTTTCTCCTTTATACTCTAGAGGTTTACACGCTATGAAATCCTTATATGCTAAACTTTGTCTTTCATCCTTTGTATTTATAATGGGTGCTCTTGTTTGTACCTCTTCATCATGGATAGATCTACTTATTACCAACTCATCATCTTTTGTTGAAACTCTTCTGAAACTACTTCCCTTATGTTCTCTGTCAGCCTTTCCAAAAGAAATGGAAGAGAATTCTTTTGAGCTTTGGTAACTTCTTCAGAGATTAAGCCCCTTAATTCATTTATGGAGGCTCTTGATTCATGATTTGATAATACCTCTCTTTCTTCATGCCCAGACTCGCCTATTCTTTCGATATTTTCTTCTATTTCTTCTTACTAAAATAAGATAAACATTATTGATTAATATCAATTAAGATCTCAATTAAAATTTTATACCTATTAAAAACTACACAAGGTTAATAATCATTTCATCTTAATCATTATAAGTCATGTGACTTCTATAGCTTAATACAATGTCATATGATAATTATTATGTTGGCCAAGCACAATAATTATCATATCACATTGTACTTTACTACAGTTATTATATTACTTATAACTTATAATATTTCAATGATTCAATAACCATTCATACGAATATAAAATAACGACAAAATAAACTACTTAGATCATGCTCAATCTACTACGCACTAGGTCTAAGTCCAAGTATCCACTAATGGTGGATACTCGAATCCACCATGGCTCTATACCAACTTGAAACACCCCCAATTTTTTTTATAACTGGTTATACTATCTTTATTAAAACTAACATGTAACTCAATACCAATTTATTATTACATTGTACATTAGATTCAATTTAAAATATTAAATGCAAAAACTTCACACATACGCGATCCTAACTCGATTCTGGGATCGCGTACTTAAGTTGAAAAATCCACCGTGAACGATTTACACGTACATACGCGATCCTGAGAAAATGCCGGGATCGCATATCAAAGAAGGATTTTAGACTGCAACCATTTTGCACTAACTTACGCGATCCGGGAAAGTAGATGGGATCGCGTACTCAAGCTTGAAAATCGACCGTCACCATTTACAACTAACATATGCGACCCTGGGTAAAGGATGGGATCGTGTATGGCTGTATTTCTGTAGCACTTGACCAAACTCAACACTTTATTCAATTTCTACAATGCATAGTTTCTAAATCGCTTGGTGTTAATAACTGAAAATTTGCAGATTTACTCACTATGAACATAAATATAACTCCCAATTAACACTTTTCTAAAATTCACGAATTTACCAAATCTGGACCATCAACCCATATGGTCATATAATGACCATTTTCAAAGTACACATTTCAATTTCCTTCAACTACAAACTTTATACAAAGTTCCCTTACTCATAATTCCAAAACTTGACATAGTTGTTTAACCATTTCCACTACATTGTTACTAACAGACTTTGACCCATTTATCAATATTTACACAAAACTCATCAAACGGGTCAAAATACATATTTTCTACAAAATGGGACTTCCAAACTTTTATTTTATTTAGGTAAAGGGGTACCCCGATGAAATGTATTACCACTAAAATGGTTAAGTACAAAATAATGTGGATGAGTTCCACATCAACCTCGAAATAAGCACTAGCTATGCTTAAAGATCACCTCTATATGTATATGACAGGCCATATACATAGTTACAAAATTCCTATCAGCCATAATAAATGAAAAATACAGCCAATATAAAACAAACGAGCATCCAATCAATAAAACTCCACGCTTAGCCATTAGCAACAAAGTGACAAGGCATATTCCAATCTTCTAACAATCTAGTTACTTGAGGAGAATTTTTGAAGCGAAATATAAGTTACTTAAGATGAACAGTAGAAACACTAACATCACGAACTTGAGTAACAGATCTTGAACCCTTATCAAAGAGCCTATTATTCCTCTCTTGCCATATAAAATATGTAGCAGCTACAAGGATCGCCTTCCAATAATACTTATAGCTTTTCTTGAACGGGAAATAGGTTGAAGAATTCCTATTATATCATCCCATCGAGTAGAGACACCTTGCATACCCGCCAAAGGTTTAATTAAAGACCAGACTTGCAAAGAAAATGGACATTCAAAGAATAAATGTTCATCAGAATCCGGTTGTAGCTTACACAAGGTACATCTTAGCAGGTTTAAGTTGATGGAATCACCAACATCCCATTGCTTCAATATATCTTAGGTCTTCATTCTCCTCTTAAAAACCAGCCATAAGTGAAATGCATGCCGAGGAATACAATGAGGAAACCAAACTATATCAACCCACGAAACATTATTGGGAAATTAATCAAAATACCACTTTTTTTACAAGTATATATCGTTTTGCCCTCCGAATTTTTTTTTGAGGATATACCCCCTGAAATCGCAAAAGCAAATATGCTTTTGCGATCCAGTGTTTGTGTTTTGCGAGTCGGTCATGAATCCAAGTCATTTGCCTAGACGAAGCCAAGAACAAAGGCCATCGCAAATGGCAACTTTGCGATTTGCGATTTGCCTATGCTCGAGCCGAGTTGTTTTCATAGTCGTACCGAGTCATTTGCGAGGTTGTAGCCGAGATCCACGGAAATCGCAAATCGCAAATTGCGATTTGCGATTTACCTCAGCCTAAAAAAAATTCAAATTTTTTACATTTTGGTATATATACGTATGTATTTTTTTTTTGCGATATAAACACATCTTTTTGATAATTTTACACATCTTTTTGATAATTTTTTTAATATCTACATTATTTTTTATATATCATATGATGTGCCGAGGATCACGAATCGCAATTAGAATCTTTATATATCTTGTGCGGAATACAATATATATATCAATGTATGAATAAGAGAACAAGAAGTATTCAATATCAAACTTTGCTTTTGTATTTCAATAACACACAGAGAATTCTGCGACAATAGTTACAAAAGACTTAGATACAAATGACAAAAACTAATCTATTTATAGACTAGCTTCTAAGCCTATGCGACAATGCCTAAAGTGAGTTGACTTTAGTCAATCCGTTAATGCTATTCACGGACTACCTATTAATCCGACAATGACTATTCACGTATCACTCTATTGTCGCAAATTACTTAACACTTAATCAGATTTTAAACAAAAATAAAATCAAGCTTTAGACACTTTTGCTTCAACAAACTCCCCTTTGGATAATGCTTGATTTCTTGAAACTTGAAACTTGAAACTTTAAGTATATCCAGGCAAATTACAACCGGCATGAACACCTTGAGCACAACAAACTTCTACAACTCTTTGAAATTTCAAGGCCATGGCTTCATCATCAAAGGCATCATCATAGATAATCGGATTCACTAGAAGAACTTCAAGATCATCTTTTGAGAGATTTATCAAACTCAAGGGATCGAACACATATACAATCGTTTTGCGATTCCACATAATTTGCAGCCCATCTGTTCTCTTGATGATAAACACTTTGTTATCATTATCATACTTCCATCTAATAATCCTTCCCACACATTCATGTCTTGGAATCTTGAAGAATTTTCTTGTCTTGATAATCTCAGGTTCAGGTTGTTTAGAAAACCACCAAGGAACTTTTTGTTCCGGTTCTTTTTCTTCATCTGAGTCAACCCAAAACCCTTCTTGAGAACACATATCAGACTGAACTTTTTCTGGATGCAGTTCATCTTCAGAATCTTCTCGGTCTTCAACATGTACATCATCAAAATCAGGCTCAAACCCTGGAGGAAATATTGGATCTTCAAATTCATCAAAATCATATTCACCATCATTACATAGCTCCACAAACGGGACCAAATCTTCAACAATAATATTCAAAGGAGTAGGACAAAGAATCTCTTCTTCGTCAATACTATCCGATAACTCCTCTTGATCAAATCTACGTGAAGATTCACCAATCTCAAACAAACTTTCAAGATGTAAATCATTTAAATCTGTTTCACCAAGATCATCAAACTCCATATCTTCAAAACTTGGTTCGGGAGTCAACACCAAAGCTGGAACAGAACTTATTGGTTCGACATTCAAAGGTTCTTCCTCTTCAACATTCTGAACTAATACCATTGCTTGAGAAAAATTTGACTGATCACCATTATCACCATTTTCACCAGAATCATCAGAATCATCAAAATCACTCTCATCATGCCCTTCAAACATCATCATCATCATCAGATCCTTCATTTCCTTGATCATTTAATTCAACATTTCCTTGATCATCATTATGCTGATCATTATCATCAACATCATCATCAACACCAGCATCATCATGCACATTCTTCCCCTGATCATCTAATTTTTCTTTCAAAAGAAAGACTTCTTGTTCGAGTGATTCAATCCTTAAGGTCTGAGAAGCAATTTGTTGACCTTGATTAGCAATAAGGATATCCTGGGTGCCAATGCGTTGCAAAGCATGAAATAAACCATCTCTCAATTTATCTACCAGAGACATCAAAGGAGACACAACTCTTTGAAGAGAAGCATCGAGAGCTGACATACTCACAGTAGGAGTAGTTGTAGTTGATGGAGTTCCAGCAACTGTAGAAAATGAAGTAGCAGGTATGGATGAAGGAATAGGAAGAGAAGTAGAAATACCAGGTGCAGAAGACATAACAGGCATTGATATAGAAGAAGAAGGCAGTGCTGAAGAAGTGACTGGCAAAGATTCAGAAATAGATATTTCAGAAGAAGTCACTGGCAATGAAGAAGAAGAAGATCTAGCTTCAGAAGATACAAGCAGCTTCCTTCTTTGAGTAGGTCTAGACTCAGGAATATATTCAGGATCCTGTGCCTCTTCTCGTTGTCATCTTAAATCTTGTCGTTCCTTCTCAATATTTTCTTCAGTAAGTCGTTGAGAAGCCAAAGATTCTTCAATAGTCTTAGGACGAATAGGTTCCTCATCCTCAGAACTAGATGATTCTATCTCAACAGGATGATCAAGATTTTGTTGAACAATATCATCAATCTCATGAACAATTTGAAGTTCATCTTCTCTTTGAACTGACTCCCCCTCAGCTGAAGCTTCCTCACTATCATCACCGGATTCCATTTGAATATCAATCTGAGGTGGAAGAAAGTCATCATCAATAATATGCCCAAAGAGATCAACATTTGGTGGTGTAAGTTTACCATGATAACTGTTACAATTAGCAAACACTCTCTTGGGAATCGGAGTATAATGCAAGATTGTTCCATGATATGTAATCCTTTGAATATGTTGATCAAAAATCAATTGAAGAAATCGTGGGTACATAAAAAATCCGTCTTCATTGATGTTCCCAACTAAATTGTCAAAAATATATCTTGAGAAGTTATACGGAATGTTGAGTACCAAAGCTGTCATTAAACCAGCTAAGTTACTCATTGCATCAAATCCAGCTTTTCGTGGAGAGATACATCCAATCAATGTGTGAGCCAAGAACTTCCAATATGGGCAAAAATGATTCTTCATGATCTGGACATCTTGTAGTCCTTATATACAACCCATTTGGTGAAGACAATCATCAATAATATTTCGGGGAATATTATTTAAAGCATTCACAGAATCACCTAATTGTAAAGTATGTTGAATTAATTCCTCAGTGAGAACCAGAGGTCTTCCATCAACTGTGGCCGTGATGCAAGAAGGATGAACATCCGTGTGATATTCAGCAGAGACCCAAAAATCCATCATATGATCCTCATAGATGTTGGCCACTGAAACCGTCAAGGCATGAGATCTCCTTGAACGTAAAAGAAACCTAACCATAGGAAAGAATTTCCTAGTTTCAGGTTTATCCGGTGCGTCAAGTAGATAAGCTGTGGCATTATGTCTTTTCTCAAAAACAACAGGTCGTCGAAGCACATCAGGTTGTGCAGCAGTGATAGGATCAAGAGCTACCATGGATATACAAATACAAACTGCACAAAGTATATGTTAAGCAAAGAACCTAAACATACTTTTGAAAAAATTTCAAGTCTCAAAAAATCTGAAAATTTTCTAAGTGTTGAAAGTATGCGACAATAAGAACTTTGAGCACTGTTCATGCGACAATCACATTATTATATGACAATAGTTATATACAAAACACTGTTCATGCGTGAATAACATTTTTCGGAGTACTATTCATGCGTGAATAAGCACTGTTCTTGCGATAATAATGAGTTGTCGTAACAAGTATGTAAAACAAGTCAAAGTCAACAAGTCAGATTCACGGAACACTGTTCATGCGTAAATAAGCTATTCACGCATCAAACCCTAATTCACTGTTCATCTGACAATAAGTATTGTCGGACGATCTTAGAGTACTGTTCATGAACAGTGTATTTCGCACAATTTCAACGATTAAAACTTATTTACAGAGAGATAAAGAGGGAAAATTATACCAATAGATGCGTAATGAAAAGGCGTTCAGTTCTGTCAGAACAAAATCGAAAGAAATGTAACACACAGCAAGTAATCGAAAAGAAACTCAAAAGTCCAGCGTATTGTCGGATAGAGGTTTTGTCGGAAAAAGGAGTTTTGTCGGATAATTTTTGAAAACGTGAGTAAAATTTCAAAATTTGAAATACTTATACACTTTTCCCCCCCTTTCTTTATCCGTGAATAAAGAAAATATCCGTGAATAAACTCTGAGAATATTGTTCTGACAATAACTTGTAATAAAAACATTTTTAATCAAATCAAATATACTTTGGATAAAATGCTAAACTATTTAAAAACTAAAATTTGAAAAATGAAAAATCATTAAACTAAATATTTACAATCATAACAAAATAAAAGTACAATATTTTTGTTGGGGTAATTCTCATGAGTTGGAATCATATTGGGATAAATGAATGTATTTATTTTTTATTATTTAGAAATGAAAGTCTATTTTGATTGTTACTATTTTTGACCTCTTTAAATTTACTTAGCATTAATAAAACATGCTTTCTAAAAATCATTCTACTTGTGATTATTGGTATTGATTGGTCTTTCAAACACTTCTGCATTTAAATATCTTTAATACTTTTATTATTCGCATGCATATTACTTTAGACAATCTAAATAAAAATATACTTTTAAATTCATAATATATTAATATTTTCATATAAAGAGTGAGAATATGATGATATCTTTAGAAGTACACACATATGTTTGAATGACACTTAGTCACACATGTCATACACGGGTTGGACTTATAAACTGTATCACAGGTCTATACATCGTATAACAGAGTGATAGAGTTTATTTTGATTTGATATATGAAACTTTGGAATATTTGCACGTCCTTTTTATAAAAATATATCAACTAAGGTCTGTACTCAGTACAACAAATAGTCAATATATTTCCCCAGATATCATAATATTAAGACCCTAAATCATGAATTATAATATACTAATCCTTCAAAATTTAAGACATTTATTATCATTTTGATAACCTTTGATTGTCATATATTAATATTTTGATTATGTAAAATAATATGCATATGTGATTTAAAATTTCTTAGACTAGATATTTTAAATGCAAAAATGCCTACCAATAAATCACATATAAAATTAATTAGTAGAAAATTTGGTTTAAAAATGCTATGTAAACCTACTAACACATCAAGTATAGTACTTATCATTTCTTTTACGTATTATTTATTAATACATTTCCCAATGTACTATCATTTCCCAACTTTTTACATAAAATCTCCCCCGATTTTTATTTTTCAAATGTTTTTGTATTTTTATTTTTTAAATGTTTTTGGATTTTTGTTTTTTTAAAAGAAAAAAACAAGCAAACAACAAACAGAAAATAAAAAAATGTTAAAGATCCAAAATTTGATCCAAATGTTTCATGCCGAGCATCGAAATGAGTTCCTCAAAACGTGGTTTTGAAAAGGCATTGGTAAACAAATCAGCTATTTGTTTCAATGTATCAACATGAACCAAAATGATCAAGTTTTTCTCATAGCAATCCCGTATGAAGTGAAAACTTATTTCAATATGTTTAGTTTTTGAGTGCTGAACGGGATTACGTATGATACTTATGGCTGCAGTATTGTCAATATGCAAAGGAGTTTTGGTAAGAAGTAAACCATAATCTCGAAGTTGTTGTTGAATCCAGAGGTTGCGAACAACAAATGGCAGCAGCTATATATTCTGCCTCCGCAGTAGAGGTAGAAACCATGTTTTGTTTCTTGCATTGCCAGGTCACGAGTCATAGTCAAATAACCAATCTGGACCGATCCCATTGGATGGAGAAGAATACCATAAAAATTCAACCTCATAACATTCTTCTATGCGATGTGATGTCGTGTTATAAACTCTTTTATTTTGAGAATTTGCTGAATAACCTAAGAAAAATCCAGATTCAGATTTCTCAGCAAATTTGGAAAGATGATCCTTAGTTTTCATCAATAAACATGGGCATCCAAAAGGTTCCAGAAAGTGAATATTCGGCTTCCGATTATTCAATAACTCATAGCTCGTTTTCTTTTTGTCTTTAACCAAAAGAACTCTATTTAACACGAAACAAGCAGTATTAACTGCTTCAGCCCAAAAAGTTGTTGGTAACTTTGCATCCGAAAGCATAGTTCTTGCAGCTTCAATCAATGTTATGTTCTTTCTTTCAGCAACTCCATTTTGCTGTGGAGTTCGAGAAATACTGAATTGTTGGGAAATACCATGTTGAAGACAGAACATTTCCATGATGTAGTTCTTAAAGTCCGTTCCATTATCACTTTGTAACCTCTTTACTTTCAACGAAAATAAAGTCTCTAATCGTAAAATCAGATACTTAATTTTCTCAGCCGTCTCATCTTTGGTACTTAAAAAGTAAACCCATGAAAATCTTGAGTAATCATCAGTAATTACCAAGCAATAGGATTTACCACCAATACTCCTCACACTGACTGGGCCAAACAAATCCATATGGAGAAGTTCCAATGGAGTGTTAATTCAATTCACCAATTTAGGTTTATGAGACGTTTTAGTTTGTTTTCCCTTTTTACAAGAAATACAATGATCATTTAGTGAAAAAGTCTGTTTAGGAACTCCAATCACTAAATCATTTTTGACTAAAAAGTTCATTTTCCTAAAGTTGATATGACCCATCCGTCTGTCCCATAAAACTGAGTCCTTCTCTGATGCTTTTGACAACAAACAAGTATGCTCCATTGTAGGAGTTATAGAACGCATATCTAGGATATACATATCTTTAACCCTAGGAGCCCTCATAAGAATCCATTCTTTTGGTATAACAAATCCTGGTTTGAGAATCAAACATTCTTCATCATTGAACCATGTTGACAGCTTTTTGTCACACACTTGTGAAATACTAAGTAAATTATGTTGAAGTTGTTCAATATAATTCACTTTGTCAAAACTTATTTCACCATTTGTAACAGTTCCTTCGCAAGAAATCATTCCACCTTTATCTCCCGCAAAAGCAACAAACCCTCCATTTTTGATTTTAACATCTTCGAGTAAGGAGAGATTCCCAGTCATATGTCTTGAGCAGCCACTATCTATGTACCACACATTATCGATAGCTCAGGATGACTGCAAGACATTTGATGGAAACAATTAGTTGCTAATGGAGACCCAAGCCTTGGAGGCTTTGGGTCGTCCAGTGATTTCATCTATGATGAAAACGTCAATTTCTTTGAAATCCTTTTTGAAATCTTTTGACGCATCATAAGATGATGATTTCTTCTTGGAAGAAACAAAAGTATTGATTCCCGGTTTTTGTGGATTTTCGTGAAGTGGTTTTGAAACATTTTTATTCTTTGAAGATTTCTCTTGCTTCAAATGTTCTCTCGAACGTTTTCTAGCAAATTTATGACAATCATTCAAAAGATGTCCACGAATTCCACAATAGAAACAACTTCGTGTTTCATACTTTCTTCGAGAATGAAAACTTTTATGAGAACCATGATATGAAGGTTTACTTGTAGAAGCATCACATTTAGAATATGAGCTTTTACTAGTAGAAGCTTCACATTTTGAAAAGTCAGGTTTGGAAGCATGATATTGTCCTTTTGGTGATGAAGAAGATGATTGTGATTTGTGTGGAGAAGAAGTTCTTTTCAAAATCTTGGTAACTTGTTTTGGAATTTCACAAGCTTTAGATTTTTCTTTATCATTTTGATTCAAAACACACTTCTTATGCTTTACACAATCATCACAATCATTGTTCTTCATCTTTGAAGATTGATTAGAATAATCTGATGAATTATTCTCATGTGGTGATTCAGAACTCTCATTAGAAGAAACCTTTTGATTTGCTTCTTTTTGAGGTTTTGAATCATCAACTTTTCCCTTCCCATACACAAACTCAGAATCAAATTCATCTTTAACTGGCAATTGAAAATAAGATTTTGGTGGTGGAACAAAATGATATCCAATTCCAGCATTAGACTCTGCTTTTGATGCTTTGGCCTTTTCATTTAAATCATTTTGATATCCAATACCAGATTTAGATTTGGTATCTAAACGCTATTTATGGATAATTTTATCAAAAACCACTGCTGATGTAGAAACATTCAACAATTGTCTTTCAAAATCTAAAATTTTAGAATCAGCTTCAAATTTTTCTTGTTTAAGTAAATCCATCTCAACCAAATAACTGTTTATGATGGATTGCTGATTTAAAATTTTAGCTTTCAAATCATGAGTCTCAACATCAGTTGACTCAAAACGTTTATTTAAAAGTTTGTTGTTTCCACCAACTCCTTATTTTGATTTTTAATCAATTCAATGTCAGTTAAAAGCTGTTGATTTTGAGTTTTGTAAAGACTGAGTTGATCACTCAAGTCAATACATTTTGAACAAATTTGTTCAAATGGAGAAGAATCAACCTCAGAGACATTTGCCATGAAAGCTTGATTATGAGAATATTCCTCCATGTGCGCACTCAAATCATAAAATTCATCTGCTGTTGAAATTAGTGCTGATGATGTGGAAGCAGGAATTGTATCTTTTCCAGAAGATTGTGGTTGAGCAGAAGAATAGGTTTTGGATATGGAAGGCTTGGTGAAACCAGATGTAGGTGCTATGCTTTTCTCACATTCCCGATCAAAGTGCCCTAAATTCTGACAGTTGTAACACCGAACCTTCGACTTGTCAAATCCTGGTTTACCCCCCAACTTGCTTTTTCCAGTTCTTTGAAGAAACTTTTTCACCTTTCTTGTTAACATAGCAAGATTCCATTGGAGATCCATTTCTTCAAGATCATCAGGATGTAACTGATCGTAATCTTCTTTTGTCAAATCTACATTACCAACCTTTCCAGCAATAAATGCTTCATATGATGAAAGAAAAGCAGTGACAACATTTGCATGATCTTCGATGATCTTTGAAACATGTTGGTTGGAATTTGGTTGTTGATGACTTGTAGCTGAAGCACTTCCAGATCCATAAAATCCATAACCAGAATATCCACCTGTGGATCCACTAGAATTCCCACCATTGAATGTCTCAGAACCAGAGAACAATGTTGTTGTTTTTGAAGTTTCTCTTAGAACCGAATTGAGAATATTGCATCATCTTTCCAGTCTCCTTCTTCTGTAAAGAAACATCATATACTTGCAACTTGTTGATTAAGTCTTCATATGCATATTCACCCAATGATTCATCTTCCATCAAAATGTTAGCCTTAATATCCCACCTTGAAGGTAAAGCTTCAATTAACTTCTCATTGATTTCAAGACATTCCAAAATCAAACCATGTCTTTTGAGCTCACTGATTAGCTGGGAATATCGTACAATCAAATCATTAAAAGATTCATTTGGCATGCATGTGAATACATCCCATTGTTTCTTTAACAAATCACGTTTACTTTTCTTCAACTTGTCATTTCCAGCAAAACGTTTCTCCATTGCTTTGTAGAGCTCATAAGCCGTATTCAAATCTTTCCATCCAGCAAAAACATCACTAGGAAGACTCATAGAGATAACTGACTTAGCTTTCTTGTCTCGATCATGTTCTTTCCTTTCATCAGAAGTCATCATTTTGAGTGACTTGGGAGGAGGATTATTATCTATATAAATTCCTTCAGCTCTAGGATGAATGTATTGCTCTGAGATAGGAATCATTAGATCTGGATCATATAGAACAATAAACGACTCAAACCGATACCTCCAGTCATCATACTCATTTTGACATAAAAACTTTGGTGGTTTGGTTGTAGTTCCAGTCTCTTGTTCATTCATCATCATAGCTTGCCAATTCACATGAGCCATTTTAAACACTTAGAAAAATTCGAGAATACCAATATCCGAGAATAAGAAGATATTCCGATAATAGCAGCTTCAAAACACTCCGAGGGTAACAATTAATCCGAGAATAATAGTTAATCCGAGAGTAATGGCAATCCGAGAATAACAATCAATCCGAGAATAATGATGAATCCGAGAATAATAACTCCAAACACTCCATCAATCACAACTATCCGTGAATAACACTCCGGCAATAATAAACCCTCCAAACACTGTTTATGCGAAACTAACACAAATCCGTCAATGGTACAAATCCGTCAATCCGTCAATCAACTACTGTTCATGCGACAATAGCTTATTACCGGATCACTAATTACACAAATTCGTCAATATCAATTACTGTTCATGCGACAATAGTTTATTGTCGGATTACTATTCACGTAAGTGTAATCACGGATAAAATGGTTATAACTATTGTCGGAAAAATGTTATTCACGCAAGAAATTTCCAGAAAATGAAAAGTGTTGTAAACTCTTCAATTTTAGCTTGTTTTTGTTAAAATTTATATCACTGAGCTCGGAATTCAATTTCTGATACTCGTATCTAATCAATTTGATCTTTTACCGTCAAATTTACAAATCCGTACAATTTGACGATAAGTCGTAATCAATTCAAAAGATCAAACTAAGATAATCAGATCAAATTCGAATGAATTATGATCACAGAATCACGTACAACAGTAAGAGTCTTCAGATTTTGAAAAAGTTCTTCAAATTCGAAGCAAATTGATCATCCAAATCAATCAAACAGTGTCCAATACCTCGAATATCTCAAAATCAATCAAACAGTATCAACCTGAATTCTTCCGAAACCTTCAAATCAATCAAATACCTCAAATACAAACTCTTAGTTCAATCACGCAGTTCTAATTCTATTCGTACGGCTCTGATACCACTTTGATGTGCCGAGGATCACGAATCGCAATTAGAATCTTTATATATCTTGTGCGGAATACAGATATATATCAATGTATGAATAAGAGAACAAGAAGTATTCAATATCAAACTTTGCTTTTGTATTTCAATAACACACAGAGAATTCTGCGACAATAGTTACAAAAGACTTAGATACAAATGACAAAAACTAATCTATTTATAGACTAGCTTCTAAGCCTATGCGACAATGCCTAAAGTGAGTTGACTTTAGTCAATCCGTTAATGCTATTCACGGACTACCTATTAATCCGACAATGACTATTCACGGATCACTCTATTGTCGCAAATTACTTAACACTTAAACAGATTTTAAACAAAAATAAAATCAAGCTTTAGACACTTTTGCTTCAACATCATATTCAGAGATTATAAATATATATACACACACACCCATTTTTATCATATATATGTATATATATTTTTAATATATATACACATTATTTTTTATATATCATAATCAAAATTATTTATATCATATATATGTATATAATTTTTTAATATATATACACATTAATTTTATATATATATTTTATTTCCGATAACTGGATTTTTGGATAAGATTTTGCGTGATTTTCGGGATATAAGATTTTTGGATAAGCTTTCCGTGATTTGCGGGATTTAAAATTGTTGGATAAGATATCTGGATAAGATTAATGGATAAGATGTTCTCTGATTTTCGTGATCTTCTGCCATTTATAAATAGTGTGACTGTAAGAAGGAACACATTGTCAACTTTTTCACGAATTCTTTGAAAATACAAACTTAAATTTATAAAATGATTCAATCAGGTCACTTTTGGCAATTTCGATCTCCAAATGAAGAACCATTTACTGAAGAACTATATGTTGAAGTTCCTGAGTTGTTTTCAATTGCTTTTCGTCACGGTGGACATTTTCAGGGCGCACAAAGAATGTACACGCAAGGTTTGTTGACGTTTATTGATTGTGTAGATGTCGATGAACTTTACACCAAATTTCTGGACTACGCTTTGTCAGAGCTAGGTTATTGGGCTCCAGAGAGGTGTTTTTGTTACTTTAAAGAGCATGATAAAGACCTAGATGATGGTTTAGCAAAAAGTTTCTCATACGATAGAGCAACCAGAAGGTGTGCAATCACCACATCATCCCTAAGAACCACATACTCACGAAAACACCCTTTGATGCCCGAAAGTTCTGCAGCTAACCACACCGCATAATGGTGGGACAGCGCTTAACCATGTCTCTCCATCCGTAATTAACCGCTTTCGTATAGTAGGATACATCGCCTTCTTATTAATATGTTATTCCCGAGGATAGAGAAACGATTTCAAACATCATTTTCTGACCCCCTTTTCTTGATCCAGCCTTTTCTTAGCTTCGGTAGTGTCCTTCTCGAATCCTGGGTGTTCTGTTCCTTTTCGGAAGCAGTTCATGGACTAGGTGCTGATGATGCCGACCAACTGAAGTAGATTACTGACTACGCAAAAATACATAGAGAAATTGAGGTGTATGTTACACGTAAAGATCTGTCACATCCCTCGAATTCTGAGACAATGATGCCAGTAGCAATTTCTAAGATTATGACTGGTGCTTCAAGTGCAAGACAGTTATTCAATTAGTAATAAGTCAAATCTTGCAATTCGTATGTATGTTTCAATCAATTGGATGGTGCCAAATTATGTAATTTGTTAATCGTTATGTTGCTTATTTAGTATCCATTTACTTGTTATGTAGCATTAATCCTTTTGTAATGAGATGTTTTACCATTGTGTTGACAAGTAAAAGCGAACATCTTCCAAATTTATTGACCTAAATTAACCACGATAATTAAAAGTCCCTAGTAAAAAACAGGAATAGCATTGCAAAGTAGTACATCACATAGGTTTAGTCCTTATAAAAAACTTAAGGGTGACTCAAATGAACACTTGGATAACTCTGAGTCGGTTGAGATGGCGTTGCTGCTTCGTCCTCGAAATGGCCTTTTGTTGATTTTGTGGACGGTTGCTGCAAGGAAAAATTTAACCATGATATTAATAATATAGTGTAATATCTTAGTTTTTATATTCATATAGGTAAGAAGTTACCTTTTGCGATCTTGATTTGGATTTTGATTTGGACCTTGAGTTGGATCTTGTTGTGGTTGTTGATTGGCTTTGCTCATCTGTTCTATCGTAAGGAGCCATACAAGTAATTTGACTATGGTCGTGTTCCTTGCAACGGCTACATTGTTTTGTGTATTTTCCTTTCTCCTCTCCTTTAGAAGGAATACGTGCACGCCCAGGTGGACGACCAGATTGCCGCTTCACAAGTATCGGCGGTAAGCAAATTTGTAGATTACCTGGATCGGCCCATTCTGAAGGATGAGGCAAAGGATTTATAGCCTCACTGTAGGCCGCTCGATATGTTTCTGTGGTGAAATACCTCTCTGCATAGCAGGTCACACTGTCTATTTTAAAGTAGCGGGTCACTGCCGATACGTGTCCGCAAGGTAAACCAGATAATTGCCATTGCATGCAAGTGCATGTTCTTGCTTCCAAGTTAACTGTCCCATTCTTGTTCCCATCAAGCACCTCACATATCATATTTGTCGATGGCTTGACTTTCCAGCGTAGCGACTTTCCAATCCTCTTACCGATTTTGTGCTCCGCATATGGTGTCACAGGTGTTGTAACACCCGCGTCAGTGTTTTGATGATTGAAATACCATTGTTGTATTGAAGATCTAAAAAACTCCAAAAGCATTGTGACTGGGAGTTTCCTTGCATGCTTGGTCATGGTGTTAATGGACTCCGCACTGTTAGTTGTGAGGTAAGCATATCATGTCTTTATTGAATGGTTCCTTGACCATCTTTGTTTCCCCACGTCCGTAAGAACCTTAGCTGAAGCTGGTAAGTGTCTGGCAATGACACCATAATGGTTATTGAAATCTGACTTACGGTACGCCTTACACATTTTCCAATAATGCCATTCGAAGTGCTTGACTTTTGAATATTTGCTTTTCAAGTTTCCCAACAGATGACGACAACACAGGGCATGAAATGCATCTTGAAACACAGCAGAGATGCTGGATGCAATAGTTGGATCCCTATCAGAGATGAATGTCAGGTTGTTAATCCCACCAGCAGATTCTATGGCATCACGTAAGTTCCCTAAGAACCACGTCCAAATGTCGGACGTCTCTCCCGCCCCAATTCCATAGGCTAGCGGCAAGATGCCGTTATTAACGTCCATCGCCACGACAATCAAGTTGGTACCCAAGTAACCCCCCTTCAAATGGGCACCATCAACGATGATAATTGGGCATGTATGGTTGACAAAAGAACGTATCTACAAGGTCGTATTAAAAATTATATAAAATATATATGAATGTACGTATACGAACATAAGATGTAAACAAACAATCATAACTTACAGCTGCACCAATTGACATGTAGCACATTACAAATTTATTCTCTTCGTCTGTACGGAGATTTGTAATGCTCCCCGGGTTATGTAGCTTTAGGTTGTAGAGGTAAATAGGAATTTTCGTAAACGATTCAGCTCGAGTACCTCGCAACAACTCTATAGCATAACATTTTTCCCTCCATGTTTGGTTGTATGTAAGATTGATTTTAAAGTGTTCGGTCATATCAAGTTTGATCTCCTTACCTCTATATACACGTCCTTCCAAACTCATCGCCTCTTTTAAGATGTTACCAAGCACTTTCTTGCTCGCAGAATGACTGTTGGCCAAGATTTGAATGCGAGAACAAGTGTGAGCATCACGTAACTTCCTAACCTGGAAGTTGTTACAATCTTTGATGCATGCTGCACTTATCTTCCAATCACTATTAGGCAATATACATTTTGCTGTGTACCTTTTCTTGTCTGACTTCTCCAGCTTAATCTGAAAACCTTCTTCGAGGTACTTAGTATGCAACTGAAGAAGAAATTCCTCTTTAGTTTCAAATGTTTGGCCCTCTCGAATCCGACAAGATGCCTCATACATGGTAACTGGTCGTTGTTTAACTTCTTCTTCTTCGTCTCCCAGTGGCGAAGGCATATTCCAGAATATATCCTTTTCTGCTGGTTTTTGTGGTATTGATATGTCGTATATATCTCTTGGATCAGGCTCATCCTCATCATCATCCTCATCATCAGTAACAATGTAATTACAAAATGGATGGTCAGGATTCTTAGGTGGATTGACATTTTCTTCATCATAATGATCAAAATCATGAGGATGTGGATCCGGCTCCTCCACATAGTATTTTGAGTTAGTGTGATCATATTGAACATCCTGATGATATTTATAATGATGTTGGGGTTCTTCATCTACCTTAAAAGATGTGTGTTGGGTCTGATGTGTTGGATATGCGTGATTTGATGTGTTGTGGGGAGCAACATGATAATGAAATTGATATTGTGGTTGAAAAGGATATGGGAAATTTTGAAATGGTTATTGAAATAACTGATATTGGTGTTGTTGATTGTATTCATTGGTGTATAGTTGTTGAAATTGTTGTTGAAAATCAGAAATACTACTGCTAGGTTGATTGCTACCCTTACCCGATACATTTTGGACAATATCAACTATATAAACTTCTATCGGAGATTTGTTTATTGCATGGCACAAAAAATCTCCAAAATCATCAGCATCATCATTTATATCAATCACATACTGATCTACCTTATATTTTAGACATACTCGTGTATTAAGAGGTAGACCAATTTTCTTTAAAATGTTTTTCAACAAAACTTTGGCTTTCATTGGCTTTTCCGGTGCCACCGGAAGTTTTAATGGCACTCTAGTACATTCTACTGGCAAATACATCGGCATGTTGTTAATGTATTCAAAACGGCCTCCATAACAAATATAAATTTTGAACTTCTCCATAATCAAAGTAAATAAAAACACGATGGATCAAAAGTTGTACCTTTTAACTTTTTGGAACGTCCGCCTGAATGTTGTTCAAGGACGAATGGATAATATTTTGTTTGGTTACATTGTGAAAAAAACTGCTGTTATGATACGTATTTAAAGGAAAAATTTAATAAAGCTATAGTTATCCGAAACAATCTAGCCAAAATGTTATCCACAATGGATAAGGCCCACCCGAAAAATCTAAAGAAATGTCAGAAAAATCTAAGGGAGAATCTTATCTATAATGGATAAGCTGGGGCGCTAGTCGCAAATCGCACGTCGCAAATCGCTAGTCGCAAATCGCAAATCAATCATTTGAAATAGCATTGGAAATTTCATACAACACAACATTCTTATCACAATTCTAAATTTATGAATAAGATTTCCCGTGATTTTATGGATTTTCCGTGATTTGCCACAATCTTTTTTAGACTTAGAAATTTAATACAGCACATCACAACAATTTTAGTCAATGGAAATGACAAAAGATCGCTGAAGCATTAACATACCCACTGAAATTAAAAAGAAAATACACTAGAATTTTAATCCTACACATAACACAAATCAACCTTCAAGAGATGTTGTGTTACAACATAGAAAATGACTGTTAAAGCAATAACATTAATTTGGATTTAAAAAGACACCACACAACAATTTAAATCCTACATAACAATATATGATAGATAAGTGAGATTTGCAGTACGTCTCAAAGTTATTTGGGTGTCGTGTGTTTCCCTTCTCGTAACGTTCATCGGTAGTAATGTGTGTTGCTGTCATCACTCTCATACTCACCGAAATTCAATTCGGGTTCTTCATCCATGTATACAAGATATAACTCAATACATTGACAACATTCTTTTGCATGTTTTACTACTGTACTCCATGCTTCATCCGACATAAGCATACGAGCACCTGCATTTTCAAGATTTCCAGCTTCACAATAGTATATGTCACTAAAGGTGAAATTTATATTTTCCTTAAGATGGGAAAACAATTTACTGAGATCAAACTCAGTAATATCAAAATTTTTGATTGTTTGTTTCACCCCGTTTTCGTACGACTTATTATCATAACGAAGTTCCCCCCCCCCCCCCCCCCCCCAAAAAAAAAAAAAAACATTGAGATCAGTCAGTTGCATTCTCATACCAAAAATATAATTGATTAGTCAATTTGATTATGAAATACTAGCCTAACTGTGACGAGATGTGAATGCAGACAGGTCTTATGAGGTCAATTTAAAGGTAAATTTAATTCTAGATAAGGTTATCCTGAAAAATCTCTAAAAATCCATGAAATGTCAGAAAATCTTAGCCAAAATTGTATCAACTGGATAAGGCTAGTTGCAAATCGATTAGTGAGTTCGCAAATCTGTGTTAAGCCTTTATAGTGTAGGTCCCAATACTCATTACTAATTACTAATCAATAAAGATATTAAGATATTAGTAATGTGGAAAATACAGTAATGTACCAATCAATTGGATAAGGAACAGCTTGATCATATACTAACATGGCGAAACATTTTAACATACTACATAAACAAGGTATCCATCATAATACATAAACCATCGTATCAACATAAGACCGACTAAGAAAATCTCAATCATGCTGGTGGAGGTGGTGGTGGTGGGGGAGGCTCCCAATCATAACGTGCCCTGAAGAAGGTATCCATCATCCTCTTCCTATATTCCCGAGCGAACCACTGTCTATCTCCACTAACAATCCTCTCTTGTCTGTTGACATGCGTCTCCATATTTCTACACACCCATACTCCACAATCCCCTAAATCCCCAACCTGCTGAGGCACATCATCTAACAAGTCTAATATAAACTCCGTAGTATCTTGTAGTTCCCTTTTCCTTTGGGCATGCCTCCAATACTCAATGGTGTCCAAAAATCTAACTATGTTACTAGCCAATTCTTCTACAATACGGTTATGCTCCTCATCCTGGCAGTGGCCCACCATGCTATCGTATCCAATCACAGCCCAATCTCGAAGATCCAACACAAGTAGTATCCAGTGGCTTTTGTTCAGAACTAGGACTGGAAACAGTATCTGTAAATGTTAAAAAAATATTAGTCAAATGTACATATTAATTGACGTATATATACCAACACTTATATATATATATATATATAAATATACATATACATATACATATACATATACATATACATATACATATTACTTACCATAATAATTATATATAAATATATATATATATAAATATACATATAGATATACATTTATACATATTACTTATACATATACATATACATTTACATTTATACATATTACTTACCATACTAATTATATATATATATATATATATATATATATATTGGCGAAAGATATATGATCGGAAATGAAAAAATACATTTAAAAAAAAATTAGAAATGTCCTTTCTATAAAACGGACAAACCAGCTAATATTTTTAGCTTTTTCAGTCATCAAACTTTCAACAATATTCCTCAATCAACAACACTTATTTATCAAGAAACATAACGGATAGTTAAAAGCAAATATTACATACCAAATCAATCGCCCACCAAGGAGGAAACGGTACACGAGTCCCGTCTGCGAATCCCTTCAAGAACTTATAATTTTTCATTTTCTTCTGCTTCATATCCTCCCTGTAGTTTGCAAAACACTGTATGAGCCCGATAAAACCTACAGGCATAATCATCCAGCTCAACCGCTTATCAAGCTGCGTTGGGCGTGTGTAAGTCCTGTATCTCCACCACAAAAGTAGCCTCGCCCAACCGTCAATATGCTGAAAATAAAAATATAATAAAACAATATATTGAATACAATATAGTTTTGAAGTTATATTAATATAACGTTATCAAATATAAGCAAAATATCTCAACTTACACTGTTATCTAAGTATCCTTCGTCGATGGTTCCATACAACCGCCCCCAAAATTCTTTATCGAGACACATAGACGTCCTGCCTTGTCGAACAAACATACACCGCACAGTGTCACCAGACATATATAAATCCCGAATAGTGGATGGTCCGTCGATAGTCCCCGGTGGAGCAGGGGGTGGAGTCGTCAAATAACCAGTCTCGTCCACACATATCGAGACCATGTCCATCAATGTGTCCTCGGGTAGCTCATCCTCATCATCATCCACATTCCTCCTTCTTGCCCTACACTTCACCTTTTTGACTCGCTTAACAGACACTTCTTCCTCAACAACCCGATCCACAAGCCGATCAACCACCGCCTCAACCACTGGGTCAACCACTGAATCCACCACCGGCTCCACCACAGGCTCAACCACCGACTCCACCACCGGCTCCAACACCGGCTCAACCACATGACCAAATGTATCATGATCGTCTCCCAAGTCAATAGGTGGTTCATCATGCACCTGCACATGTCTACTGGCAAACCTTTTAAAATATGTCGGTGAAAGATATATATACATACATATACATACACATACACAAAAATAAAATACACACACCTTTTAAAATACATCGGTGTAAGATATGGTGAGAGTACGGCTGGCCCATGTTGTCGTTCTCTCATACTACGACGCAACATAAAGGGACCCGAGAGCTTCCTGGCATTGGTGAGTGGCGTGTCAGATACATAACCATCATGGAAACCATCTTGGTCATCACCGTCAAACTGAAAAGTCAAAAAATAATGAGTTAGAAACAATTGTACGCTAACTTCACCTACAGTATAATAATTGTAAAGTAACAATCAATACCTCATTTGTCTCATTCATCCCAACCTGCTTCAATAACTTTGGTATAATCACGTGTTGCTCATCGGCCCTCTTGTCTTGCGCATCAACCCGCTTAACCAGGGTTTCAATAAGCGTAGCCTGAGCATCCACCCTTTCGCCTAAGGAGCGTCACTCCGCCTCTGACGTTGACTGATAGGTCTGACGAGCATCTGTACCGGGACCATCACCAAACGTGTCAGCATCATGAGATGGAGTGGGATCTGATGCCTCGCCATCCACCTCTTGACTCTTCTGTGCCTTCTTCAATGGCCTCTCAGCAACTAGCTGCTCGTCAAAGAACTTCCAACTATCAATCAACCATTGGCACTTCTTCTCATGTTTATTCGGCTTCAAAGTTATTTTCGGAAGATGCTCTGGTGTAGTATCCTTCTGCATAAAACGAGTCATCAATTTTTATCAAACTAATTTTATAATAAGTTATATATATATATACATACACATACATACCAAATCAACATATATATATATATATATATATATATATATATATATATATATAAATATGCATATATACATTTACATATACATACATACACATACATACCAAATCAACATATATATATATATATATATATATATATATATATATATAAATATGCATATATACATTTACATATACATATACATACATATATATATATATATACTTTTACATATATAAATACATATATATATATATATGTGTGTGTGTGTGTGTGTGTGTGTGTATTTGCAAAGGAAAAAATAAAATATACATACACATACATATAAATAAAAATATATATATATATATCCATTTACTTATACATATATATATATACATATATATACATGACTATATATATAAATATGTAAACAGAAATAATTTGTAAAAAATATTGGAAATGTCCTTTTTGTAAAACGGATACACCAGCTAATATTTTAGCTTATCAAATGACCAACAATTCATCAACATCACCCAATGATCAACACTATACTTATGTCCATAGACACGTACACATAAACATAAAATCACTTACCGCAATCCGCAAAAAATGACCGAATTCTTTAAATTCAATAACCTTCCTTTTGCGCTCCCAGTAGATCCCACGTGGTATTTGATCTCGCTTAGGCCTAGTAGCAATTGTCTCTACCTGACGATGAAAAGTTTCCCAAATCGAAACCTTGTAGACAATAAGCAAACGACAAACAAGCATTTAAATGTTTTAATATATTATAAATTAAATAAACAATAGTATGAAATAAATTTAACATTAATAATTAAGATGCTGCTACCTTACACGCCCACCCGAAACCACTCAACGTGTACTGCATCCCGTCATGAGTCAGCCGAGTCTCCAAACCCTTATCCAGTTGCTCATAAGTTCTCGCCCAAATAATATTACCCCAAGGGTACCGGTCAAAAACATCAAAATGCTCAACTATATGCATATGGTCATCCTCAATGTTATGCACACCCTGCTTTCCTAAAAACCCTTTATATATCAACATATGCATACACGCATCCTCATCGCTCAATTTCCTCGGCCCACTAAACAAACCTTTATCGTGAAACTTATTAGAAAGGTCTGACACATGTACGCTGCGTTTCAGAATTTCCGGGAACAAACGCGTTCTAAATGCCGGTGTGGTCCGTCGAACCTCCTTGGGCATATGATCCGCTATGTTTTCATTGGGCCCAAACCGTAAACCTGTCACCAGACAAAACTCCCTACATCCGAATCGTATAAAATGGTTATCCGTATCCACCACCCTAAACCACAACTCACCCGCCTCCGCGCGAGGGTGCTTTAACCCTGTACGCTCCTTTCGTCGAAACTGCAGTATATGATGCACAAAACCCAGGTCATTTTCCAGAGCCTTCACATCCAACCAATGCCCAAAACAGTGGTCTCTAAATATCTTTTCTTGATCGCTAGATATGTGCAACTTGATATGCCCAGTAACAGTGAGTTGACTTTTCAAAGTCAGCCTTCCATTAAAAATGTCCTGCACATTGATCAATCAAGCCAAACAAGTGTCGTTAATAAAAGCGATAAATAACAATCAATTGAGCTATAACTCTAGCAACTATAATCGACATTAAATAAAATAATTATATACATGTTCATTTCACGACTACACGTCAATATAACTATTAAGAATGTATATGATCATTTCAAGTGGTTATACTAATCAAATGCATGTAACCTAACCCGACCCAACCCATTCAAACTTAAAAAATAATATGCCAAAAACTTAATGACGTGGTCAGACTAGTATAATCAATACTTGCCACATTTGTTCTTGTGTCAAGATGTTCTAAACTTCACGGACTCTGCTCTTGGGTTATCTACTTGTATGGCAAAAACTTAATGGCGTGGTCCCAACAATTCATTTCTAGCATGTTGCAAAAACCCATATTGATCAATACTGTGTTATTGTATATGCTTGTCGATTATAGGGCATCAAAACTACAACTTATTAACATGTGGCAAAAATAATATGCTCTAAATGTATATGATCATTTCAAAAATGTATATGATCATTTCAAGTGGTTATACTAGTCTTTACATTAACAACAAATACATATTAAATCACAAGTTGTCAACTAAAAAAAAAGAACCCGTTGGAAAATGGTTGACAATTCCGTATCATTTTAAGATTAACATGAAAACATATAACGAGTTAGAACAATCCAAAATATATGTATTATCAAACAAACATTGTATTAACATACCTAGCTTCGTAATATCACAAAAACATTGCTTAAAAACCGATCAAATTCTTGAACAATCAAAAAAATATGTTGCACACCAAGTGTTCGAAGAAATGCCACAATGAAATTTCGGGTTTAAACATACTAAATTCAAAAACAAGCGGTAACTTAAGCAACTATTATACAAAAATAACATAATACCTGAGAATCATCTGTGACATCCGTCAAAATCTCAGGTCATTACCACACTCGAATCTTAAAGTTACAGCATTCCTTCTATCCTAGTGAAACTTAAGGTTATGACTTCTTAGGTCTACTAAAGCCATAGAATGACTTAGAGATTTCTTAGTGAACCATAAATTCCTTTAGACATATTAATTTAGGCTATGAAGTGCCAAATTAAACAATGAAAAACTTATCTCCTTATGTTTCAACAAAATCCTTATCGAATCGCAAAACCGAAACTCCCGTGACTCGACAACGTGAACTTAATCGGATAAATAACTCATGAACATCAAACTTAGACAAATTCAATGATTAAAATCCATATCAAGAACTTAGAAAATAAAATCTTATAACTCAAATATTAATCACCAAAACATCACAAAATAAACCTTATAATATATTAAATTTAGACCAAATTAATACACAATATTAATCTACATATTATACATAATAATTAACAAAAAAAAATTGATTAATTCCCCCCCTTGGTTTGTACGGCAGCCCCCCCCCCCCTCCTCTTTCATTTCAAATTTCTATTTAATTCACCTACTCTTTCATTACTTCCTTCATTTTTCCCAAAACACCTACTTTCACTCTCTTCAATTCTCTCTCAAAAACACACACTTCTTCTCTCCAAAACCCTCTCAAAAATCAGTCACATTCAAGCCTTAAACCCAGATTTTTAAGAGTGTTCATCACCAAAAAAGAACAAGAAAGGTAATCTATAACATCTACACTCATCTATCTTTCATTTTCTTGCATTTTCCTTCATAAAATTCAGATTTTATGCCTTTTCTATGGCTAAAATCCTCATTCAAAGCTTGATGTTTGTAGATTATCTCTTTTCACATCTTTATGTGTTAATAGAAAGAGTAATCCATTATCAAACCAAAAATCAAGTGAAAATCGATTATTGTTGGGATATTGTTGAAATCTTGTTCATCTATATGTTAAATCTTGAATTTTTTTATGTTAATAATCATCTCTAATATATCATGGATGTATTTCAACACCATGCATGTGTTAGAACATGGATTTAAAGATCAAAAGATGATAATCTTTCTTATTTCATGTTTGGTGTTCATTATTTTGAATGAAACACTCAAACATGAGTTTACAACTTTCTGTCCAGAAGGCTTCTTCCACTTCAACGATTTTTATAAAAATCATTTCTTCATGAAAATGGATGTTTTTATAGTCTAGAATTCAGTTCTGGAGGTTAACTTTCCAACCACATAAGCCTCATGTTTTTATGAGTTCATTTGGTATTTTTTATAATTTTTGTGAATTGAGATGTATAATCTGTTAGATTAAGGCAGAAACTTTCATCTCAATGTTTTAATCATAACTGGAGAATTACAACTCCAAATGACTTGAAACCAACGCCAAAAGTTTAAAATTTTCATTGGCTACATCTTTCAAGAAGACCACTTTTATTGATTCCTTGTACATTTTGTACAAAAATAATAATTGCATGCATGTGTTCAGATCTGACCTCAGATGGTAAAAGTAAAAATAATAAATACTTGGACTTCACTAAAATCCATGGAAAAATTACAGTAGATAGATAACATATTGAAGATGATCTGTGATTTTTTCCTTATTTTATTTCGGATCATAAGTATTTTTAATAAATTAAACCAACTGAGGTAAGTTTTTGGAAATAAGAATATGGACTGATTTTGGTAAAAGTTAAAAACCGACACTTGCGGACTTGTTACTTAAGGAAAGACTAACTCTTTTTGACCCATAAATATGTTTAAAGATTGAGTAAAAGTCTCGGGTAAAACCGAGAAGGTTTGACCGAGTCAACAATAATTGGTCCCGATTTTGAAAACGGGAAATTTACTATTTTTGGGAATGAATGATAACCAAAAGGGGTTCGGGCGTCTTATGATGTATTTATTGAATTGTGTGTTGTTAACCATAATTTGGAAGGAACCAAAGTTCCAAAGCTCAAAACATTATGATTCTAAGACACTAACAATCGTGAGATATTATACACTTGTATAATCATTATTATATTTCATGCGATTATTGGACACTAACAAACTTCAAAAGCAAACAAACCATGTTGGCACTTTGTAATCTAAATATTTAGCTAAGCAATCCTATCAAACCTAAACTACCAAGAAACTAATTAGAAACCTCATGTTCATAGGTCTTGGATAGGAGTCATACCCGACAAGCACGCGCGCTACATTCATCGTTTACTCTTACGCTCAATTATGAGTATTCACAGCCCCTTTTTACTTGTTTATTATTTTGGGGTGGAAAGCATGATCTCGAACTTTAACTAAATTGGTTGTACTCTTTATGAACTTGTTGAACTTTTACTATACTTTCTATGCGAATTGGTGTATACTATTGTTATGCTTGAGTACTATCGTGCTAAAGTCCCCGGAAATACAGTTTACACTACTTATTAACTCGTCCGAGAGCCAGACGAGCCGTTGATATTTATGGATAGCGCTATTTAGGGGGAAACCACTCCTCACTCACACTTGTCGTGAGTGCATAGTATCACCTTACTCATGTTAGCGATAGAACATGGAGCTTGGGGCATGTGTCGGTTGAATTGGTTAAGTAGTGGCCTCAATTGCATTAACACTCTTGTATATTACCTTTCATATTCGCAACTATTACAACCAATCATTTTATTTATGTCTCTTAGGAGTAAAACTTTTCGTTCAATTAATTGTGGCATTAAACCTGTGAACTCACCAACTATGACCATAGTTGACTCTTTTGTTTTATCATGCTTTTCAGGCGAACGACAGTAAGGTGCATTCTAGGAGTACTTTTGCATGGATGCATACTCATATGCGTTTGCTTCACTTTGAATTATCACTATCTTTTGGAAACCTTTATGAACTTGGTGTAATCTCTTTTGAAACTATGGGTTGAAATTGTAATAACTTGTAATACTTTCTACAAATTATGTTTGGTGTTGCTTCTATATCTTATGCATTGTTACCCGGTACTGTTACATCTCGTGTTTCCGCTTTAGCGGGGTGTGACAGGTTTGGTATCAGAGCCTAAGGTTATAGAGAATGCCGGTTTTTCCAAACGAAAACCCCAACTATAACCAACATTTTTAAATAATATTTTCTTAAAACACCAAAAGTATTACCAGTTTAACTAAACCGAGCATATAACTAGTATAACTAACCCGTGTGTTGCATTATTAGACCTCAATTAGACATAGCCTGATCACCTATGTTTAATTTAGGTAAGATTATGCGAGACACGGAGTAGGTATACTGTGATTATGTTCGATGTTCTTTCCTATTTAAACCTATGAAAAGCAAACGTTGTGTGAGTGCATTGCATATTGTAGGCATCTATAGTGGCACTATTAGTAACTAAGTACATCTTTAGGAACTAAGTCATCTTTTGGTACAGACTTACCATGTCACACTCCTCACTGCACGCTCTAGGATCAGCTGATGATTCTGGTTACTACACTGGTCGCCCCCGCGACAACCCACCGAGATACGAGCCAGAGGAGGATCCCTCTAAAGAGGAACCCTTTGAGGAGGACCCCTCTGAGGACCCAGAGTCAGAAAATGAAGTTAGCAGCCGAGAGGCCACCAGGGTAACTACTAGGATGACCTCGACACCCGTCTCACCCCAGCCACCTCAGAATGGTGTGCGATCGAGGGCCACTGCTCGTATGAGCGTTGCCCCTCCTGTTAGGTTTGCAGTCAGAGATTTCCCTCCAGGAACAGGACCTTCCCGACCTTCAGGAAATGTACCCCCTGAGACTGTTCCTGGGATCCCGATTTCATGAGATCCCAACATGACTTTCTGGTTAGTACGCAGGGTAGACGGTATAACTCACGAGCTTCAGGCTCATAGGGCTAGCATTGTCCATCATGGACAGATGTTGGGTAATACTGTAGACCTAACCGAGCGGTTGATTTATCGGGTGAGCGATGCTTGGGACACAGCGAGTACGGCGATATTTTGGTGCAGAGTGTTAGCAGGGCTCACGTTTCTTTTGGCTGCAATACTTGGTTGGGGAGTTTGGTTTAAAGTGTAGTGCTTGTAGCATGCGTCAACTTTTAAAATTTAGTGAATGTATTTTATTTCAGTTATTTATGAAGGATTGTAATGTAATGGTTGATCCAAATTTTGAAACTCTGCATTATTAATGGAAAAACCTTATTTTGCTTACTTTATATGACTGTGGTAGTTACTTACACACTTACTTGAAAGTAAAAACAAATATGCAATACAAGCACTAACCAATAGCCTTTACCTGACTTAGAATCATGCCTCCAAGGAGAAACACAGACAACGTAGCTGAACAAGTAACTCGAGAACTTAACGCGGCACTACCTAACCTCGTTGCTCAAATTGCCGCGGGTATCAATGCAGCTCAAGGGAACCCGGGAGGACAACCTACCAACAACAATCAAGGATGCAGCTACAAATCCTTCATGTCGTGTCGTCCCAAGGAATTCTTCGGGACAGAAGGTGCTGTTGGGCTGTTATCCTGGATTGAAAGCATAGAGTCAGTGCTCCACATCAGCAAATGCTCACCGGGAAACCAAGTTGAATATGCGTCGTGCATGTTTCAGGGAAGAGCTTTGACATGGTGGAATAACCAGATTCAGACCCGTGGTCGCGTAGCTACGTATAACCTTTCATGGGAGGAATTGAAGAAGTTGTTGATAGAAGAGTACTGTCCAAAAGATGCGCTCCAGAAATTAGAATCTGAATTCTGGAACCATGCCATGGTTGGGACTGACATCGATAAGTACACTGCCCGATTTCATGAGCTTGCAAGGCTAGTGCCCCACATGGTTACCCCAGAGGAGAAGAAAGTGGACCGGTACATATGGGGTTTGGCCCCAGAAATTCGAGGGATGGTTACCTCGGCGAATCCATCAACCATTCAGTCGGCTGTGGTCTTGGCTAACCGTCTGACCAATGATGTGATTAGATCAGGCGGATCGTCGAAAGGGAAAGATTGTGGAAAAAGGAAGCTGGAAAACCAACAAAGGAACAGGGGCGGTGGTAACCCGGATAAGAAGCAAATGGTGGCGAAAAACTATGGTGTGGTTGCCCAAGGACCGAAGCAATACAACGGTCCGCATCCAAAATGCAACAAGTGCAACTTTCACCACTCAGGAAATTGTCCGGTGTGCGACAAGTGTAAACGGGCAGGCCACTATGCTAAGTATTGTAGGAATGGAAATGGGAGTGATGGGCAAAAAGCAGCATGCTTTGAGTGTGGAAGCCAGGACCATCTCAAAAACACTTGCCCAAGGCTGAATAGAGCTCCTAATAACAATGCTGGAAATCAAAGGGGCCCAGTGCGGGGACGGGCATTTGTCATTGGAACTGAGGAAGCGAGGCAGGATCCGAACGCTGTGATAGGTACATTCCTCTTAAACAATCACTACGCGTCTGTACTATTTGACTCTGGGGCAGAGAGAAGTTTTGTCTCACTAGAGTTTAGGCCACTGATTAACTTAAAGTCAGACAAACTAAAGGAGATCTATATTATCGAATATGCTAATGGCCATGAATTTGAGGCTAGGGACATAATTTTAGGTTGTACCTTGGACCTAGCTGATAAGTCATTCAATATCGACCTAATTCCAATTGAACTGAAGAGTTTCGATGTAGTGGTGGGTATGGACTGGCTCGCCAAGGTCCGAGCAGAGATTGTCTGTTTTGAAAAGGTCATCCGAATACCTCTACAAGATGGAGAAACTCTTGCTGTGCAGGGAGATAAACGCGGCCGAGAGCTAAAAATTGTGTCGACCATAAAGATGCGTAAGTATCTGAAGAAAGAGTGCCATGCATTTCTGGCTCACGTGGTAGAAAAGAAATCGAAGGAGAAGCGTATCCAAGATATCCCTGTGGTTAGAGATCACCGTGAAGTTTTCCCGGAAGATTTGCCTGGACTTCCCCCGTCAAGGCAAGTCGAATTTCGGATTGATCTAATTCCAGGGGCAGCACCTGTAGCTAAAGCGCCATATCGTTTGGCACCGGCTGAGATGCAGGAGCTGTCAGAGCAATTACAAGAAATTTTGAGCAAAGGATTGATTCGACCAAGCTCATCGCCCTGGGGAGCTCCCGTCCTCTTTGTCAAAAAGAAAGATGGGTCATTCCGGATGTGTATTGATTACAGGGAACTAAACAAGTTAACTATTAAGAATCGATACCCTCTTCCCCGAATAGATGATCTATTTGATCAGCTACAAGGCGCATCCTATTTTTCAAAAATCGATCTACGATCTGGATACCATCAGGTGAGTGTGCGCGAGGAAGACATCCCTAAGACAGCCTTTAGAACGCGTTATGGGCACTACGAATTCCTAGTAATGCCCTTCGGACTAAGAAACGCACCGGCAGTTTTCATGGACTTGATGAATAGGGTGTGCAGACCATACCTAGATAAGTTCGTGATTGTGTTCATCGATGACATATTAATTTACTCGCGAAGTAAGAGTGACCATGAACACCATTTGAAGTTGATACTGGAACTACTCAAGGACCAGAAACTGTACGCTAAGTTCTCAAAGTGCGAGTTTTGGCTTCGAGAGGTACACTTTCTTGGTCATGTGGTCAACGAAAAAGGAATCCAGGTGGATCCAGCTAAGATTGAGGCGATTAAGAAGTGGGAGGCCCCGAGGACCCCTACGGAAATTCGTCAATTTCTGGGATTGGCTGGTTACTACCGAAGATTCATTGAGAACTTTTCAAAAATCGCCAAGCCATTAACAGAATTGACCCAAAAGGCGAAAGAGTTTGTTTGGGGTAAAATGCAGGAAGAAGCATTCCAAACACTGAAGCATAGATTATGCAACGCACCAATTTTGGCATTACCCGAAGGAACAGAGGATTTTGTCGTATACTGTGATGCGTCACACCAAGGATTGGGATGTGTGCTGATGCAAAAGAACAAAGTCATCGCTTATGCATCGAGGCAGCTCAAGGAGTATGAGAAGAACTATACAACACACGACTTGGAGCTAGGAGCTGTAGTCTTTGCCCTTAAGATCTGGAGACACTATCTATATGGTGCAAAATGCATTGTGTATACTGACCATAAGAGTCTTCAGCATATCTTTGACCAGAAAATGCTCAACATGAGACAGAGAAGGTGGGTAGAATTGCTTAGTGATTACGATTGTGAGATCAAGTATCATCCGGGCAAGGCAAACGTAGTAGCTGATGCTCTAAGTAGGAAGGAAAGGTTACGACCCTCACGGGTACGAGCTTTGGGAATGTTGGTTCAGACAAGTTTGAAAACTCGGATCCTTGATGCTCAAAGGGAAGCATTAAGATCTGAAAATATAAAGAATGAGACTCTGCATAACCTAGAGCAGAAATTTGAGATTAAGACTGATGGAATTCGTTACTTCAAGGAGAGGGTATGGATTCCGAGAACCGACAACTTAAGGGATGTCATTATGGATGAAGCCCATAGATCAAGATATTCGATTCACCCAAGAGCTGATAAGATGTACAAGGATTTAAGGGAATATTATTGGTGGCCAGGGATGAAGAAAGATATCGCTCTGTATGTTGGGAAATGTTTGACATGTTCTAAAGTCAAAGCAGAGTATCAGAAACCATCCGGTTTGTTACAACAGCCGGAAATTCCCCAATGGAAGTGGGAGCAGATATCAATGGATTTTATAACCAAGTTGCCTAGGACGGCAAGGGGACATGACTCCATTTGGGTCATAGTGGATCGGTTGACGAAGTCTGCTCATTTTCTCCCGGTCCGAGAAGATTACAAGATGGAAAAGCTAGCACGGATCTATATAGATGAAATTGTTGCACGTCACGGAATACCTCTTTCCATCATTTCAGATAGAGATAGTCGTTTCACATCGCGCTTTTGGAAAATATTCCAGAAAACTCTGGGTACTCAACTAGATTTAAGTACTGCCTATCACCCCCAAACTGACGGACAAAGTGAGCGGACCATACAAACTTTGGAAGACATGTTGCGAGCTTGCGTGATTGACTTTGAAGGAAGTTGGGATACTCATTTGCCTTTGGTAGAATTCTCTTATAACAACAGCTATCACACTAGCATTAAGTGTGCGCCATTTGAAGCCTTATATGGGCGTAAATGCCGTTCACCACTTTGCTGGTTAGAGGCAGGCGATAGACAATTGATGAGACTCGACCTTATACAAGAAACAACTGACAAGATCACGACTATTAGGGAAAGGCTGAAGACAGCCAGAAGTCGTCAGAAAAGCTATGCAGACAACCGTAGGAAACCTCTAGAGTTTCAAATCGGTGATAAAGTACTTCTAAAGGTGTCACCGTGGAAGGGTGTAGTCCTCTTTGGAAAGCGAGGAAAACTAAGCCCGAGGTACATAGGACCCTTCGAGGTACTACAAAGGATTGGTCCGGTGGCTTACCGACTCAAACTGCCGTAAGAGCTCTGTAGCATTCACGACACCTTCCATGTTTCTAACCTGAAGAAATGCTGGTCCGATGAAACACTCGTCGTCCCTCTCGAGGAAATTCAGATTGACAATAAACTTCACTTCATAGAAGAACCACTCGAGATCATGGACCGCGAGGTCAAAAGGTTAAAGCAAAGCCGAATTCCCATTGTTAAGGTCCGATGGAATTCACGACGAGGTCCTGAATTCACATGGGAGCGTGAGGACCAATTTCGACACAAGTATCCGCATCTATTTCCGAGTGTATCGCCACCCTACGGGACGGATTGAATTTCAGGACGAAATTCATTTCAACGGTGGGATACTGTGACATCCGTCAAAATCTCAGGTCATTACCACACTCGAATCTTAAAGTTACAGCATTCCTTCTATCCTAGTGAAACTTAAGGTTATGACTTCTTAGGTCTACTAAAGCCATAGAATGACTTAGAGATTTCTTAGTGAACCATAAATTCCTTTAGACATATTAATTTAGGCTATGAAGTGCCAAATTAAACAATGAAAAACTTATCTCCTTATGTTTCAACAAAATCCTTATCGAATCGCAAAACCGAAACTCCCGTGACTCGACAACGTGAACTTAATCGGATAAATAACTCATGAACATCAAACTTAGACAAATTCAATGATTAAAATCCATATCAAGAACTTAGAAAATAAAATCTTATAACTCAAATATTAATCACCAAAACATCACAAAATAAACCTTATAATATATTAAATTTAGACCAAATTAATACACAATATTAATCTACATATTATACATAATAATTAACAAAAAAAAAAATTGATTAATTCTCCCCCCCCCCCCCTTGGTTTGTACGGCAGCCCCCCCCCCCCCCCCCTCCTCTTTCATTTCAAATTTCTATTTAATTCACCTACTCTTTCATTACTTCCTTCATTTTTCCCAAAACACCTACTTTCACTCTCTTCAATTCTCTCTCAAAAACACACACTTCTTCTCTCCAAAACCCTCTCAAAAATCAGTCACATTTAAGCCTTAAATCCAGATTTTTAAGAGTGTTCATCACCAAAAAAGAACAAGAAAGGTAATCTATAACATCTACACTCATCTATCTTTCATTTTCTTGCATTTTCCTTCATAAAATTCGGATTTTATGCCTTTTCTATGGCTAAAATCCTCATGCAAAGCTTGATGTTTGTAGATTATCTCTTTTCACATCTTTATGTGTTAATAGAAAGAGTAATCCATTATCAAACCAAAAATCAAGTGAAAATCGATTATTGTTGGGATATTGTTGAAATCTTGTTCATCTATATGTTAAATCTTGAATTTTTTTATGTTAATAATCATCTCTAATATATCATGGATGTATTTCAACACCATGCATGTGTTAGAACATGGATTTAAAGATCAAAAGATGATAATCTTCCTTATTTCATGTTTGGTGTTCATTATTTTGAATGAAACACTCAAACATGAGTTTACAACTTTCTGTCCAGAAGGCTTCTTCCACTTCAACGATTTTTATAAAAATCATTTCTTCATGAAAATGGATGTTTTTATAGTCTAGAATTCAGTTCTGGAGGTTAACTTTCCAACCACATAAGCCTCATGTTTTTATGAGTTCATTTGATATTTTTTATAATTTTTGTGAATTGAGATGTATAATCTGTTAGATTAAGGCAGAAACTTTCATCTCAATGTTTTAATCATAACTGGAGAATTACAACTCCAAATGACTTGAAACCAACGCCAAAAGTTTAAAATTTTCATTGGCTACAACTTTCAAGAAGACCACTTTTATTGATTCCTTGTACATTTTGTACAAAAATAATAATTGCATGCATGTGTTCAGATCTGACCTCAGATGGTAAAAGTAAAAATAATAAATACTTGGACTTCACTAAAATCCATGGAAAAATTACAGTAGATAGATAACATATTGAAGATGATCTGTGATTTTTGCCTTATTTTATTTCGGATCATAAGTATTTTTAATAAATTAAACCAACTGAGGTAATTTTTTGGAAATAAGAATATGGACTGATTTTGGTAAAAGTTAAAAACCGACACTTGCGGACTTGTTACTTAAGGAAAGACTAACTCTTTTTGACCCATAAATATGTTTAAAGATTGAGTAAAAGTCTCGGGTAAAACCGAGAAGGTTTGACCGAGTCAACAATAATTGGTCCCGATTTTGAAAACGGGAAATTTACTATTTTTGGGAATGAATGATAACCAAAAGGGGTTCGGGCGTCTTATGATGTATTTATTGAATTGTGTATTGTTAACCATAATTTGGAAGGAACCAAAGTTCCAAAGCTCAAAACATTATGATTCTAAGACACTAACAATCGTGAGATATTATACACTTGTATAATCATTATTATATTTCATGCGATTATTGGACACTAACAAACTTCAAAAGCAAACAAACCATGTTGGCACTTTGTAATCTAAATATTTAGCTAAGCAATCCTATCAAACCTAAACTACCAAGAAACTAATTAGAAACCTCATGTTCATAGGTCTTGGATAGGAGTCATACCCGACAAGCACGCGCGCTACATTCATCGTTTACTCTTACGCTCAATTATGAGTATTCACAGCCCCTTTTTACTTGTTTATTATTTTGTGGTGGAAAGCATGATCTCGAACTTTAACTAAATTGGTTGTACTCTTTATGAACTTGTTGAACTTTTACTATACTTTCTATGCGAATTGGTGTATACTATTGTTATGCTTGAGTACTATCGTGCTAAAGTCCCCGGAAATACAGTTTACACTACTTATTAACTCGTTCGAGAGCCAGACGAGCCGTTGATATTTATGGATAGCGCTATTTAGGGGGAAACCACTCCTCACTCACACTGGTCGTGAGTGCATAGTATCACCTTACTCATGTTAGCGATAGAACATGGAGCTTGGGGCATGTGTCGGTTGAATTGGTTAAGTAGTGGCCTCAATTGCATTAACACTCTTGTATATTACCTTTCATATTCGCAACTATTACAACCAATCATTTTATTTATGTCTCTTAGGAGTAAAACTTTTCGTTCAATTACATGTGGCATTAAACCTGTGAACTCACCAACTATGACCATAGTTGACTCTTTTGTTTTATCATGCTTTTCAGGCGAACGACAGTAAGGTGCATTCTAGGAGTACTTTTGCATGGATGCATACTCATATGCATTTGCTTCACTTTGAATTATGACTATCTTTTGGAAACCTTTATGAACTTGGTGTAATCTCTTTTGAAACTATGGGTTGAAATTGTAATAACTTGTAATACTTTCTACAAATTATGTTTGGTGTTGCTTCTATATCTTATGCATTGTTACCCGGTACTGTTACATCTCGTGTTTCCACTTTAGCGGGGTGTGACATCATCCATCATTTATCTCGAAACCCGAAGATGTGAGCCGTGGCGTTCGTGAAAACCGTGGCAGAACCCGTGCCGGTCGTGAAACCCATGGCTGAACACTTGGTGTGCCTTTATTATCGTGGTGGTATGGTGGTGGTGGTAGTAATCGCGACGGAGGGTGGTACGGAGGTGGTGGTGCGACGGATGTAGGTTTTCCGGCGAGAAACGGGTCAAGGTGGTGGGGTTTTGGTCGTGAGGATGGTGGCGGCCCGAGAACAAAAGGGGGACGGGGTGGTGGTGGCCCGAGAATGATGGTGGACGGGGATCATAAATCGAAACCTTGCGATTTATGATCGTGGTTGGGTGGATCGATCGGGGTGGAAGAACAAAAGGGGGCTAGGGTTTATTGTGTCGGGTCCGAACAAGGTTATATGGGATTTTTGGGCGGTCGCAAATCGCAAAACCCACCCACTAAATTTGCGATCTCGTTCACGGGAAATAATAAGACCCAATTACACGCCATCGCAAAAAAAAATAGGCCATTTGCAAATCGCAAAAGGCAAAAATTTTTTTTGCAATTTGCGATGGCACGCTTGCCTCGTAAACGACTAGCAAAAGTGAACGGGATCACAAAACGTAAAGACGGGATCGCAAAATTTTTTTTGCTTTTGCGATTTCTTGGGGCATATCGTCAATTTTCTTTTCGAAAGGGCAAAACCATATATTTGCAACAAAAAAATGGCATTTTTTTTAATTTCCCAACATTATTTCCACACTCACAATATCCCTCGCAAGGCTAACCTAAAACTCCCCCTGATTACTATTCCGATCACACCAAAAAAACTTATCTTTCCGATTTGGGTCAAGAATGGGACATTGAATCTGATTAAGAATTGGGAATAAATCTAACCATTCCATCGGTCATCTCCAAGCTTCACCTTGAATTACATCAGCAATTTTAACCTTAGCAGAGAAACCTGCTCGAGTTCAGAAATAATACGTTTAGGGAGAATAAATACCGATGCCCAATTTATATAGAAGATAGAACCGATAAAATCAGTTGCAACCGACCCGCAAATGATAAAAACCTATTCTTCCAATCATAAATTCGGTTTTTTATTTTTTCCACAAGCACCTTAATGTCCCTATATAATAACTTGGAGGAAATTAGAGGGACTCCAAGGTATTTAAAAGGCAATTTTCTTCTTCAAATGGCATGGACCTCAGAATAGTACTCTTAACATGATCCCCAACATTACATAAATAAGCAGAACTTTTAGAAATACTAGGAACCAGCCCTGACATGTTTTCAAACTCATTTAATCCATCCATAAGCACCCTCGCTGAAACAATATCCCACGAGCAAACAAGAAAAGATCATCAGCAAAACAAAGACTCATAATCTTCTGTTGTTCACACCGGTTATGAAACTGAAATTTCACATCATCATGAACTTTCTGCTATAAAATGAGAGTTTAGACCTCCATAACTAACGTAAAAAGATAAGGGGGCATGAGATCCCCTTGTCTAAGCCCTCGCTTCCCTTGAAAATAACCATGTAATTGGCCATTTATATTAAGGGAAAAAGAAGTACTCTTTACACATGTCATAATCCAAGACACCATAATAGCTTGAAATCTAAATCTCCGAAGAACAGTTTCTAAAAATTTTCAATCAACCGTATCATACGCCTTTTGAATATCAACCTTGAAAGCACATCTAGGAGGATCACAACCACGATGATAATCATGCATAAGCTCTTGAGTAAGTAATATATTATCAGAAATCTTCCTACCCGCTACAAAGTCACATTGGTTAACGCTTAATAAATCCCCCAACCCTCATTAATACGGTAAAAAATCAGTTTACTAATGCATTTATAAATTACAACACGAAATAGGTTGATAATCATTAACACGAGAAGGAGTAGATATCTTTGGAACCAAAGAGCAATGATAGTATGATTAACTTCTTGGAGAAATTTACCATTACAAAAAAGGTTACGAACAACCTTTGTCTCGGTCTAGAAAGGCTAGGAGTATAATTGGTCATCTTCTTATTGCAGCGGCATCGTATTTTATTTGGCAAGAGAGAAACAACCGTATTTTCAAAAAAAGGACCATATCTGTTCAGCAAGTCCGGGATGTTATTATTGCTACTGTTCATCTCAAGTTGGTCACATTCAAGTTTAAAAATTTAGACCAGGTTGCTCGTTTGATGGCGGTTTGGAGATTGCCGCGTTCTTGTCTTCTTCATGGATAAGAGTTTAATCTTGCTTATTGATTGCTCATTTATTTTATACTAGATGTTTTTTAGATTTATTTCAGTTTCTAATATGTATATGGCATGTCATATACATATTGTGACACCCGTCAAATTAGGACTAGTTATTAGTTCCTAATCATTTAGAAACACATGTAATTAGCTATGTATTAGGCTAATTGTATGTATCAATATATATATTGTTGAATATATATCAGTACGCGATTAAATTAAATCGTGCATTTTCGAATCGGTCAAAATCCGATTCATTTACACGGGCGTTGGTGAAAACAAATATTAAGTAATATGAAACTATTATTTAATATACTCAGTATTTATTATATATTAATTAATAATATATAAAGTATTTGTATCGTACAAAGTAAAAACATTCACGACAAAACTTATAAATAATGCATTATTATTGAAAATAATAATTACAATTTACATTAGACAAAAAATAAAACATATTAGTTTTATTCAATCTTACTCAAACGCGACGAAACCATTCGAACCATATCCGTCATTTAAACTGAAAACAAAGATATATTTTTATATTTCACTAAAAGTATTTTTATAAAATACTTCGAATAAAAGAATATACGATATCAATTTTAGAAATTTATCATTTGAAAATATTATACCACTTTTACGATCGGGTACAAAAACACGGGTATTTTATACTACGCGTAGGAGCCGACCAACTCCAATAATTGGAGTTGGCCGGCCTATTCTTCTTCTTCTCCTTCATTTCATCTTCATCATCAAACTATCTCTGCTCTCTCTCTCGACCTCCTTCGAAATCAAAACAACAACAACAATATTAACAATAGCGAGATCAGCAGCAGCGATAACCATCATCACCATCTCCATCTTCATCATCTCCTTCATCTTCTTCGGCATCATCATCATCATCCGTTCCTCATTTTTAACCGTAAGAAATCTTTCACTTTTCTTTTAAATTTCGTGTTTAAATAACATATATCATCATGTATTAGTGTTCTATCAAGTAGTTTATGTCCAAAAATCGAACCTATAGTCGTTTTCCCAACTGATTTCGCGAACAGACTGAAACTGGATTGATGAGCCGAACGGCTGGACAAGATGAGCCGAACGGCTGGACTAGATGAGCCGAACGGCTAGGCTTCCCTTAGCCGAACGGCTAGGCTTCCCTTAGCCGAACGGCTAGGTGCTTCATAGCCGAACGGCTGGACTTCCATAGCCGAACGGCTAGGTGCTCCATAGCCGAACGGCTAGAGCTTTATAGCCGAACGGCTAGATTACTGAAACGGAACAATTTTTGTAAAAATGCCGAAAACGGGTTGGGCTAAAAGTCACATGGTCACTCGAAAACGGCCCAATGATCAAAGCTATGTACCATAGCCTAGGCGGTTTTAGGCCTTTCGGGGTCGTCTAGGGGTCGAAAATGGCATATTTCAGTTTTAGGACCCGTACCAAATTTTGTAACCTATGAAATATAATGTAAAGGATATAACGAACTTGAATAACAACTAAACTTATATGATACGACTTACACACGAAACACATATACTTTTCTAAGTACAACAGGTCATGTATAATAATAATAGTTTGAAATTATTATTACAAACCGTCACCAACGAGCCGTATACACTTTCTCAACTTCAAACATAAACATTAACCAAATGATTTGGACATAACTAGTTAATAGAACAACTAGCATAGATGGTCTGTTTGAGACATCTTACCAATTAAACCTTGCGCGTTTAATACGCCCGGCAGGTTTCAACATCTAATCATTAAAACCTTGCGCGTTTAGGACGCCCGGCAGGTTTCAGTCGTTGGAGACGACATCATTTCTCTTGTAAACCATCAATTGTGCTTGATAGCATCTCATTAGACTCAGGTGAGTCTCATAGCCCCTCATTTTACTGTTTTCAACCCAGGGGTGGGAATACATGCTTGTTTTATTTTACATGTGAACGCAAGTATCAAATATCGCTATATTCTGCATGAGTTTATCATCTAATCTTTTAAAGTCCTCCAAGCATAGTTTGGTAATACTTTGTAGCGTGAATGTTAGTGTATGGTACCATATGGGACTGACAATCCCCGTCCGGGTCAGCAAGCACTGACTGGTCAAACGGACGCATTATCATTTGTTCATACGTGTGTTGATTAGGCACACGCATAGAGGCACCCTCGCTCAGGCACTTAATTGTGATCCTGACACCTCAGTTAAGCTCAGACTATGTGCTCATGGCAGTTATATACATCATTTATCAATTACTTATTTGTTTAATTACAAATATTCATACTTAAATCTTGCGATTCATACATTACACTTTATCATTAAACCTGTGAGCTCACCAGCTTTTAGCTGACCATTTTAGCGTGTATTCTCAGGTTCACAGCAGCATTAGGTCTGCTCACTCAGGATGCCCATTAGCTCGAGTCGCATTCAGACATCAAGAGATTGTCATGCATTACTATTTTTGTATAATTTAGTTATGCCATAGAATCTCTACCATTTGACTCAAGAGCTTTTGTAAACTATATTATAACAGTGTAAAACTTTTATAATATCAATGTATTTTATAAAACGATGCATATAGAGTCGTTCATTGTATGCCTTGTGTGCTTGATATTTGATTAGTCGCGCCCCGAACCGACCCGCTTCCGCATCATAATTTGGGGGTGCGACACATATAGTAGCTTTTTTAGCTAGTTGGTTGTTTCAAGGTTGATGTGGATCTCTTTCACATCGTTTTGTACTTGATATCGCGTAAAAAGTCACGTTTTTACTACCGATATCTCTCTCGTTTTGGAACGATTCTTGGAACTTTAACTCAAAAACATTACAAATCAATAGTATTATGCCAAGATGGTCAAAACAAGGTTGCACGATGAAAATCAAGCAAAACGGATGAAAAACGAAGATTTCACACACGTTTGAAGATTCAAGACATCAAAACGAGATTTCAAGACAAAAGTGCCCATCACCAACATCCACCTGACCCAAGATGTTCGTTTTCAAATTACGAATCCAACAGAAGAAGAATCAACAAAAACGGACGAAGAATGAAGATTCTACGTACTCCGGAAGATCCAAAAGATTCGTACGACACATCTAAAGTTCAGGGACATATTTTTGGGATTTCTTTTCATCAAAAGCTTCATTTTTGAATTACGAATCCAACGCAAAAAGAATCAACGTAAACGGATGCATAACGAAGAAAACACGCACGAATCGAGAAACGAGGCAACAGGCAGCGAACCGGTGCAGGTAGCAGCCAGCCACCAGGCCGCCGCCGGCTGCCACCTGGCCGCCGCCGGCTGCCACCCACCCACACGGATCGTGCTTTTTTGTCCTTTCGTGTACCCGGTGCTAGACCTTTACGTGTTTTTCCGTACCCGGTGCACCACCTTTTCCACCTTTTTCGTACCCGGTGCCACTTCCTTTTCCACCTTTTGCTATTGTGAGCTTCCACTTGCTAAAATGCACCAAAACTCTCCTATAAATAGGAGGCATGAGGCTCATTTGCAAAAAGCACACCAAGGGCACTAGGATACCAACATACCTATGCACTTTCACACTTTCTTTCTCTAGCTTCTAGCTTTTCTTTCTTTCTTTATTTTAACAGTAAATTACATTGCCAGTCCCTGTGGTTGTACCTATATTACGGACCCAGTCCTCGAGTCGGGTATTGTGCGGATCCAGTCCCTTGACCCGGATATTTGTTTCATCGCAAGTCCCTAATCTGAATGAGTCCACCTAAATTGACTAAATTACCCTTAATATATATATTTTAATCCATTTATTTATTCTTTTTACTACCTTTCTTCCTCATTCGGTACCCACCCGTGAAATCACAACATTCAACGAATCAACAATTATGTGATTCCAATCAAATTTCAATTGATAACATACAACAAAACTACACATATACATATCTACACCTATATATTAGTAATTGAATACACCCAAATTACAAACTTTTACTAAACTACTCCTCATTTTTCGGCAAGACTTTTAAGGTCGCCGTCATCAACTCCGACAAGATGGACATCCATAAAACCACCATCTAAAACTTTAACCCTAGTATTCAAATATCGTTGATGAAGCCGTTGGATTTCATTTCCCTAACCACCACCACAAAAGAAAAATCAAATCAAAGATCATGCGACGTTTCCTATGTTTGAAACACATCTCCGTCGCCGTCCACCGTGTTCGAATCACAGATTCGTCGCGGTCTACCTAGCTCCGTCGCTTCTGTTGCGCAATGTATGTCTGTCGGGTTTTGCAATTGGTGGTTTGATGATGCCGCCGCCGCCGCTGAACGACACTACCGTTGATAACTGTGATGGTTTCGCCTTTCAAGTTTCTTCGGCAACAATCGTTGTTTCATTCACCGACAAACATAGATTTCGGGTTTTTGCCGTTTGATTAGGTCTTGTTTGTTTTTGCTGTTTGAGTGTTATACCCTTTTATTAGTTTTGTTTTTATTGTTTTTTATTTTTTATTTTATATATTTTATTAGTCAAAAGAAAATGTAAAAATTAAATTAATACATAAAAGACTATTGTACCCTTATGTTAATTGGAGGAGGGACTTGCAGCGAAACAAATATCCGGGTCAAGGGATTGGACCCACACAATACCCGATCCGAGGACTGGGTCCGTAATATAGGTACAACCACAGGGACTGGAAATGTAATTTACTCTTATTTTAAATTAGTATTAGGCTAGTTAAAATAGAAGCAAGGAACGTGCTTGTAGTCCTTGGTGAGGAACGTATTTGTAATCTTTGGTGTACGCTTGGAGCAACTCTTATTAATTCAAGCCTATTCCTTCTCGCATATTAATCTCGATTATTTCTATCCTTATCTATCTTGATTAAATATGTATACTTTAATTATGCTAGAGATAGTTTGTGCCATGATTAGCGAGTAGATTACTATTGTATTTGTTGTGATGTATGTGACACCCGCTAATTTAGGACTGTAATTAGTGCCTAAACTACTGGTAATTATGTGTATTTAGTTTATGTTAATCTAAATATACATGACCTTCTGTGTAATTACATACACGTTCACATGATTTGTTTAAATCGTACAATTACGAACCGGATGGATATCCGACAATGAAAATATGAACGTTGGTGACAAACTGCTAAAAATAATGTGGAACTATCCAAACAAACATTATTTACCCTAATATATTGTGAGAATATATTACACGTATTAAGTATCGTATAAAACATTCGGTACGCGACGAAAGCGCGCGAAACGCGCCCGACGGATGAAATAAAGTCAAATTATGTCTTATATCACATTATTAAGTATTTTAATAAAATACTTCAAGTAAAAATATCGTGTTTTAAATCGTTAACAAAACGTGTTGAATAAAACGTTATACGGTCAATTAAAACGCAAAACGAACGGGTAAACGAACACCGCCCGGAGTGAAAATTCGAGGAAATGATGTACACACCCATTTAGTGGGCCCCACCCACGAAATTTGCAGCCAAATAGGGAGAACCATACTCCCTTTGTTTGCTTAAAACATACTCCAAACCATCCCATACCCCCACTTCAACCCACTCCATCTCATTTCTCTTTTCACACACTTCCACATACACTCCCTCTCTTCCCTTCTCCCTCTCCCACGATTTCCAGTCACCACCACACACCACCACGATCCACCATTGGCCACCACCTCATTCTTGAAGGAAAAACGAAGCCGAAGACACCAAAACGACCGCCTACGCGTGTACAACACTTCTACCGTCTTCGTTTCTTCATACACCATTGTGAGACTTCAAAATTCTTGTATTTTACTTATAACATATGTATTAACATGTTATGTAGCTTATTCAACGAGTTAATGTCCAAAAGATAAGTCGAAACACAAATTAAAACTTGAAAACAGGAAGTTAACCTTCCTGTCCAGATTTTGTACCCAATTCCAAGAATTTTATAAAAATCATTACAACACCAAAATAGACGTTTCGTAATCCTAAAATGTAGTATAAGAAGTTATCTTTCCAAAAAAATTAGTCTCGTGACTTTTTGACTCCGTTTGCTACTCGAAAACATTTTTCTCCGGTAACATAGGTTTACTGTTCCGGCGAGCAGTAAAAACCGCCTACTTCTCGAGACCATATCTTGAGTTCTAAACTTCAAAAACCTGTGAGACCACTTGAGAAATCTTGGTAATTTTGTTATATACAAAAACTTCTGCTTTGGCTCATTCCATAAATACACCCATTTCTCCAGAAAATTAGATTTGTAAGAAGTGGTCTAATCTCGGATTAAACTGAATACTGACACTTTGTGAATTTTTATAAAATATTAAACGACCTCCAAAAGTCATAAAAAATTACAGGAAGTACATAACATATGTGGGAACTTTGTGTAAAAATTTCAGAACGATTCGATAACGTTTACTATTTTAGATAAAAATCACAAAGAATCCGTGAATACATTGTCGGATGAACAGTAAATCCGTGAATACATTGTCGGATGAACAGTAAGTCCGTGAATATATTGACGGATGAACAGTAAAAATTGACTTTCATTGACTGTCGGACTGAGGGTTGACTCTCGGACTTTAGGGTGAGACTCGGATGCATAGTTTCGGACTTAATAACACTCGAAATCAAACCAAACCCGTTTGACCTAGTAAACGAAAACGAATACTTAAAAGAAAACGGAAAAACTTCAAACCTACGAAAATACCATCATCATTGTCGCATGAATAGTATTCCATGAATATTATTGTCGTATGAACAGTGGTCCGAGAATGCGATTGTCGCATGAACAATGTCCGTGAATGGCATTGTCGGGTTACATATTGTCGCACGAAATGGAAATTTTAAAATACTTTTTACACTAAGTATTGAATGCATACACCAACTATACCTTATACGACACTACACTTACATGATACACATATGCTTTTGGAAGTATACGCTACAACTTGAACACATACGAGCTTACACTCGAGACAATAACTATACATACGAGATTACACTCGAAACTACATATGAGATTACACATACACTTGGATGGGATTACACCCACTCTACCACGAGCTTACACTCGAACCAATTGTTTATAAGACGAGCTTACACTCGCACGGACTTACATCCAAATGACGGTTACACATCACATTACAAATAACCAACTATTGTATATGCTTTACAAGATATACAAGCACAATGAATTACATAATAATAATATTTGAATTATTATTACACCTCCGTCACCAACGGGCCACACTTATTTACAAAATAATTACAAAAGTACAAACAAATACTTGGACATTTCCTAGTTGAGTGGACAACTAGCATGGGTGATCCTTCGTGACACCAACTTACTTACTTGCTTACGACCTTGTGCGTTTCGGACGCCAGAAGGTTGCAGGGTTCGGAGAACCACACTACGGAATTACATCTGACACTACAGACTTACATCCGGGATACTTATTCGCTTATGAAAGTCCACGATCTCAGAACTAAGCTTAGTAATCAAGTATAACACAATGCGGATAACTATATACTTGAAGTAATTGATTTAGAGAAGAGAAATATTGCTTTGGTAAACTGATTGTATTAATGTCACTCATATAATACAAAAACCAAAGACTTAGAGAATTCTGAACAGACACTCACCTATATATAGGCAGAATTCTCTTAGTCAAAATAAGTCAACTTCTAGGTCCGAAACTAACACTTACTGACCTCTACTTACGGACTCACATACAGTCCGTAAGTACTACTTACATACTGACTTACTACATACGGACTTACTTACACTTAGTGACTTTCGGACTCAAGACATACATATTCTGTTACAAAAGTTTATCAAAAACTATTTAATTGAGCTTTAGACATTTATGCGCCAACAAACTCCCCCTTGGATAAAGCTTAATTTGTCTTGATTCTGATATATCTTTATTCGAATCCAGGAAGCTTGCATCCAGCATGGATTCCCTGCTCCAGACAAACATGCACCACTCTTTGAAACATCCTTGCTTGAAGTGTTGATTCTGGATCATCAGCATGAACAATTTGATTCTGTTCAAGTATCAACAAGTCTTCTTCAGCAAGATTAATTAGGCTCAGAGGATCATAAACTTTCACTACGTTTCTGGTTGGCCATAAGATGTTTCCATCTTGTTCTTTGTCATAGCAAACAATGTAGGCTTCTCCAGTATTGCTTACATACAGCCATTCAATGAAGTATTTGGTGAAGTTCGTTGGAAGATTCTCCAGAGGAATTTCCTTTTTGCAATGTGCTCCAGGATAAATAAGTTTCACTTTTGGTTGATTTGTTATTGGATAAATCTCCCAAGGATCAACTTTTCTTTTTGGCAACACTCTTGGAAGATATTTCCAATCCAAATAGTTTTCTTTCTGCCAATTAGTATCCTCATAAATCCTCTGGATCATCCAGTGTACGATACCTCTTTCAGGATAATTCAGAATGTTGATGCTTCCAAGACGATTCAAGTCACACTGAGGCAGGGATCCAAGTCTTCTAAACGATCTAGAGAAGTACTGAAGACCATCTGTTCTTTTTACCACAAAGACCTTGTTGTCTGAATCATACTTCCAACTAATAATCCTTCCTTTGAGTTTTCTGCTTTTAAGCTTGAAGGTTTTCCTCTTTGTCAATTTCTCTTCATTTACCACAACCTTTTCTTTGAACCAATCCTTGTAAGGTTTTTCTTGAACTGGATCTTCAGGAAAGTTCTGGAATAAGGATTCTTCATGCTCTTCATCTATTCCATCAACCTCTTCTCCTTCTTCTGGAGGCTCCTCATCTGAATCAAAGTCCCCATTCTGATTTAGAATTTGTAGATTATAATCAAACTCAGCAATATCATTATCCTGATAATCATGCTCATCTTCATCACTCCCCCAGATATATACAACATTTTGTGTTCCAGAAGATTCCCCAACTTCCATCCTTTTGCAAGTAGGAGAGTAGCTACCAGTAGATATATGTTTCTTGACCAATTCTTCTTCTCCAATAGTAATCATAAATCTTTGGTCACTTGGTAACATCTCCCCCTCAACTTTATCACTTTCCCTTTCTTCAGCAAAGTCAAAAATATCAGTATCCAGCTCAGCTTCTTCTTCTAAGTCATCAAATATAATATCTTCAAACTCTGAAGTTTGAACTGGAATATCACTGATCTGAGGCAGTGCAAGTGCATAATGTATAGGATCTGGAGAATCAATAGGAGTTGATGTATCATGCTCTGGATCACTTGGAGAAAAATGCTGTTGATCATCCTCATTGTCATTATTATCACCAGCACCAAAATCATATAAGCCATCATCATTGCCATCCTCATCATCATCATTACCATCACCATCATTACCATTACCACCATCATCATCACCTTTACCATCATCATCATTGTCATCCTTTTGTTCATCTTCCTCTGCTTCCTTGTCAGATTTCTCCCCCTGATCAACTGATTTTTCTTTCAATTTCTGAATTTCAAGCTCCAATTCCTTGATCTTTTCAGCTTGTTGATCAATCAGGGTCCGTTGAGCAACCACTTGTTGATTTTGCTCATGAAATCTCTCTTCCATTTTCACTGAGTAATCAATCAATTTCTTTTGCATTTCCTCTACAAGATTTAAGACAGGAGTAATTGCCTTAATTAATTTTGAATCCACTTCAGCAAGAGGAATTGATGGAAGTGTATCTGTTGGCAAACTGGTTGAAGATGGAATGCTGGAAGAAGTCATTATTGCTCCAGATGAAGGCATACTAGTAGAAGTACTAGCATCCTTAGAAAATAATGATAAAGGAGTTGTTCTTCTGATTTTCTTTGGTCTAATAGGAATTTGTTCAACTTCAGGATTATATGATGGATCAAGAGCTTCTTCTCTTTCTTTTCTCTTCCTTTCCTCAACAATCTTTGGATCTTCTTCTTCAGATGAACTAGAAGAATCATCTTCAGATGCATTGTCATTCTCAGTATCAGAAGAATCCGTAGATGTAGTATGAACAGCTTCAGCAATATCAGCAGCAGGTGCTTCATGAGCAGGTTCATCCTCAAACAAATCAGCATGCAAGTCAATGTTTTCAAACGTTGCTGGCAACTCAACATTTCCTTCCATAATAGCCTCTTGTTCAACTTCAACTTGTGGTTCATTGGCTGCAATATTTTCTATTTCTTCCACATGAACACCTTCTGGAGGATCATTTGCAATCATAATCTGTGCTTGTTCCTGGACTTGTTCCTCATGGATATCCTCTCCTACTTCTTCATCACTTGAGGATAGCTCAAATTCAATCTCTGGAGGTACAAAGTTTATATCCAAAACATGTCCAAATAAATTCAAAGATGCAGGAACAGCCTTCTTTCTGTAGTTGTGAACATCAGCAAATATCCTTTGTGGAACAGGAATGTAAGAATATCTGTCTCCTTCAAAAGTAAGTCCCTGAAGATGTTGATTGAAAATCCTTTGTAAAAACCTTGGATACATAAAGAAAGCCTCTTTGCTTGACAAATTTCCAATCAATTGCTGAAAGATGAACTTTGAAAAGTTGTATGGGATATTCAGAATAAGAGCAGTGATCATTTCAAGTAGATTTATCCCAACAGAATCATGTCCAGACTTCCTTGGAGATAAGGTGGAGACCATAGTATGTATCATAAACTTCCATTGAGGAGGAAAATGATTTTTCAGATATTGTTTGTCCATTGGTCCTCTAGTACATCCCATCCTAGAAAGACAGTCTATCACAATTTCCCTTGGAATTCTATTGTTCACTAGTGCATCATCCCCAAAATTCCAGGTTTGTCTTATCATATCCTCTGTAAGATCTAAGGGAATCCCAGTCACAATAGCTCTAATGCATGGAGGATTATTGTTTGGAAGGTATTCAGCTGAATTCCAAAACTCAAACATATGTTCTTGAAAGATGTGATCAACTCCCATATGTAAAGCATAATGAATTCTAGACCTTCTCAAAAAGTTCAGGATTGGATGAAAACAATTATTTATAGGCTTGTTTGGGGGATCCAAAAGATAAGCAGTCACATTATGTCTTGGCTCAAAGTCAATGATAACTCTAGCAATATCAGCAACACCAGGTTGATCTGCCATAATGTGTATAACAAGCTATACAAAACAAACTGTTAAGCAATATTCAAGACCACAGAATCAAAATAATGTACACACTGAAAATTTGTTAAGTGTCAAATTAGTCCGAAACGAGAATTACTTAGATCTTTATGTCAGTAACTAGCTATTTGGTACTAAGTATCACTACTAGGTCAGTATGTAATACTTATTTCAATAACTAGGTATCAACATATATTTTCCAAGTAAAACTAGGTCAGGAACTAACTTTTACTTCACTTTCAGAATGTCCGAAACTAGGATTACCTTGTCAGTATGTATGAGAAGACACAAATCCGTAACTATCAGATCAAATAAATGAGTGTAGTCCGTAACTATAGTCCGTATGTACATTCTGACTAAGGAATCCGAAACTAAGTCCGTATATCATATTAAGTCCGTAAGTAAACTTTTAGTCAGTAACTAAATGGATACTTGATAGACTTAGAATAATTCAAAACTTAAGTCAGCAAGTATAAAATCCGTAAGTAAATATGTCCGTAAATAGGGTTGGTCAATAAGTCAATGGTCAAACATTTGACTTAAGGTCCGTAACTACGATAGTTACGGACAAAACCCTAATCTTAGTCCGTAACTAGAAGATACGGACTCAAGATGCGACTGTTCATGTGAACAGTAACTTGAACAGAAAAATCACGATTTAAATCATAAGTATTGAAAGATCACGAATGAAATTTATACCTATGAATGCGGAATAACACTGCGCACAAATCTATCTTGATAGATTTGAAAATGATGAAGTACACAGAGAGAAATCGAAGAAATTGTGCTCGGTTTTGCAGATACTGAATATGCTAGATCCGGACTATTTTGAAAAGTGTTTGAAAGCTTATGTCAACTATGGGTTTTAGAAGTACATATACCTTTTCAATCATAGTTCCGGACCTATTATCAGTTACTGAAAAATCCTTTGATCATTTTGAAATTTAAAAATTTATTTTGATGATTTTCAAAAATGACTTTGGTTGAAACATATAGAATCAAAAAAAATTAATCTTTGGATATTATCTACCTAAATCTAAAAGACATAACAATTTTAAAAAGAAAACTAATTTGAAAAATATAAAATCCTAAAAATATTTACAAGAAAATTTTAACAAAATAAAATATTTTTGGTGGGGAAAATCTCATGAGATGGGATCATATTGGGATATATGAATGTATTATGTTTATTATTGAGAAATGCAAGTTTATTTTGATTGTTAGTATTTTTATCCCTTTTAAATTTATATATCATTTCCAAAATATATTTTCTAAAAATTTACTTTATATATGATTATTGGTATTATTGTTTACTCAAGTACTCAAATATTTAAGTATCTTATTGCTTTATTATCATTGTGCACATTATTCTATATAAGCTAAATATCAATATACTTCCGAATTCAAAATATAGTAATATTTCTATATAGAGGGTGAGAATATGATGAAGTCTTTAAGAGTACACACATATGTTGGAATGACATTTTGTCACATATGTCATACCCTTGGTTGGAATTACAACTATATCTCAGGTCTATACAAAGTATAACAAAGAGATATAATTAAGTAAACCTTCTTCAAAATCATACCCAAGTCTAAGGTCTGTACAACGTACAACAAATAGTGGATATGATTCCCCAGACAACATAATATAAAGACCCTAAATGATAGATCATACCATATTAATTTTCAGAATTTAAGACATTTTATTGTTATTTTGAATCTAGAAGAATAGAATCTTTATAACTTTGAGTCATTTATTTTGACTTTTGCTTAAGTCAATTGACTTTTGCTTGTCATATACAGATATTTTGGATTATATAAAATAATATGCACTAAGTATTTGACATTTCTTAGACGAGATACCTTAAATACTTGAATACCTACCAATATATTATATATAACTTAAATTTTAGAAAATTCTTTTAGAAGAAATGTTACATAAATCTACTAACACAACAAATATAATACTTAGCATTTCTTTAAAATTAATTTTAATATATTTCCCAATATACTATCATTTCCCAACATTTTCCACAAAATCTCCCCCTGATTTTGTATTTTTCTAACGTTTTTGCATTTTGAAATTTTTTTTATTGTTTTTGGATTTTTATTTTGGAAAGTAAAACAACAAATGACTAAAACAGCAAATAACATAGAATTGTAAAATACATCCTAAATATCCAATTGTTTAGTCAAGTTGATCCAAATGTTTCATACCGAGCATTGAGATAAGGTCCTCAAAACGTGATTTGGAAAATGATTTAGTAAACAAGTCAGCACGTTGCTTACTTGTTTCGACATGAACCAAAATGATCAGATTTTTCTCATAGCAATCCCGTATGAAATGAAAACGTATTTCAATGTGTTTTGTTTTAGAATGCTGGACGGGATTGCGTATGATACTGATAGCAGCAGTGTTATCAATATTTAAAGGAGTTTTAGTCAAGAGTAAACCGTAATCGCGTAGTTGTTGTTGAATCCACAAGATTTGAGAACAGCAACTAGCAGCAGCGATGTACTCAGCCTCAGCAGTGGATGTAGAAACAGTTTGTTGTTTCTTGCATTGCCAAGTCACCAATCTTCCTCCAAGAAATTGACAACCACCTGATGTACATTTGGAATCAATGCCACAGCCTCCGTAGTCTGAATCAGAATATGCTGAAAGTTCAAAGTCATCATCATTGGAATACCAAATTCCAAGATTCGATTTTCCTTTGAGATATCGAAAAATCCGTTGTACTGCTCGCAAGTGAGTTATCTTCGGATCAGCTTGGTACCTAGAACAAACAGACACAGCAAACATGATATCTGGCCTAGATGCCGTTAGATACATCAAAGAGCCTATCATGGAGCGGTATTCTTTTTGATCCGTAGAAGAATCTTCAGAGGCAGGTCCAATCTTTTCAGTGGTATCAATGGGAGTGGAAAGTGGCTTTGCTTCTAACATCTTGAATTTCTTCAAGATATCATTGACGTATTTTGTTTGATGGATAAAGATTCCCTTATCCATTTGTTGTACTTGTAATCCTAGAAAGAAAGCCATTTCTCCCATTGAGCTCATCTCGAATTTGGACTTCATAATTTCCTCAAATTCTTTGCACAAGCTGTCGTTTGTTGATCCAAAGATAATGTCATCAACGTATACTTGCACTAGCAATAAATCTTCCTTTGACTTATTGATAAAGAGAGTGCTGTCAATTCGTCCTCGTGTAAATCCATTTTCCAACAAGTGTTGTGACAAAGTCTCATACCAAGCTCTCGGGGCTTGATGTAATCCGTAAAGAGCTTTGTCTAGTCGAAACACATGATTGGGAAATTGAGAATCTTCAAAACCCGGTGGTTGTTTGACAAACACTTCTTCATGAACTTTCCCATAGAGAAAAGCACATTTGACGTCCAGTTGATAAACTTTGAAGTTCATGTATGATGCATAGGCTAAGAATATCCGAATGGATTCTAGCCTAGCTACAGGTGCAAAAACCTCATCATAATCCAAACCTTCAATTTGAGTGAAACCTTGAACAACTAATCTTGCTTTGTTGCGAACCACAATCCCTCGATCATCCTTTTTGTTGCGAAAAACCCATCTAGTACCAATTGGATGAATACCTTCTAGAGGTTCCACCAATGTCCAAACTTGTAGTTTTACAAATTGCTGTAATTCTTCTTGCATGGCTTGCACCCAAGAAGATTCTTGTAAAGCAATGTGGACATTCTTTGGTTCTATTTGTGATAAGAAGCAAGATTCCATTTGAGCTATCCAACAAGAGGTGGACACTTGTTTTGGTTGAACACCAAGTTGAGTTCGTGTCTTCACTCCGTCTGATACCTCTCCAATGACATTTTTCAAAGGATGTTTGAATTTTGCATTGATACCCAAAGTAGGTTGTGATTCAACTTCCATGTTTGTTTCAAGATTCGTATCCTCAAAGTTACTTTCCACCGCATCATCTGAATCATCATGATTAAATAATTCAGTGGAAGTTTCTTGAAATTCCTCATTTTCAGGATCCGAATGATTTTCAGCTTCAAGTTCTACATGTGGAGTAGAATGTCCTTCTTCTTCTTGAGGAGTAGAAGTTGTAGGAATAGATTCCGGAGGAGTTACTTCTGATAAAACGGTTGGTGTAGGAGTAATAAGAATCGGCTCTGAAGGAGAAGAAATCACCGGAATCACATATTCAACATATTGATAATGAGAATTATCTGGAGATATTGAATCTTCTGGAAGTAGAACAAAAGAATTGAAGAATGAATCATAATCAAAGAACTTTTCAGGACCAATACCATCGGGAGATTTGGAATGTCTTAAGAATTTCACTTCATAAACCTCTTCCACCCGATTAGATGTCTTGTTATACACCCTTTTGTTATGAGAGTTCACTGAGTATCCTAAGAAGAAACCGTCACCAGCTTTTTCGGCAAACTTTGACAATCTCTCTTTGGTCTTCATGATTAAACACGGACATCCAAATGGTTCCAAAAAATGAATATTCGGTTTCCGATTATTCAACAGTTCATAACTCGTCTTCTTCTTGTCTTTGACAACATGTACTCGATTGAGTACAAAACATGCCGTATTTACTGCTTCAGCCCAGAAAGTAATCGGTAGTTTAGAATCTGATAACATAGTTCTCGCTGTTTCTACTAATGTCCGATTCTTTCTTTCTGCCACTCCATTCTGTTGTGGAGTATAAGAAGCACTAAATTGATGTGTTATTCCATGTTGAAGACAAAACAATTCCATTAAGTGATTCTTGAATTCCGTTCCATTGTCACTCCGAATAATCTTCACCTTCAATGAGAAAATTCTTTCCAATTTAAGAATCAGAAATTTAATTTTCTCAAATGCTTCATCCTTTGTTGCAAGGAAATATACCCATGAAAATCGTGAGTAATCATCGGTAATTACCAAGCAATAGATTTTTCCTCCAATACTCCGAATGTTTACTGGACCAAACAAATCCATATGAAGTAACTCCAAAGGCTTATTGATTGAGTTCACCAATTTTGGTTTATGAGATTTTCTGATGAGCTTTCCCTTTTTACATGATACACAATGATCATGTAAAGAGAAGTTTTGTTTAGGAACACCGATTACTAAATCGTTTTTCACCAGATAATTCATTTTCCGAAAATTGATGTGACCCATTCTCCGATGCCAAAGTATAGAATCTTTCTCTGAAGCTTTTACTAACAAACATGTGTGATCCTGATTTGTGGTACTTGATCTCATATCCAGAACATACACATCTTTTTGTCTTGGAGCTCTCATAAGTACCCATTCTTCAGGAACTGTGAAACCAGGTTTGAGTATCAAGCATTCCTCAGCATTGAACCATGTTGATAGGTTCTTATCACAAACTTGGGATACGCTGAGAAGATTGTGTTTCAACTCTTCAACAAAGTTTACTTTTTCAAAACTCACTTCATCATTTGTTACTGTGCCTTCACCAGTGATTTTTCCGCCCATATCTCCCGCAAACGATACATGTCCTCCATATTTATGTTTAACATCTTTGAGCAAGGACAAATTCCCAGTCATATGTCTTGAACAGCCACTATCAACATGCCAAATGTTGTCGATAGATTGGGAAGACTGCAAGACATAAACATGAAAATTATTAGTTGCAAATGGACACCCAAGCCTTTGAGGCTTTGGGTTGTCCAGTAACGGGATCATCTATCCAGACATCAATCTCCTTCATTCCTTGCTTAAAGTTATGAGATAAAGAAGTTGAATCTTCAACAGGATTCTTTTCTTTTGGGACATTATTTTTAAAGATTTTCTTAAAAACGTTAGAAGATTTTCTTGTTGAACCGTTTTTATCCGGTTGTTCCTTATTCATCTTCTTTTGTTTCTTTTTAAGAAGAGGAATACAATCTTTTAAAATATGTCCACGAACCCCACAGAAGAAACAACATCTATGCTCATATCTTTTGAATGATTGAGAACTAGAATGAGAATTCCTTGGAAATTTATCATTCAAAGATGTCTTTCCTCCTTTTCCCTCACAATCATTGCATTCTTTGGATGAAAAGGTAGTCTTTGTTTGCTTCACAGGCTTAGAAGATGTATATCTTTTTAATAGATTAAAAGCCTTTTTATGAGGAGTAAAGATTTTAGCTTCTTTGTTTTCATTAAAAGAAGTTGTACCTTTATCCTTTTCACAATCATTTGTTGAAGCAGGAACAAAAACTACTTTATCATGTAAAGTCCCCTTACCCTTTTCACATGAGGTTTTAGGAATTTCAACCTCAACAGCCTTTTCTTTCAAATCAGTAGATATCTTCTCGGGAGATGAAGTATAACAAGATGGTGGTGGAACAATATGATAACCCAACCCTGTCTTATTTTTAGTATCAGTGATTTGAGAGTGAATTATTTCATCTAAAACCATTGATGAAGTAGACATGTTGGAAAGTTTTCGATTTAATTCCAAGATTTGAGAAACTTGATCTGCTTTTTGTTTAGCCAAAGATTTAATATCAGTTAAGTATTTATCAATAATAGTTTGCTGATTTAAAATCTTCGCTTTGAGATCATGAATCTCAATTTGATAAGCCTCAATCTTTTCAGAAAACTTTTTATCATTGTTTACCAGAATCTTGTTATTTTCCCGAAACATTTGTGTTTCCAGGAGTAACTCTTGATTCTGTTTTTGTAAAAGACTGATCTTTTCCCCCATATCAGTACATTTACTACAAATTTCCTCAGAGATATTAGAATCGACCTCATTGATTTGAGCCATAAAGGCTTGTTGATGTGAATGCTCTTCAACGTGAGAACTCCAATCATAGTAATCATCTACTGTTGAAACCATTGCTTGAGAAGTAGAGACTTTTGATTGTGTGACAGGAGGAACTGCTTGATATTTTCTGGGAGTGGATTCTGGAGCATTTGAAGGCTTGGTAAATCCTGAGCTTGGATTTTTGCTTTTTTCACACTCTCGTGCAAAATGACCAAAGTTTTGGCAATTGTAGCATTTGACCTTAGATTTATCAAATCCAGGTCTTCCTCCAAGCTTAGATTTACCAGTTCTTTGAAGAAACTTTTTCACCTTTCTTGTGAACATTGCAAGATTCCATTGCAAGTCCATTTCTTCAAGATCATCGGGGTGAATCTGATCATAATCTTCTTCAATGAGTTCCACATTTGCTATCCTATTACTTATGAAAGCTTCATAAGAAGCAAGAAAAGCTGTAAGAACTTGAGCATGTTCTTCAGTTGCCTTTGAAACACCAGGACTAGCATTTGATTGTGGAACATATTGATGAGTTTGAAAAGAAGAACTTCCTTCAGATGAAGAGCTTGGGTATTGTGAATAAGTTGATGAAATAGGAGTAGAAGCACTAAACAATGCTGTGGTAGATGTTTGTACTTGAACTTTGGAGCCATAAACACTCGGATTTTGCATTGTACGATGAGCCCTAGAGTGTTCCTTTTTCTTGATGGAAACATCATAATTTTGAAGCTTATTAAATAAGTCTTCAAGTTCCATGGCACCAAGTTGTTCCTCATCTTCCAACATTGCATCTACCTTACTATCCCAACGTTGAGGTAGAGCAGAGAGTAAATTTTCATTGATTTCTCCCCTTGAAAGCTCCATACCATGTCTTTTGAGTTCACTAGTAAGTTGGGAATACCGAACTATTAGATCCTCAAATGATTCGTTAGGTAAGGTAGTGAATGCATCAAATTCCTTTTTTATTAAATCACACTTATTCTTCTTATATTTGTCATTCCCAGCAAATCTTTTCTTCATTGCTTCAAACAATTCAAAAGCAGTTGCTAATGATTTCCATCCAGACATAACTTCTTGTGGAAGTGCCATTGAAAGAATTGATTTTGCCTTTTGATCTCTGGCATATTCTTTCTTCTCCTCCGTATTAAAGAACTTAACAGGTTTGGGAGGAATAGGTTCTCTTTCACCAAAATTTCCTTCTAGACGTGGCTTGATGTATTGCTCCGTAAGTGGAATCATGAGTTCCGGATCGTATAGAGCAATGAAAGATTCAAATCTATAAAGCCAATCATCAAAATTCTTGAGCATAAACCTCGGTGGTTTACTCGTGGTGCCTGTCTCTTGTTCGTTTTTCATCATGGCTTGGAATTGAGCAGTTGTTATAGACATGGTGTCTGCAAAAGATTAGAAAAGCACACGCAAACACAAAACAAATTCCAAGAATCTCAAGTTCAAAGGTAGTCCGAAAGTATACTTAATAAGTATATTCCGTATATACCAAATGATTCCGTAAGTGATGTTCAGTGACTAAGTTCCGTAACTTAGATTTCAACAGCTTGATTCAGTATCTAGTCCTCAGTAACTAGATTCAGCAACTAGCATACACTTAGTAACTCACACCTTATGATCAGTATCTAGTTATCAGTAACTAGATTCAGTAACTAGCACAAAGTAACAAACAATTTTATGCTTAGTATCTAGTTATCAGGAACTAGATTCAGTAACTATCATAAGTCAGTAAGTAACACTCTGTATTTCTTCAGCAACTAAGTCAACTTAATCAATCCGATCCGTAACAAGCACTCAGTATCTAGACTTCAGTAAGTACCAAACTGTCCATAACTAAAATCTTCCGTAACTAATCGTTAGTTTCGGAGTAAAAAGCAATCAATCAATCCGTAACTAACTCCAACAAACTTTCTAACAGAATTCTAACAGAATTTCGCGCCAAGCTAGATACGGACTAATTAGATATTTATGCTAGTTTCGGACAGACAATTTTCTAGATACGGACTTAAAATCCCAAACTTTCAAAGTGAAATTACTTTCTCAAAACATCTTTAATTTTAACAAACAAGATATGTATGTTCTCGTAATTGAAAACCGAACACTCGTATATGATTAATTTCACTTTTGAATGAGTTTTTCACAATCCGTATCAAAGAAAATTGAAATAATGAAAACACAAGATGATATTTCAACAATTTAATCACTGAATTTGATCAAATTGAAAGCACAGAACGATTCGGAATCACTTACAGTGATGTATTTGACGAAATTGAGACTGAAAACGATGAAATTGATCAAAAAAAACTTTTGATCAAGCACTCCTTACGATCGAAAACTCCGTATAGCTCTTTAATCACTTCTGAATCAATTCAGAAGCAATTCATATCAAAGAAACAGTCTTCAATCAATACATTCTGTCAAATTCCTCCACAATGTGCTCTAAATCACTCACTAAGTAGCTCTTGTGGCTCTGATACCAATTGAAAGTCCACGATCTCAGAACTAAGCTTAGTAATCAAGTATAACACAATGCGGATAACTATATACTTGAAGTAATTGATTTAGAGAAGAGAAATATTGCTTTGGTAAACTGATTGTATTAATGTCACTCATATAATACAAAAACCAAAGACTTAGAGAATTCTGAACAGACACTCACCTATATATAGGCAGAATTCTCTTAGTCAAAATAAGTCAACTTCTAGGTCCGAAACTAACACTTACTGACCTCTACTTACGGACTCACATACAGTCCGTAAGTACTACTTACATACTGACTTACTACATACGGACTTACTTACACTTAGTGACTTTCGGACTCAAGACATACATATTCTGTTACAAAAGTTTATCAAAAACTATTTAATTGAGCTTTAGACATTTATGCGCCAACAGCTTACACGAAAGTATCATACTTGCTTGACTCAGGTGAGTCTTACAACCCCGTTTTTACTGTTTTCTACTTGGGGTGAGATACTTGCTACAGTTTTACGTATGAACACAAGTACTGAACTGCTACACACTACTTTTACATACATTACATGAGTTACTTTTTATCCACTGAAATCCTCCTATCATAAGTTGTTAGTTATGGACTTAAGCGCGATTACTAGTAAATGGATCCATTTGGGACTGACAATCCCTGCCTAGGGTAGTAGCGCTACCACGGATTACACCGTAGAAACAGGCATATTAGTACTTGTTACATATGAGTGTCCGGATAGCACTCACGGGGGTACGTGATGCTGTACTTGACTGTACCATTCACACTACACTGTTAAGCTTCAGCTTGTGAGCTCATGGTAATTGTGTTGACCTACTGATTTACTGAGTTACTGATTTACTTATTATGCTTGAGGGCATTACTGTACAATACTTGTGGTTCATAAAGGATTACTATACTAAACCTGTGAGATTCACCAACCTTTTTGGTTGACACTTTTTAGCATTTATCTCAGGTACATTACAGCAGTAGGACAACACCACACTCAGGACTGATAGCTCGAGTCGCATGCATACAAACTTGTGGAGATTCTTTTGCATTACTTTTTTGTATATCAGTTATGTATTAGAATCTCTAGGAAATCATTTCTGAACTCGAAGCTTGTTATTATGATTCAACAATGTAATACTTTTGTACTATTGTAAGACGTTGCATATAGATGTCGTTTGCTTTACTTTGGTGCTTGATTATTGATTAGTAACACCCAAAGCTTGCTTCCGCGCAACAGTAAATTTGGGGGTGTTACAATGTAGTTAGCATATATAATTGTGGGATGACTTTATATATGTCGTGAAATGATATGACGGCCCCTATTCGACTGTTTACTCGGTATAGTGCTGGAAATGCTTTTAAGCAAAGTACATACGTATGGAAGCCGGTAGCGACCGAAGGTAGTTGTATTATGGATCGACATTATAAAACGGAAACTTTATGAACGGACTTATCTTATGATTTTAAACCTAAAACTTACATTCGCCTTTCGATTAACAAACGTGATTGTAACCTTGTAAAGAGGAGTCGCGAACCTTACTACTTGGTCAATAGTTATCTGTGTAAAACTATGGTTTTAATTGTAACGTCATGCGAGCATCATAAAATGCAATGTGATTACGTGGAATTGCCATGAGTATTGTACACTTGAAATCACAATGTACTTATCATGTAAACATCACGAAGCAATTGAATTCACTATGGAAACATCGGTAAACGATTAAATACATTGTGGACTACCATAGCATTTTCCGAAATGGTCTGGGTTTAACTTTATGCAAAAAGCCGTCAGCATTTTAATTAGCGTTTTAATTAGATTAGTTAGTTTAGATTAGATTAGGTAGGCTATAGGCTAAATAACCATTTACGAAAACCTAGGGATTTGTTAATTGTATTGAGAAAGGAAAGTTTAAAATCCAATTTAAATCGATACTTTTCCTTAACCTATGAAATTTAAAGTAAGGTACGCAAGAAACCTCAACACCTTCCTTCGCTTACCATGCTTAAACTTCATCAATAGGAATTGATCAACTAAGTCCGAACGTATTTGCTAAGTTAGTTGTCTGCTCAATTTATAGTCTTTATGGTATTAAGAACGGTTAGACTTGTTGTAGACTTGCTACTCTATTCCTTCGCCCACGAGCAAATGTGTTCAATAACAAGGGCCACTGACTCCCTCACAGGAGAGTGTGGAGAGTTGAGCATTGTCTGTCTGATCAAAATCATGACACCGTAGTTCCTCGTGACATATTAGTTGATAACCGACTAATAGGGAATCTATCGGTTATACCATAAACTACCAAGTCTAGTGAACATTCCAAATTTAGTAAACGTTTTCCCTACAAGTCATCGTCCCACATTATAAGCTAATGAACTCACAACAAATACTCATTTTATTATCTGATTTACCATTATCTTTTATTCGCTTTATTTAGTTTACTTAATTAACTGAACCAAAAACCCCCAACGCACTCTTTTAAAACATTTACTAGAAAACAAAGGTTGATTGGATCACCTCCGTTTCAATTCAGTTTCTCTTTAAGAACGACTCTAGGTCATACTTACCATCTACTAGCCTTTGGTTCAGTATTAGTAAGTCACACTTAGACCCCAACAAATACAAATTTAAAACAAACCGATCGTGGTCCGAGCACCGTCTTCATACGACGCTTCGGGCCCCATCAAGTTTTTTTGGCGCCGCTGCCGGGGAGACTAACTGTCCGATACAGAGGCCCAACCAATCCCAATTCTAGTAAACCCTTAGGATAAACTTCTAAAATATATATATATATATATATATATATATATATATATTCTTTATTATTAGTTTTTCTCTATTGTCTGTTTCTCTTTAGTGTATGACCTGTTCCCCTAGATCTGCACCACTGTTTAATTTCCCTAATCCAGAACTTATAATACGTACCATTCGACGAGAAAAGAAGCAATCCGCACTTAGACAAGTAATGGCTGAACGCATCACTCTCGCTGACAACAGTAAACCCTCTATCGAAGGAAGAGGAGGACCAATTCTCTACCCTGAAACCCCTGGTCAATCTTTCGAGCTTAAACACCACATCATCCAACTAATCCAAAACCACTGTCAATTCCATGGATTACCAAGTGATGATCCCAACTCTCACCTCGACAAGTTCATATCTCTTTCAAATTCCTACAAACAAAACGGAATTAGCCAAGACACAATCCGCTTGTATCTTTTCCCTTATTCGCTCACTCATCATGCGCAAACATGGTTTGAAGGTTTAGAGACCGGCTCTATCCCTTCATGGATAGTAATGGCGACAAAGTTTTTAACCAAATACTTTCCGCTTTCTAAACAAACCAAACTTCAAAATGACATCATGAATTTCCGACAAGCTTTTGATGAGTCATTACACACCGCATGGGAACGATTCAAAGGAGCCTTGAAGAAATGCCCCAATCACCGTCTCGACAAATCCACGCAATTGTGTACCTTCTACAATGGTTTAGACCCCAACCACCGAACCACCCTCGATGCTGCTGCACAGGGAAGCTTCATGGCAAAGACCGATGAAGAAGGATGGAACCTGTACTAGAAAGTAACGATTGATTAGATCACCTCCATTTCAATTCGGTTTCTCTTTAAGAATGACTCTAGGTCATACTTACCATCTACTAGCCTTTGGTTCAGTAATAGTAAGTCACACTTAGACCCCAGCAAATACAAATTTAAAACAAACCGATCGCGGTCCGAGCACCGTCTTCATATGATGCTTCGGGCCCCATCAGTACTTAATTTTTTATATAAATATATTTCACCGGGGTAAACCCCTTTACAAAAAAATAGTTATGAACAGCTAAACATACATCATTACCCACAATATCCCAAGCATTCTTAAAGAAAGCATAAGTGAACCCATCAACACCTGATGCTTTTTTATACTCAATCGAGAACATGGCAGATTTAATCTCCTCATTAATAACACTTCGAACCATGAAATCTACTTTTTGCCTATCCAAATGCTTTGTAAACAGCCCCTCATATGGAATATTGGAAATACTGCCCTCCAGACCAATAAAGTTCTAATAATGACTAACAAAAACATTAGGAATATCATTGCCTTCATACTCAGTCCCAAGTACAGTCTTTAATCATCTCAATACGACCCTTGTATTGTTTACTTTTCACCGAATTATGAAAATAAGCTGAATTAGAGTCACCCACTTTCAACCATTGCACTTTAGCTTTTCGTTGAAGGACCCGTTCTTCATCTAAAATCGCATTATTGAAAGCACTAAGATAACAAGCCTCTTCTTCCCTTAAAGCCATATATAAAGGGTCACGATCAAGAGCCATTTGAACTTCATCCAATTTCTGTCTAAGTTTGATAACACGAGTATGGAGATTACCATTCTCATATAAAAGCTTACGAAGAGTGCCTTTAAGAGATTTCAGCCTTTTCACCACCTTAAACATATTATGACCATCAACATGATGCAACCAACCATTTTTAACCAGATCTTTAAACCATCTTTATAAACCAAAAAATTAGAGAATTTAAATGGTTTAGGTCTATCTCGAGCTACCTTTGGAATTTTCAAAACACATGGGGAATGATCCGAATTTCTATACTGCTGAAACACATCATAAGAACCCGGAAATTCATCAATGAATGTCATATTTCCCATAATACGATCAATCTTCTTTATAACTCCACCACCCCCTTTTGGCTTTTGGTTCTAAGTATAATGTAAACCTGTACCATTAATATCCATAACTTCAATATTTTCAACACATCCCTTGAAGTCACGCATAGCAATGTTAATCCTCGATTCATAGAAGTTATCCTCCAAGTTAAGAGCTGCATTAAAATCCCCAAGCAAAACTCATGGCTTGCCCCGAACAAACTGCTATGAACACCAAGATCATGCCATAATTCTCTACCACAAAGGTATAAGATTATCTGTATATATAAAAGAACAAAACAGAACTTTGTGATCAGCTTTGAAAATAAGCTGAACATGCATAACTGTAACACCCTACAATTTTGGATACAATTACAAACGATAAACACATGCATTATTAAGTCTAATTTCCTGCTTAGTGAATTCACAAACTATTTTTATGAGATAAGTCTTGGGAAGCCCAACAATTTAATACGCGTAGTATTACTATTTTCGTAGTTAATTATAATTACGTGCAAAACTATCGGAACGAGTCCGACAAAAATACATGTACGTTGATGATACAAAATTTGATAAAAATGTAAAACTATTTTATATAGTAGTTATTACTTTGAAATACTTTATGCTAATGATAAAAGCATAACAATTAAAACATTAAACATTTATAAGTTTTATAATAAATGTAACGAAATTGACAAAATAAATAAAACGAACCTGACAACTAAACTAGTCAAAACTAATATTCTTCAAACGCAATATTAAGTATTTAGAATAATACTTCAAAATATTTTGACGCGAAATAACATTAACAAACTAAACAAATAATACGCATTTTAACGTAAAACGATCGGGTAAACGAACACAGGGTTTAACACGATATATCAAGGAGACAAAATCTTGTGAGGCCACTCCTTTGACTAGCCAAAAATCTGCCCATGTGCCCATACTCCCACCTCCATCTTGATTTGGTTAGTAACTCACTCAAACACACAACACATACACAATCATTTTCACCAAAACTTCCACCCACTTTTCTCTCCATTTGCTTCCCATTTTCATGACAGAAAAACCAGCAGGAAATCGCGACAACCATCACCCTAAATCATCATATTAACACCACCAAGAGTTGCAAAGGAAGCAAGCTTCAAGATAATCATCCATCTCTTTCATTCTCTATATTCAAGCTTGTAAGAAATCACTTTTTCCTACACTAATCTTGTATGTTTTTAGCTTAGTAACATTTTATTAGTTCACTCATACCAAGATTATACATGAAAACATAAAAAAACCTAAGAAAACTCAATGGTTGATGAAACTGAAATTCTGGACAGATTTTTTGTGCTCGGAAGAAAAATCATATAAAATCACTCGAGTAACATAAATGCATGAAACTAGTGCCAAAATCTTCGTATTTCAGTTAGGAACAACTTTCATGTAGAACGTTTCTCTTGAAAATGCACTGATTTTGTGTTACAAACCAATTTGTGTAGATTAGCATGAAAAACGAGTTTCCGGATTTATGATGAGAGTTGTGGTTAGCTAAAAATAATGAAAAACATAAAGTAAGTAAAAAATAATGAAAAACATAAAGTACGTAGCTAACATATGTAGGAACATTGTGTAACAATTTCGGACTAATTCTATAAGTTCTGACCCCCGAGAACGAGCTCGAAAATAAATGAAAAATCTAGAATAATGAGTTTCGGGACAAAAACGAAAATGACACTTTTTGGCCAACTATAAAACGCAACGACATTTTCCCGAGCTCTATAAACATATTTAAGATATTCCTAAAAGTTTCAGGTCAAACCGAACATGTTTGACCAAAGTCAACAAAACCGACACACAAAACACTAAACGTTCGATTTAATAAAAACATTATAGTTTTGGTTAAGGATGAGCTCTATAAATACCATATGGTCAAACTAAAACTAATATAATGAGAATATATGAAAACCAAAATTTTATATATACACGAATAACGAAAATGACACCTTACATATTATATATAAATTATATATATATATATATATATATATATATAGAGACACGCAACAAACAATATATGGGGTCCAAGGGGTAGCAACCCCTGGTGGGGTTCAAGGGGCAGAGCCCCTGATGGGGTCGAGCTTGGAATTTTTTTTTTGGTACTTATATTGCTTTAATAAAAACGCATCGAAATTTAAAATTCTGTGAATTGCGACACTGGGTTGCGACACTAGAGTTGTGTCGCATAATTCAGAAATCATGTCTATGCGACATATGGATTTGTGTCACTAAATGCGACATTCGGGTTAGTGCGACATAAGTGTTTGCGTCGCTAAGTGCGACATTGGAAATCATTGCGACATAAGGGTTAGTGTCATTATATGCGACATAATTGATTTTAGCGACACAGGATCGAGTGTCACTATGGCGACACCAAATCGGATTTGGCAAACAAGGCTAGTGTCGCTATAGGAATCGGGCCTTTTGCGACACTAAAGGTCTGATGGGTTTTCGTGTTCGGGTTTGTGGTCAAACGACCCCAGTTTGACCTGAAACTTTACACACTGCTTAGAATAGTTTACAAGGTTTGTAAAAAATTTCGGTTTGTGTCGGGGTTAACCCGAGGTGTCGGTTTTATAAAATGGCCAAAATCGTAAGTTTTATATATATGTTTCGAAAACGAGTTCTCGAGTTTAGTTTGGACATTATCCAGTTAAATAATCAACTCGAATAGTAAATAAACAAAGTAAAAGTAGTTTCAAGGTGCCGTGATCTTACGAGAGTTTGGTTTTAAAAATCGAGAAGACGAGAACGTAGATAGTTGCGTGGTGATCGTTTTGCTCTAAGTCTTGAAGTAATCCAAGGTGTTTTGAGGTTAGTTTTATGGTGATAAGTGGGTCGGTTTTGGAAGTTCTAGAGAGAGATGAGTCGATTGGTCGACAGAAGAGGGAGAGGAATTAAGTTGGTGATTGAGTGTGGAAATGAAAGTGTAATGGTGGTGTTTGATTGAGTCAAAGAAGCAAGGAATGGGCAAGGGTATGGGAGGCCATTCCCCTTGCCTTGTCCGGTTAGGTGTGGGGTCCACAAGAGTGTGGACTTCACAAATTTTGTTACCTCCTTTCGCACTCCGTGCGGTGTTCATTTACCCGATCGTTAAAGCATTTATTTATATGTTAATATGATAGATACACGTTTTAAATAACGAATATATTTTGAAGATAAAAGTTGAAGTATTTGACCAATTAATACTTAGAAACAGTCATAAAATGTTTTGACAAAATGTGACGTTCGGTTTACGAGATAGTATTGCGGTTTTATAATCATTTGACGTTTTTAACTACACGTTTATGTTATCAATTTAATACCCCATATTATAAATAAATACTTTCTATCAAAATGATATATTTTAATAAATAGAATATATATGACTTTTATTCGATTGTCAGGCACGTTCCGCGTATTTTTGGTCGCGTTTGAGTGATTTATTCGATACGAAATACTTATGGAATACTATCAAAATAATATTTTAAATCAAATATGTTTATTAAATAATCTTACATTACTTAATAAATAATGTTCACCAACGTCCGTATTTTGAGTCGGAATCCATCCGAAAATGATAAAATGCACGATCGAACCAAATCGTGTACGTGTGTATATAAATATATCCATATGAATATACATAAAGATACACATATAACCCTAATTATATGTATTAACACTATGATTAGGCACTAATACTAGTCCTAATTTAGCGGGTGTCACATTATCCCCTTGTTAGGAGAATTTCATCCTGAAATTTAGCTCGATGTCGTGTTTGGTGTAGAGTCTGTGAAGAGTTGTGGATACTAGAGTCCCATTTGGTCTTCCCATTCCAAGGTGAATTCTGGACCACGCCGCAAATTCCACCGGACTTTAGCGATGGGATACATACACATTTTAAATAATGAATATACTTTGATGATAAAAGTTGAAGTATTTGACCAATTAATACTTAGAAACATTCATAAAATGTTTTGACAAAATGTCAGGTTCGGTTTACGAGATCGTATTGCGATTTAATAATTATTTGACGTTTTTAACTACACGTTTATGTTATGGGTTTAATACCCCATATTATAAATAAATACTTTCTATCAAAATGATATATTTTAATAAATAGAATATATTTGACTTTTATTCGATTGTCAGGCGCGTTCCGCGTATTTTTGATCACGTTTGAGTGATTTATTCGGTACGAAATACTTATGGAATACTATCAAGATTATATTTTAAATCAAATATGTTTATTAAATAATCTTACATTACTTAATAAACAATGTTCACCAGCGTCCGTATGATTGAGTCGGAATCCATCCAAATATCATAAAATGCACGATCGAACCAAATCGTGTACGTGTGTATATAAATATATCCATATGAATATACATAATGATATACATAATTAACCCTAATTATATGTTTTAACACTATGATTAGGCACTAATACTAGTCCGGGTGTCACATTCTCCCCTTGTTAGGAGAATTTCATCTTGAAATTTAGCTCGATGTCGTGTTTGGTGTAGAGTCTGTGAAGAGTTGTGGATACTAGAGTCGCATTTGGTCTTCCCATTCCCAGGTGAATTCTGGACCACGCCGCAAATTCCACCAGTCTTTAGCGATGGGTATACGACTTTGCTTTAACTGTTTGACCTCACGGTCCATGATTTCCACTGGTGTTTCGACGAAATGAAGTTTTTCATCGATTTGGATTTCATCGAGAGGAATGATAAATGTCTCATCAGATAGACATTTCTTCAGGTTAGATATGTGAAATGTCAGATGCACACTACTGAACTCGGGCGGTAGCTGCAATCGATATGCCACTGGGCCAATCCTTCCAAGGATTTCAAAAGGCCCAATGTATCTAGGGTTTAGTTTTCCATGTTTACCAAAACGGATGACGCCTTTCCAAGGTGATACTTTGAGTAGTACTCGATCCCCAATCTGGAACTCGAGATGTTTGCGTCTCACGTCAGCGTAACTTTTCTGATGATCACGTTCGGCTTTCAGCCAGTTTTGGATACCAACGATTTTCTCGGTTGTTTAATGAATGATTTCTAGACCAGTGAGTTGGCTGTGTCCCACTTCTGTTCAACAGATAGGAGAGCGGCACTTAGGACCATCCAGTGCCTCAAATGGTGCAGCCTTAATGCTGGTATGATAACTGTTGTTGTATGAAAACTCGCACAAAGGTAAATGATGTTCCCAGTTGGCACCGAAGTCAACTACGCAGGCTCGTAGCATGTCCTCCAGTGTTTGAATGATTCGTTCACTTTAGCCGTCAGTTTGAGGATGATATGCAGTACTGTGACAACCGTCAAAAATTCCAAGTCATTACCGCACTCGAATCTTAAATTTACAGCATTCTTTAAATCCTAGTGAGAATTCTAGGTTATGATTCCTTAGGTCTAATAAAGTCGTAGAACATCTTAGAGATTGTTTAGAGAACCATAAGTTCATACAAACATGTTAAATTAGATAGTGAGTATTCACAACCCCTCTTTTTACCATTTATACTAAATGTTTTGGGGTGAAAAGCATGTTAACTTGTGAAAATACTTATCTTGTATGTATATTTTCTATTTATACGCTCTAATTGTATGCTTGTGACTCTATCGCATCTAAAGTTCCCGGTTTCTCTTACACAACCCATTAACTCATTACTGAGCCGATGGTTGATATGAATAGTATTATTTGGAAGGAGGCCACCTTCCCACTCATTTGTGCTTATGAGTGCATACCACCAACTCTAAATGTTCACGGTAGGACATATCTTTGGGGTGTTGTTTCGGGCCAGTAGGTTTGGTTGTGGATTCAAGCTATACATGTCGTCCTTAACTGAATCTTATATGGCGTATAAATACTATTTACTTAACAATGAAATCTTTCAAAAGTGGTTTGAAACTTCTAAATGGCTTTCACATTTACACTTTTTCTAAATCTGTGAACTCACTAACTATTTTTATAGTTGACCCTCGTTTTTACATGCTTTTCAGGAAATGGTCAGTAATCATGGAATGAAGCTATGTTATCTTTATTAATGTTGAAACTATTAGACTTACTATGTTTTATCTTTTGGATGTATTCGGTTGTATGAACTAGTATTTTGTACTGTAAACTTATTGTAAGCGCTGGTAGCTGTATTTTGTAAATGGTGAATTAGTTGTACTTTGTGTAATGAAACCATTGTGCTGTTACATCTTGTGTTTCCGCTTTAGCGGGGTGTGACAGAATTGGTATCAGAGCCAAAGGTTATAGGAACACCGGTTGTCCTTAGGGAATCCAAATTATAACCATTAAGTTAGTATGCCTTTAAGTATGACTAGTTCGGGTGATTGTATCATTCGAATTTAATTTAACATAGCCTGATCAAGTATGTATAATTAAAGGCGAAGCGATACAAGACCGGAAGTGGTTATAGAAATGACGTGCATCATAGAACTCTAATAAGCAAAGAAAATCCCTCTATGTGTGCTTAGTACTCTCAGGTTCTAGGTTTTACAATACCTCTAGGAACTAAGTTTTCTTTTTTTGCAGTCTTACCATGTCGCACTCCTCACTTCACACTCTCGGATTGGCTGATGACTCTGGCTATTTCACTGGTCACCCTCGCGATAACCCACCTAGCTCCGAGCCAGAGGAGGACCCCTCTGAGTGTTCAGAGTTAGAGAATTGAAGCTAGTAGTCGAGAGGTCACTAGGGAGAATACTAGGATTACCCCGACACCTGTTTCACCCCAGCCACCTCAGAATGGTGTGCGCATGAGGGCCACTGCTCATATGAGCATTGCCCCACCTGTTAGATGTGTAGTTCGATATTTCCCTCCCGGAACTGGGCCTTCAGGAACTGGACCTTAAGGAACCGTACCTCCAGGAACTATAGCCGTAATCCCGATATTCCGAGACCCCGACTTGACTTTTAGGATGGCCCGTAGGGTGGATGTTATGACTCATGACCTTCCGAATCAGAGAGATTGGATTGCCCATCATGGGGAGATGTTGGGAAATATAACAGACCTAACTGAGCGGTTGATTTATCGTACAGACGATGCCAGGGAAACAGCACGGGCAACGGTGTTTTGGTGTACAGTATTGGCAGGATCCACTTTCCTGTTAGCAATGATGCTCATTTGGGTAATTTAGGTTAGAGGATGATGTTCGGAGAAGGACCTAGATTTTAAAAACCTTGTAGTTTTTACAATGATGGATGTCTTTTATTTTAAGTACTTATGAAAATTTGTGATGTAATGGGTTATCAAAATTTTGGAACTTTTGATTTATCGATGGAAAAACCCTATTTTGTTAATTTAATATTATTGTGACAATTATTTTAATGCTTGCTTTATTATAGAACATTTACCACAAGTTATTTTTATTTTATTTTTATATAACCTTGCAAATACCAAAGTTTACAACAATCGAAAACATGCTATATAAGCACTAATCAACAACTTTCAAAAATGTGTCATAGGATCATGCCTCCAAGACGATTCACCCGGCACACACAAGAAGATCAACAACATGACATGGCCCAGGTCATTGCACAACAACTCTGTGCTGCAATCCCCAACATCATCGCCCAGGTGACTGCTGGCATCCAAGGAGCCCAGAGGAATGATGGTGGTCCTAACCCCAATAGGAGATAGGATGCACCACCGGTTTTTGCCAACAATGGTCGAGTGTGCACTTATAAATACTTCATGTCTTGCAAACCCAAGGAGTTTCATGGAACAGAAGGCATTGTAGGTTTGCTGAAATGGTTCGAAAGCATTGAGTCGGTACTTCATGTGAGCAACTGTGCTGCTGAAGATCACAAAACAGGCTATGTATCTAGCTTACTTTAGGACGTCGCTCTGACTTGGTGGAACACTCAAGTGCAGACCCAAGGAAGGGAAGCATCATATAACCTTTCTTGGGAAACATTCAAAAGGTTGCTCACTGAACAATATTGTCCTAAGAATGAAGTGCCCTAAGAATGAAGTGCAGAAGCTAGAAGCAGAAAATCAGCTTAGTATTTGTGGCATTCTTGAATCGCATGTTGATGTTTCTAAATTACAAGGAATTTGTAAGGCTGTGTTTAGAAGATGGGAATGGACTTCTAATGGTCATATGTGTAGCAAGGGCACTCGTATTATTCTAGGGTGGAATCCGGACTTGGTTGATGTTATGGTTATTGATGCTTCTAATCGGGTGTTGCACACACAGATTGTTGTAAAAGCTGATCAAAAGGCATTCTTTTGCTCCTTTGTTTATGCGGATAATAGCTACATGAAACGGCGGGATCTTTGGCATAATCTTGGGAGGCATAAGTTATTTGTCAGAAATAATCCGTGGGTGCTTCTTGGGGATTTCAATGTTGCGCTTAATATTGAGGATCATCTATGTGGGGCTAGAATGGATACGGCGATGCATGACTTTAAAGATTGTATTGATAGTCTGGATATATCGGATGTTACAAGTACGGGTCTCCATTTTACTTGGAACCAGAAACCGAGAGGTAGAAATGGTACGTTAAAGAAGATTGACAGGGTGATGACCAATTTGCAGTTCTTGGATTTGTATCAGGGTTCTTATGCAATATTTCAACCCTATCGTATTTCGGATCATTCTCCATGTGTGTTAAAGATGCCAAATGTAATGCGTGGAAAACCTGGTCCGTTCAGGTTTTCGAATTTCTTAGTGTATAAAGAGGGTTTTTCTGATCTTGTTAAAGGAGCATGGATGAAAGATGTTGAAGGCCATAAGATGTTTCAGGTTGTTAAAAGCTTGAAAAATCTTAAAAAGCCATTTCGTAAATTATTATTTGAGCAAGGTCATTTGCATTCTAAAGTGGCTGATTTACGATCAAAGCTTGATTCGGCTCAACTTGCTATTGATTCGGACCCCCTAAATCAGTCCCTAAGAGAGGAGCATGCGGAAATTTTAAACACTTTTCATGAGGTATCATTGGATGAAGAAAGGTTTCTGAAACAGAAAGCTAAAATTGAATGGCTTCGAGTAGGTGATTCGAATTCAGCTTTCTTTCATAATTCTATCAAAAGCAGGAATCATAGAAGTCGAATTTCCAGAATTATGGATCTTTCGGGGGCTGCTTTTGAAGGAGACAAGATTCCTACTGTTTTTGTTGAACATTATAAGCAATTCTTGGGATTGGAGGAGAGTACTAGCCGAAACCCTACCTTGGGGCTGTTTACAAAACGTTTAGATGCTCATATGGCTGAGTTCATGGTTCGAGATGTTACTTTTGCAGAAGTAAAAGAAGCCATGTTCTCTATTGATAATGATAAATCTCCAGGCCCGGATGGTTACACGTCTTTATTTTTCAAGAAAGCATGGGATATCGTGGGGGAGGATGTTTATGAGGCGGTTCGGGAGTTCTTTTGCAATGGAAAGTTGCTTCGTGAAATTAATCATACAATCATTGCTTTAATCCCTAAAGTTGCAACTCCATCAAAGGTTAATGACTATAGGCCAATATCATGTTGTAATGTCATTTACAAGTGCATAAGCAAGCTGATTGCTAACCGAATAAAGGATAGTTTGGGGAGTATTGTGAGCATAAACCAATCAGCTTTTATTCCGGGAAGGAAGATATCCGATAATATTCTTTTAACCCAAGAGCTTATGCATAATTATCATCGTAATCGAGGTCCTCCAAGGTGTGCGTTTCAAGTGGACATCCAAAAAGCTTATGACACGGTGGATTGGAAGTTTTTACATGCCATATTGTTGGGTTTCGGCTTTCACTCAACTATGGTAGATCGTATAATGACCTGTGTTACAAGTGTGTCTTTTTCGATAAATGTTAATGGTGCTATTCATGGTTATTTTAAGGGCAAAAGAGGTCTTCGGCAAGGTGATCCTTTATCTCCATATTTGTTTACTCTTGTCATGGAGGTTCTTACCCTAATAATGCAGCAGAAAGCTCATGAAGAACCTGGGTTTAGATTCCATCATCGGTGTGAGGAGCAGAAAATAGTGAGTTTGTGTTTTGCGGATGATTTATTTTTATTTGCTCGTGGGGATTATATTTCAGCTCGTGTTCTATTAACAGGTTTAGATGTGTTTAAAGACATGTCTGGGCTTACCCCGAGTATTGCTAAGAGCACTGCGTATTTTTGCAATACTCCAACTCATGTTAAGCAAGCTATCCTTTCTACCATGCCTTTTGAGGAAGGTACGCTTCCTGTAAAGTATCTTGGAGTTCCTCTGATATCATCACGTCTAGTTTATAAGGATTGTCAGGGGCTGGTTGAAAAGGTCAGAAACCGTATTGGCGATTGGAAGAATAAATCTTTATCATTTGCGGGGCGTCTCCAGCTGATTATATCGGTATTATCTTCCTCACATGTTTATTGGGCCTCGGTTTTCATATTACCAAGTAGAATTATAGCTGATATTGAGCAGCTCTTGCGTGGATTCTTATGGTGCCAAGGTGATATGAAGAAGGGAAAAGCTAAAGTGGCGTGGGATTCGGTTTGTCTGCCTAAACTGGAAGGGGGTTTAGGAATTCGGAAATTATGTACTTTTAATGTTGCCCTAATGGTTTCCCATGTGTGGAGTCTGCTTTCACGACGTGAATCTTTGTGGGTTCAATGGATACATGCATATAGGTTGAAAGATAGAAGTTTTTGGGATGTTCCTCTTCGTCCAAATGTATGTTGGAGCTGGAGGAAACTTCTCCAAATACGTGACACTATAAGACATTTTTTCTGGTTTCGGCTTGGAGATGGTCAATTGACAAATATTTGGTTCGATAATTGGTGTCACTTCAGCCCAATTATGGATAATGTGCCGGCTACTTGGGATGTGATTATAGACTATATTCAGCCTTTATCCCGTTCTAGGAAAGCGAGAAGTATTGTTGGCAGATTACTAATAGCTGCTACTTCATACTTCATATGGCAAGAAAGAAACAATCGGCTATTTATGAAAGGAGCTAGGAATCCCCAACAGCTTCGTGATGTGATAATTGAGACTATTCGGCTTAAGCTTCTTACTTTCAAGTTCAAGAATTCTGATGGGGTGGTGCGGTTGCTTGATGCTTGGAGATTACCTCGATCATGTCTGAAAAATGGATAGAGTTTCATTGATGCATATTGAATGTTTGTTCATTCTATACTGGTTGTTTTACTTGTTTGTTTCATTTGTAATATGTGTATGGCATGTCATATACATTTAGAATAGTGAGTTAGAATGGTTGGATGTTTTGAGGTTGATGTGGAACTCATTCACATCGTTTTGTTCTTAACATTTGGTATTTAATATATTTACCGGGATAACTCCCTTTACCCAAAAAAAAAGAAGCTAGAAGCAGAACTCTAGAATCACACCATGGAAGGTGCCGAGATAGAAAAGTATACGACACATTTTCACGAGCTAGTAAAGTTGGTACCCCATTTGGTAACTCCAGAGTGCACTCGAATCGACCGTTACATCTGAGGATTGGCACCTGAGCTCCGAGGAATGGTCACATTGGCTAATCCAACCACCATCAAAAGTGCAGTAAATTCAGCACACCGTCTGACCACTGACTTCATTCGCTCAAGAGTTCTGGCCAAGGTGAGTTCTGGTAATAAGCTGAAATTTGTGAATCAATCAAGAAAGAAGACTCGGAATACTTCGAACAAAAATCAGAAATCGGCCAAGAATTTCGCAATTACCACTCAAGAGCCGAAGGGATACACTGGTCCCCTCCCTAAGTGTAACAAATGTAAATTGCATCACGAGGGAGCTTGCCTGAAATGTGACACCTGTAACAAAACCGGCCACACTGAAATGTGACACCTGCAGGGCTGGAAAGGAACGCAAGGAAAGTGGAGATGGCAACAAGGCATGCTATGAATGTGGAAGTCTGGACCACTTTAGAAATACTTGCCCGAAGTTGAAAAGAGGTCCGAACAACACCACCAGAAATCAGGCAGGACCGGCTAATCAAGTGAATCAGAATGGGCAGACCCGAGGATGGGCATTTGTGATGGGAGCTGAAGAAGCACGCCATGACCCTAATGTGGTGACGGGTACGTTTCTCCTTAACATCCACTATGCATCCATACTATTTGAATCAGGGGCAGATAAGAGTTTTGTTTCACATGAGTTTAGACCCCTCCTCAGTAAAGAGTCCAAACCGTTAAAACCTGCTTACACTGTGTGACAACTCTCCAAATTAGGTACTGATTAACATTTAAGCATGTGCATTCTTACGCTAATTTCCTGATTAAGTTTAAAACAAAACTTTTGATGTGATGTAAGCCTAGCAAACCCAATACTTTTAAATAAAAAGTATTACATATTATGTGATTAATAATAATAATCGCATACAAATGTATTGGAACGAACCCGACAGAAAAAGATAACAAAAGTTGGTGACAAAAAATAATTAATGATTCAATTATTAATTACGAGTACTATTATATCTATAACATATAGATAAAACGAATTAAATATACGTTTAACATAAAACGTATTATAAAACGAACAGAAACAAATTTTAAAATGCACCCAAAGGTCAAAATGAGAAAAGTTTAAATTTTCTCATTCATTCGAAAGTATTTGGGACATTACCTCAAAATATAAATTTGAAATTCCACTGAAATTTGACACCCAATTTGGATATGAGCAGTCCAATGTACAAATTTGTACAACAGTCTAAAATAATGAAAATCTCATTATTCTAAATTTAAATAACGAACCAGGAGAACATCTACAAAATAAAAATATAAAATGTTAAATTTTATATTTTATATTGCACCAATTATACCCGTACTCGAAACTAACGGGCCTGAAATACCCCAACTAACATCAATAATACAGGGACAACTCCCTGTATCACTCCCATACTCGTTTGAAATATTATACCCCCACCTCCTTCTTTCTGTGATCATTCACACACACACAAAAATCATCTTCATCTTCAATCATCTTCTTCTTCTTCACTAAGTAGAGCAGAGGCAGCAACAAGCAGTAGCAGAACCTAAACTTTAAAAAAAATAACAATAACATCATCATCATCAACTCATGGCATCATCATCATCGCCATTTTTCTCAAAGTGAGGAACTTTCTAATCTTGATCTCTTTACTTAAATTTCGTATATAACTTGTTTATTTATCATAATCCATGTGTATAACACCAAAATTTGATGATCAATGGATTGTTCTTAGAAATGGAATTTTAAAACCAAAAACTTAGAACACAAAGTTATATGTATAAACTTGATAAGATATGATGTTATGATATTGGAATGGTGTAAAAAAAATGAGCTAAATATTCGGAAAAAAACATGTATATATATGTATATATAACATAGACCACGAACAGAGTGCAAAATGACAGGGACAGACCAAACCGATCGGTTGGCTTGGGCCAGCCGATCGGCTGGAAAGACTGAGCCGAACGGCTCAACTAACTGAGCCGAACGGCTAGTTATGTTGAGCCGAACGGGTTGCAACTTTTTACCCGAACGGATGGGTTAGGGTGTTTGGGCCGAACAGTTAATGGACTAAATAATTGGACTGGACTGAATGAGACGTGAACTGGGCCGAGGCCCACAGCCGAACGGCTTATGGCCCAAGCCGAACGGCTGGCTAAGCCGAACAGCTTGCCAAGCCGAACAGCTGGCCCAAGCCGAACGGCTGGGCTGTGCTGTCTCGCTGAACTGGGCTGTAACTTGGGTCTGGACCGAAAACTTTGGGAAAAATTATTGGGCCGTATGTTTAACTAAATGGACTGGACTTAATAACCACTTATAATGTGCCAAGTAAGGGGCCTAGCCCAATGGGCCATAAAACTTTAAAACATAAACACGACCCGAGACATTTAATGGTACGAGTATTTATAAAATGAACAACGAATTTTATAATGATACGATGTAAATAAATTGGTAAACTTTGATATATATATATATATATATATATATATATATATCTCGACAAATGATAATTTTTGAAACGTTAACATATATTTATTTTATTAACGGAAATAAATACGAGGAAATGTACAAATGATAAAGACATTATTTAGTATGTATAACAAGTAACGAACTTTATATATATATATATATATATATATATATACACACATGTATAACTAGAATTCAAAATTTGAATCTATCATATTCACAAATGGATGCTTTCTTAACAAATGAAAACTTACACATTTTATACGTAAACAACATAGTGAAATTTATATATATAGATATATATATATATATACATACGACACTTGTAAAAATATATAATTACATATATATATGTACATATGGATTACACGTTTAACAAACGCATGACTCAATAATATACAACAAGTATGTTTGCACAAGTATACATATATAGAACAAGTATATGTACAAAGGGAACAAAACGACGTCCAATTATATATACGACTACATACGTGTATATATACTTGACAAAGTATACGATGCGAGAAATAATAACAATACTTCAACACCATGTCACCAACGAATTCAACGACTTACATCATTAAGAAATCAACAATTTCTTCAAACAAACAAACCGTTAACATAAGTTGATTAAACAAATCAAACTTACTTATGTTAATACAATTATTGTACATAGGTTAACAGACCTTGGGCGTTTACCTGTCGGCTGCTAGCATTCATACCGAGCAAACCACAGTGAGTTTACAGCCCTTACTTTTAAATGTTTTCTGCTTTTTAACACAGGGGTGTTAAACATAGAAATTGCATGCCAACACATGCAATCAAACTATAAACGCTTTATTGCTTTTATACAACTGTTGATTTGTGATATTACATATTCACTATTTATTTTGGGAATTAGACAAAGTATCCTAGTACGGACCCAGACTTGGAATGTGTGCATGAAAAGACCTCATGACATGCTACTGTAACCATTAGCTAGGTGACTCTAGCCACTGAGTATACGGATAATACTATTGCCATGATGACCCTCCTACGGTGGAGCGTATACTTAAATGTCCGTTCAGGCAAACAACATAAGTTCTGGTTGTGGTTTGGTTATAGGGTTAGGTCACGTTACTTTAACCTGCGAGGTTTAGCTCACCTCACAGGGGATCATAGTTTTAGTAAATTCCCACATACTTTTAGGAAGAAAGAATCCTACAACTGTTAACTATCGGAAAACATACCGGCAACTTATTTTATACTGGTAAACAACCAGTCATATGTTTTTAGGGTAACAACCCTACATAACTTGTATTTTATAAATGAATAACAAGTCATTTATACAAACTTGGTTTAACTAACCACATACATATACAAACCTGTAAATTCACTCAACATAATTGTTGACGACTTTCTCTATGTTTTTCAGGAAATTAGTTGGGTAAGTAATCGCATACATTCAGGATGGACAACCCTGGACTACTTAGGATGTCACATACTTTTGGGACCGCTTTTGAAAGATTTCCTCTGCAAACACTGCAGTCATACTTACAAAATCTTGTATTAAACTTATGTATTGTAAAACTAAATGTTTTAAACTCTACTACTACCGATACGACTTACATAGTCGTACTACTTTTGTAACAACGGTTAAACTTGGCATCCTTGATAAATAAAGTTGTGCGATAACCATATGCTCTGAGTATGTATGTATTTGTTGGTTGGAAACACTGTTCTCAACCCTGCCACGTAATTAAAGCTTCCGCATGCTTAATTAGTACTGATTGTAATCACCGTTTGGCGGGGTGTGACAGACTTGGTATCAAAGACATTGGTTATAGAGAACTAGAAGTCTTTAAGTGACCTAAAACCTTAGAGACCTAGATTATAGCCTTGGCTAAAACATTCATTGCATGCATACACACTTTGCATACATCTAACATACGACTGACATGTCACCTATGACTTCTTTTGTCTCAGCATGTCGAGGCACAGTCCGATTTACTTGTATGCTTCTGATGAGGAGCCGACTGAGGATTCCTACCATAGCAACGCTAGCACCGGAGTTGTATGTCCACCAGTTCACCCGAGAGCTCTATCTGATGACACCGGTGATGCTTACATCACCCCCCACCTACTGCACATGTAGTCCCACCTACTACTGCTCCCACTGACCCTACCACTCGTATGTTAGGGTCTACCTTTATGGCGACATGCCATATGACTGCTGGACCTTCCAGAGGACCGGTACCTAGGAGGACACCCCGGATGTGTGTCCGAGACTTCCCTAGAGGACCACTTGCGCCCCGTGACAAGGCGCCGATGGCAGAGGAGAGAGTGATACATTGTGATGAGCCACCACAGAGGGTACCTAGGTTTGCTCACTTGGAGTGGATGACTCCTATGTTAGGGCGGTGGAGGTCGTTGGAGGGTTTTCCTTCTACTTTTGAGACTGGGGAGTCCTCCCGATCCTCCGCACCACTGCCTACTACTGAAGAGCCTGTAGAGTTGACCCTCCCCACCATTGTGGCTGTGATTCGCACCTTGTTTCGTATTTCTGGTAGCAGGGGTGTTCACCTTGCAGAGCTACAGAGTGATGTCTCCCGTCTGGATGGAGACATGATAGACATGCATGAACGTTGCCACTTCTTGTTGAGCAACGTGGTTGCTGCAAGAAAGATAGCTGAGACCGCACGTGCTCATGTCAGGGTACTAGAGAGACGTGCGAGGACAGCAGGGTTGATGATTGGAGCTTGTGTGATGATAGCTGTGCTGAGGACAGCTGTGGGATTGATTCTACCTTATTTTCATTAGACCTACGTAGGGCGGTTGTGCCTACTGGGTATTAGACTGACTACTTTTGGATGATGGATATATTAGAAGGTCCATCACTTATTGTATAGACCTGTATCAGATGGGTAGGTGTATGTATGTACTGGATATGTACTAGATGGAAAACTGTTGTTAGAATGGGTGTATGTATAGGAAAACCCATTTTCTTTTGTATAGCGCTAACCGCTGATAGGGCATATTAGGGATCCCATCTTGTTTTGTATGAAACTATTGTATCAGCGCTACACCTTTTGATATAATATAACTTATGTTTGGTTGTATTTCATATTCATTACATTCAACAACGACTATAGTATTATATCTACATTTATATACGTGTGTTAGAAACGATAACCAATCAATAACACTTGAAATCATTCCTTGAAAACCATGAAACATACCACACTTTGATTATTGATTCTTATCTTGAATTCCTTTGAACCTGATTGTGTTAAATGATGATGAAAAGAAATATGTATTTGGCATTATATAATGACGCATGGCCAACGTGAGTATATTGTACTAAGTACATATGGGCATTTCAAAGTCGTGTGACATATGATACAAAATCCTATTCTTCAATCCTTCATATTGTTCCCTTGTTAAACAATGTGAAATCTTGTTCATCACATTCATTATCTTGGCATTGACTTCTGCATTTTATTTCATCGCAGAACGGAATCATGCCACCAAAACGACGGATGACTAAGAACAGTCGACGAACAACTCCTTCTTCCATTCCTGAAACTGTTCCCCCACCCAACAACAATGAAACTACTGAACAAATGATCGCGCGTCGAATAGCTGAAGGTATTGCTGAGTATGAAGCAAGCCGAAATCGCGAGAATGGAATGAATAACAGCGGATCTACCCCTGTTAACACTGAGACACCTGCGAATACTCGTTGAGGGTGTTCATACAAGACATTCCAGGCTTGTAAGCTAGTTACTTTTCATGGCACCGAGGGTGCTATTGGGATTATACACTGGATAGAGAAGACAGAGTCGGTATTGGACATTAGTGACTGTATGGTGAAGTATGCCACCTGCACCCTTAGTGAAAAAGCTCTTACTTGGTGGAACAGTCAAGTCCAATCACTTGGATGACCAGCTGCCTACTCCATGTCATGGAAAGTACCGAAGAACATGATGTTAGAAGAATTCTGTCCCCGTAGCGAGATGCAGAAAATTGAAACCGAATTATGGGACATTAAAATGGTTGGTGTTGATGTCACTGGGTATACCAATATATTTCAAGAGTTAGCACGATTAGTGCCACATATGGTGACACCCAAATTCAAACGCATTGAGATTTACATCTGGGGACTGGCACCTCAGATCCGTAGCCTAGTTACATCGTCAGAACCTGCCACATTCAGGAGTGCTATTACTCTAGCTCAGAGATTAACCGATGAGGCGGTCAGGATGGGAACTTTAACCAAAAAGGATGTGACTGGAAAGGTTGAGCCAAGCAGCACTGAAGCGGGTAGTTCTGGGAGTGGAAAGCGTAAGTGGAACGGCACAGGGAGAGACCGTCAGGGTCAAACTAATAAGAAAGGATCTAGAAACCTAAAGTCCTATGTTGCCACCACTGTCGAACCAAAACCATACCTGGGTAACAAACCAAGGTGTGACAAGTGTAACAAACACCACGAGGGTGAATGTTGGTTTTGCAACAACTGTAGAGGTTGGGGTCACAAAACCCAAAACTGTAAGGTTAACCCTACAACTAGGGAAAACACGGAGCGCCAAAATCAAGGGTGTTTTGAATGTGGCGACAAGGGTCATTATTGGAAACGTTGCCCTCGACTTAATAACCAGAACCCCAACAATAACAACCGGAATAACCAGAACCGTAACAACAACAACCGCAACAACAATGAGAACAACCGCGGTAACAACAACAACAATCAGCCAGCTCGTGGACGTGCGTTTGTGATAGCAGCAGCAGAAGCACGACAGGATCCTAACACAGTTACTGGTACGTTTCTAGTAAACAACCACTTTGCATATGTGTTATTTGATTCTGGTGCTGATTTAAACTTTGTGTCCACTGAGTTTAGACCACTATTAGAGATCGAATCCCTTAAATTAGATAACAAATACACTGTAGAGCTAGCCGATGGTAAGTTGATTGAATTAGGAGAAATAGTACCAGGATGTACCTTAGAGTTGGAAGGACATTCTTTCAAAATAGACTTACTACCGGTAGAACTAGGGAGCTTCGATATAGTGGTTGGCATGGAATGACTGTCGAAAAACCGTGCAGAAATAGTATGTTTTGAGAAATTGGTACGTCTACCATTAACGTCAGGTGAAACCTTGGAAATACAAGGAGAGAAAGGAAAACGTGCAGTAAAAATGATTACGTGCATGAAAGCAAATAAATTTCTACGAAAGGGTTACCAAGCATTCTTGGTGCATGTGATTGAGAAGAAAACCGAGGAGCGACGCATAGATGATGTGCCTATCGTATGTGATTATCCGGGAGTGTTTCCTGATGAGTTACTAGGATTACCGCCCCCACGACAGGTTGAGTTTCATATCGACCTAGTGCCTGGAGCAGCACCAATTGCTCGCGGACCTTATCATCTAGCTCCATCGGAGATGCAGGAGTTGTCTGCACAGTTGCAGGAACTTTTGGACTTAGGATTCATCCGACTGAGCTTTTCACCTTGGGGAGCTCCGGTTTTGTTTGTCAAGAAAAAAGATGGATATTAGCGAATGTGCATCGATTATCGGGAACTGAACAAAGTAACTATCAAAAACTGATATCCATTGCCACGCATCGATGATTTATTTGACCAGCTGCAAGGGTTAAGTTACTACTCGAAGATCGACTTGCGATCTGGTTACCACCAACTGAAGGTTCAGGATGAGGATATCCCTAAGACTGCATTTATGACACGATACGGTCATTATGAGTTCCTAGTCATGCCATTTGGATTGACAAACGCACTAGCTGTGTTCATGGATCTAATGAATCGAGTATGCAAACCTTATCTTGATAAATTCGTCATTGTGTTTATTGACGACATATTGATATACTCACGGACGAAGGAAGATCATGAACAACATCTGAGGATAATTCTTGAACTGCTTAGGAAAGAGAAACTTTATGCAAAGTTCTCTAAATGCGAATTTTGGATGCGTGAGGTTCATTTCCTTGGTCATGTGATCAATAACAAAGGAATTCACGTGGACCCATCCAAAATTGAGGCTATCAAGAACTGGGAAGCCCCGAAAACCCCATCCGAGATACAACAATTTCTTGGGCTAGCCGGCTACTACCGACGATTCATCGAGAACTTCTCGAAAATAGCCCAACCACTTACCGCTCTAACTCAAAAAGATAAGAAATTTGATTGGGGCGAGAAGCAAGAGATTGCTTTCCAATTGCTGAAACAGAAACTAAGTACCGCACCAATCCTGTCACTACCAGAAGGAGTAGAAAATTTTGTTGTCTACTGTTATGCTTCACATCAGGGATTGGGTTGCATATTGATGCAAAACGACAAAGTCATTGCTTACACGTCTCGACAATTGAAAGTTCACGAAAGGAACTATACGACGCATGACTTAGAGCTAGGAGCAGTCATTTTTGCACTTAAGATTTGGAGACACTACCTATATGGTACAAAATGTACAATATTCACGGATCACAAGCGTCTCCAGCATATATTCAACCAGAAAGAACTCAACATGAGACAACGTCGTTGGGTCGAATTACTAAACGATTACGACTGTGAGATTAAATATCACCTGGGCAAAGCAAACGTTGTAGCTGATGCCTTGAGTCGTAAAGAACGAGTCAAACCCCGTAGAGTTCGAGCTTTGGGTTTGACGATCCACTCTCATTACTCAAATTCGTGATGCTCAACAATTAGCATTCATTCCCGAACGCCTTAAGGGAGAATCCTTGAAGGGAATGGAGAAAAAAATTGAAACTAAAGACAACGGAGTGTTGTACTTCATGAACCGAATTTGGGTACCGTGTGTAGACCAATTATGCAAGTTGATTTTGGACGAAGCTCATAAGTCCAACTACTCGATACATCCTGGTGCAGATAAGATGTATCACGATTTGAAAGGATTTTACTGGTGGCCTGGCATGAAACGAGACATTGCCACATACGTTAGTAAGTGCCTGACTTGTTCAAAAGTCAAGGTTGAATATCAAAAGCTGTCTGGACTTTTGCAACAACCTGAAATGCCCAAATGGAAATGGGAAAACATCACAATGGATTTTATCACAAAACTGCCCAAAACAACATCTGGAATGGACACCATATGGGTGATTGTGGATCGACTGACCAAGTCAGCTCATTTTCTAGCCATCAAGGAAACGGATAAGATGGAGAAACTGACCAGAATCTATATAAAAGAAATTGTTTCAAGACATGGAGTGCCATTATCCATTATCTCTGACAGAGATGCTAGATTTACTTCTCACTTTTGGCAAACACTGCAACAGTCACTGGGTACTCGACTTGATATGAGTACTGCCTACCATTCGCAAACCGACGGCCAAAGCGAGCGAACGATACAAATGCTCGAAGACCTGTTAAGAGCATGTGTGATAGACTTTGGAGGTAATTGAGATACACACCTACCTCTAGCAGAATTTTCTTATAACAACAGTTATCACACCAGCATACAGATGGCACCATTTGAGGCACTGTATGGACGCAAGTGCCGATCGCCACTCTGCTGGGCAGAGTTGGGCGACAGACAATTATCAGGTCCTGAGATAGTCCAAGAAACTACGGATAAGATATCTCAAGTGCTTAACCGATTGAAAATAGCACGTGACCGACAAAAGAGTTATGCCGATAACAGACGGAAACCTTTAGAGTTTCAAGTAGGTGACAAAGTCCAACTCAAAGTAGCACCCTGGAAAGGGGTTGTTGTAACACCCATTTCGTGACCTGAGGGTAATTAGGTAATTTCCTTTACTTTTATATTATTAATTGTTATAATTACATATATTGTGTTTTATATGTTTTGGATTATAATTTAGAAAGTTTGGGTAAAGATTTATTGTGAGTAGTAAAATATTAACTGTTTTAAATAGTTATAGGTCACAGTAAAATAAAATAGTTTTCTCGCAATTAGTATTTAGGTTCCAGACAATAGAATTAAGACGGATATAATAATTAAACTACTAGAGTCGGTTTTGTGGGTGGAGGTATGTAATCTCTGCATTTCATTTCCCCAAATTGGAGAACTTACATGAACTCAAACCCTTGCTTGATACTTCTTCAATCCTCTCAAATTGAAAGTATATACTGAAGATTAACAAGTTAAGTGTGGTGATTCTCAACAAGTTGATTATCTTCATCTTCTTCTTGTGATTTTCTAAGTGGTAAGTGTGATTATATGAATTATTTTATAGTTATTGAGTTTAGGTTAAAAGTTAGTAAATTCTTGAATTATACATGATAATTGATGTTCTTTGAAGTTGCTATCAGATTTTGTATCAACAATATCATTTTAAACTTCTCTTTGAAGTATAAGTGTTTGGAATTTGATGAACTTGAATTTGTTAGGTCAAGAATGAGAAAGTGAATTGATTTATGATATGTGTTATTAAATGATGTTATTTGAAGTTACTAGAAGTAGCATGATGTTTATTTACAGCTAAATATGTTGGTTGTATGATTTTGTATGTGGAAATGGAGAAAAATTGGGTTTAGCTCGTGCTGTGAGCTGATGAACTGACCTGAATTTCTGAGTTTGGACAGGATAGCCGATCGGCTATCTTAAGCCGATCTGCTAATCATACAAAGCCGAACGGCTATGTTTAGCAGATCTGCTAGCTTAGTGCAAATTTATGACAGAACTTGGGTCAGGAGAAAATGGCATAAAATCTAATAAAGAAGCAGATCGGCTGAAGGAAAGCCGATCGGCTTTGATAAGCTACAGGCTCAAATCAGTTTTTATTTTGTGTTATACTCCCAAGTGCATAGTTAATATATATTCATGATTGTGTGATTACTTGTATAATATCATGATTCAAATAAGGTTATTGATGTATGACAAGTTATTGACTTATGTGTTTTGTGGTGATTACAGATACACCAAGAACTCAGTAAATTAGTCAACTGAGTAAGTGGACTGAAGTGAACAGGTGAGTGGACTTGTACTCTCAGTATGAATTGGTTGTAACATAATTGGTTACAACAAATGAACATAAGTTGTTATTAATAAAGTTGATTGTTGAATATTGATTTATGAAGTACAAGTGTAATGTGTGATAAGTTGCCTTTGGGCAAAAGTTGATATAGAGGTCAACAATGGTTGGACTGTGAGGCTACAGGTTAACTATCATAGGGTTTGTGAACATGTGTTGTGAATGAACTTATGTTGGTTAAAGGTAGCAAACAGTTATCGGTAAATCACTGTAATGGCCTGCAGTGATAGTAAGTGTCGCTTGGTGGGCCACCGCGGTCTGAGGGCGCCACAAGGACCACCGATCCTCTGGATGATGTTGAATCTATGTGTTACTTGTTGATAATTAATTATGTTGAGCTAAGTCAAACTGGTTGAAACAGGTTTATTCACTTAGCTTCGTGCTAATCCCGTTGTTTACTTCCTTGCAGGTTTTGACTAGAATGGGACTGGGCAAGGAGTGCTTGGAAGTGGTTGACCATAGCTACTCTGATATTATTTTGATATATATATATTGTCCCGATACATTTTACTAGTTTGTAAATTATCATCTAACACTTATGAATTGTATAATGATTTTGTAGATGACTTTATGTCATCTATTATATATAATAAATATGTTTGCGCTTCCGATAAAAAAAAAAAAAAAAAAAAAAAAAAAATAATGTGGTGTGTTCCAAATTGGTATCAGAGCCTATGTTTGGGTGAATTGAGCAGCGGTAGAGTGTTCAATCCCAAACTTAGTGGTATTGGTCAACATTCCAAGTTACGGGGATTAGCTATGAACTTGTGATTGGTTAGTATATTAGTACTAACAATTAACAAACGGTGAGATGTGTTGTGATTACAGGAATGGCTGAGAATGAGCAACCAGACCCTACCCATAATCAAGCTTCAGAGACAAATGCACCTCCAGATAATCAGGGTACATCTCATTCAGTTGGTGGAGAAACAGATCAAGAATATATTATGCGACTAGAGGCTCAGGTATTAGAACAGCAAAGGCAGTTGACTGATTATTTTCAGCGTCAGGCTTCAGGTCAACAGCATATTGAGAGTACAGTTCCACCTATTACATCTATTTTTCGAATTCCTACATCTGTTTCGTATATTCCTCAGCAGCAGTCTCAGAGTTATGGATTTCAGACTTCTGTTCCATTTTCTGCTTTTGGATCTTCTGGTTTTCAGATACCTGCATTTTCACAGTTGCAACAGCAAAAGAAAGGTTGTTCTCTGAAGACATTTATGTCCAGTAATCCTTCTCCTTACTCTGGGAGTTCTAATCCCACTGTTACCCTAGACTGGTTGAGGGATGTTGAGAGAAAACTTGATGCTTGTCATTGTGAGGAAGAGGATAAGGTACCGTATGCAGTACAGTTGCTAAAGGGTCAGGCTATGTCATGGTGGGATGCTATTACTGCACCGTTGACTCCACAGCAGCTTAGTGCTATTAGATGGGCAGATTTTCATGCTGAGGTATGTAAGCAATATTGCTCAGAATTTAACCTTGAACGTGTTAGACAGGAATTTCTTGATTTACAGAAGACTGACCAGATGTCCATTGATGAGCTTATTAGACAGTTTTTTGAAAAGTTGAGATTTGTGCAGCAGTGGGTTCCAACTGATAGAAATAAGATTGATCGTTTTGCGAAGACTTTACCTCCTGAGTATCGTACCACAGTGAGACTAGCAGGTACACTTCCCCAGGCTTATGATTTGGCACGTTCTGTAGATAATGATATTCATGCCAAGAGACAACAGAATAAAGAAAAGTTTCAACAAAGGCCACAAAGTGATTCTTCGAACCGAGGGAAGCAGAAGTGGCAGAGTGCACAATCTAGTAGGAAGATTGGTTTTGGTGGTTTTACCTCTGATATTCCTTATTGTACTAGATGCAAGTCTAAACATACAGGGCTTTGTACTATTCAGACATTGAGATGTGTAAAATGTGGGATATTGGGACATTTAATTAAAGATTGTACTTATCCTAATCCGGTTTGCTGGAATTGTCATAAGGAGGGCCATAGAGCTGGTGATTGTCCTGAGGTAAAGAGACAGAGATCGGGTATGGGTGGTGGTTCCTCTTCTTCGAGCCAAAAGCAGAAAAATCCGCCACCAGCTGTTAGTCGTGCATTTCAGATGACAGTGGATGAAGCTGTCACCACCGAGGACGTCATTACGGGTACTTTTCTTGTTAATTCTGTACCAGCACGTGTTCTTTTTGATTCTGGAGCCAACTGTTCATTTATATCTGTGAATTTCTGTGGAAAGTTAAAGTTGACTCCCTCGCTGATTGTGAAACCTATTGAGGTAGAAATAGCAAATGGCAAATTGGTTCCTGTTACCACTTCAGTAACTGGTGCTAATATTACAATAGAAGGTCATGATTTTCCTGTCTCATTTCTTTTATTACCTATTCCTAGTTTTGATGTGATATTGGGTATGAATTGGCTAAGTCAAAACAAAGCCAATATTGAGTGTCACAAAAAGTTGATAAAAATCCCAATTTCCGATAAGTCATATGTATTGGCTCGCGGAGAACGGGAAAAAGGCAGTATTCCTTTAATTTCAGTAATGAAAGCTAGAAAATCTTTAGCTAAAAGATGTGAGTTCTATTTGGCCTATGTTGTGAATACCAAGCTAGAAAAGAAAACAGTGTCTGATGTCCGAGTGGTTTCTGAATACCCGGAAGTTTTCCCTGATGAGTTGCCTGGTTTACCTCCTGTTAGGGAAGTTGAGTATCAAATTGATTTGATTCCTGGTTCCACTCCTGTAGCTAAGTCTCCTTATAGATTAGCACCTTCTGAAATTCGTGAAATGATGACTCAGATCCAGGAATTGTTAGATAAGGGTTTTGTACGACCTAGCTCCTCTCCTTGGGGTGCTCCTGTTTTATTTGTGAAGAAAAAGGATGGTACACTGCGGATGTGTATTGATTATAGGGAATTGAATAAAAGAACAGTTAAGAATAAATATCCTTTGCCTAGAATTGATGAGTTATTTGATCAATTACAAGGATCTTCATATTTTTCTAAGATTGATTTGAGATCAGGTTATCACCAGGTACGAGTTAGCAAAGAGGATATTCCCAAAACTGCTTTTCGCACTAGATATGGTCATTATGAGTTTTTAGTTATGCCGTTTGGATTGACTAATGCTCCTGCTGTGTTTATGGATTTAATGAATAGAGTATGTCGTCCTTTCCTTGATAAGTTTGTGATTGTGTTTATTGATGATATTCTAATTTATTCAAAGTCTGAGTCTGAACATGAACATCATTTGAGACTTGTTCTGGAAACTCTTAAAAGAGAACATTTGTATGCTAAATTTACAAAATGTGAATTCTGGTTGCGGGAGGTGCAGTTTTTGGGACATATTATTTGTAATGACGGGATAAAAGTAGATCCGTCTAAGATTGAGGCAGTGATGAATTGGAATACACCTAAATCTCCTTCTGAAATTAAAAGTTTTCTGGGATTGGCGGGTTATTACAGAAAGTTCATTAAAGACTTTTCTAAGATTGCTAGCCCGTTGACTAAATTGACACGTAAGAATGTTAGATTTCAGTGGGATGATCAACAAGAAATAGCTTTTCAAACTTTGAGACAGTTATTATGCCAGGCCCCAGTCTTAGCGTTACCAGATGGTTCTGATGACTTTATTGTCTATTGTGATGCCTCTCACGCTGGGTTGGGATGTGTTTTGATGCAGAGGGACAGGGTAATTGCTTATGCTTCTCGTCAATTGAAAATTCATGAAAAGAATTACCCTACTCATGATTTAGAACTTGCAGCTGTTGTATTTGCATTGAAGATTTGGAGACACTCTTTATATGGCACTAAATGCGTGATATGTACTGATCATAAGAGTTTGCAATATATGTTTACACAGAAAGATTTAAACATGCGACAAAGACGTTGGTTGGAGCTAATCAAAGATTATGATTGTGAAATCCGATATCACCCAGGTAAAGCTAATGTGGTAGCGGATGCGTTGAGTCGAAAGTCATCTCCTAATCGGGTATGTTTCATGCGTTTAGAGATTTCTTCTGATTTGATTTCTCAATTAAAAGCTGCCCAATTGGAAGCCTTATTGGATGTTAATTTGAAATCTGAGATTATGCTGAAACGAAAGGAATTGTTAGTTGATGATTCTCGGGGTTTGAAAACCTTTCAGTCTCGAGTTTGGATTCCATTGATTGGGGGACTTCGGGATTTGATATTGTTAGAGGCACATAAATCTAGATTATCTATTCATCCCGGAAGTACAAAAATGTATAATGACCTGAAACCTTTATATTGGTGGCCTACAATGAAAACTGATATTGCACGTGTTGTAGAAACTTGTCATATATGTTCTCAGGTGAAAGCAGAGCATCAGAAGCCATATGGTTCATTGAGACAGTTGGATATTCCTGAGTGGAAATGGGAGCATATTACTATGGATTTTGTCACTAAACTTCCTCGAACTCCGAAAGGTAACGATATGATTTGGGTAATTGTTGACAGATTGACCAAAAGTGCTCATTTTCTGGCTACCAGTGAGATTGCTTCTTTGACTCGGTTGGCCCAATTGTATATTCATGAGATAGTTTCGAGACATGGAATTCCGCTATCTATTGTGTCAGACAGGGATTCCAGATTTATTTCTGGGTTTTGGCGGAGTTTACAGCGAGAATTAGGTACCAGAATTAATCTCAGTACAGCTTATCATCCCCAGACAGATGGTCAGACAGAGCGTACCATTCAGACTCTGGAAGATATGTTGCGAGCTTGTGTGATAGAGTATGGGGGTTCTTGGGATTCTCACTTGCCTTTGATAGAATTTGCTTATAATAACTCATATCATTCTAGTATCGGCATGCCACCGTATGAGATGTTATATGGGCGTCGCTGCAGAACGCCTACTTGTTGGTTAGAGGCTGGAGAAAAGCAATTTGCTGGTCCTGATATTGTACAGATTACTGCTGATAAGGTTGCTATAGCTCGTGAGAAACTGAAAGCTGCTAGAGATAGACAGAGACAGTATGCTGATCCACGTCGTCGATCTGTTAATTTTGTTGAGGGTGAATTAGTTTATTTGAAGGTTTCCCCATGGAAAGGTGTAATCAGATTTGGAAAACGTGGAAAATTGGCTCCCAGGTATATTGGTCCATTTAGAATCAGACAAGTAGTTAATGATCAAACAGTTTCCTTAGATCTTCCTTCTGAATTATCGGGTATTCATGACACTTTTAACGTTTGTTATCTGAGGAAATGTAATGTGGAAGATCAATCTCAAATTCTTCCATTACCAGACCTTAGAGTTGATTCTAGTCAGAAATTAGTAGAGGAACCTATTGAATTAGTTGATAGAAAGGTGACTAAGTTACGAAAGAAAGAGATACCAATGGTTTTAGTTAAATGGAAACATAGTTTGGGAGAGAATCTTACTTGGGAAACTGAGTCAAGCATACGCTCACGATACCCTCATTTAATTGTGACTAGCGAGATTTCGGGGACGAAATCTTCCTAAGGAGGGAAGATTTGTAACACCCATTTCGTGACCTGAGGGTAATTAGGTAATTTCCTTTACTTTTATATTATTAATTGTTATAATTACATATATTGTGTTTTATATGTTTTGGATTATAATTTAGAAAGTTTGGGTAAAGATTTATTGTGAGTAGTAAAATATTAACTGTTTTAAATAGTTATAGGTCACAGTAAAATAAAATAGTTTTCTCGCAATTAGTATTTAGGTTCCAGACAATAGAATTAAGACGGATATAATAATTAAACTACTAGAGTCGGTTTTGTGGGTGGAGGTATGTAATCTCTGCATTTCATTTCCCCAAATTGGAGAACTTACATGAACTCAAACCCTTGCTTGATACTTCTTCAATCCTCTCAAATTGAAAGTATATACTGAAGATTAACAAGTTAAGTGTGGTGATTCTCAACAAGTTGATTATCTTCATCTTCTTCTTGTGATTTTCTAAGTGGTAAGTGTGATTATATGAATTATTTTATAGTTATTGAGTTTAGGTTAAAAGTTAGTAAATTCTTGAATTATACATGATAATTGATGTTCTTTGAAGTTGCTATCAGATTTTGTATCAACAATATCATTTTAAACTTCTCTTTGAAGTATAAGTGTTTGGAATTTGATGAACTTGAATTTGTTAGGTCAAGAATGAGAAAGTGAATTGATTTATGATATGTGTTATTAAATGATGTTATTTGAAGTTACTAGAAGTAGCATGATGTTTATTTACAGCTAAATATGTTGGTTGTATGATTTTGTATGTGGAAATGGAGAAAAATTGGGTTTAGCTCGTGCTGTGAGCTGATGAACTGACCTGAATTTCTGAGTTTGGACAGGATAGCCGATCGGCTATCTTAAGCCGATCTGCTAATCATACAAAGCCGAACGGCTATGTTTAGCAGATCTGCTAGCTTAGTGCAAATTTACGACAGAACTTGGGTCAGGAGAAAATGGCATAAAATCTAATAAAGAAGCAGATCGGCTGAAGGAAAGCCGATCGGCTTTGATAAGCTACAGGCTCAAATCAGTTTTTATTTTGTGTTATACTCCCAAGTGCATAGTTAATATATATTCATGATTGTGTGATTACTTGTATAATATCATGATTCAAATAAGGTTATTGATGTATGACAAGTTATTGACTTATGTGTTTTGTGGTGATTACAGATACACCAAGAACTCAGTAAATTAGTCAACTGAGTAAGTGGACTGAAGTGAACAGGTGAGTGGACTTGTACTCTCAGTATGAATTGGTTGTAACATAATTGGTTACAACAAATGAACATAAGTTGTTATTAATAAAGTTGATTGTTGAATATTGATTTATGAAGTACAAGTGTAATGTGTGATAAGTTGCCTTTGGGCAAAAGTTGATATAGAGGTCAACAATGGTTGGACTGTGAGGCTACAGGTTAACTATCATAGGGTTTGTGAACATGTGTTGTGAATGAACTTATGTTGGTTAAAGGTAGCAAACAGTTATCGGTAAATCACTGTAATGGCCTGCAGTGATAGTAAGTGTCGCTTGGTGGGCCACCGCGGTCTGAGGGCGCCACAAGGACCACCGATCCTCTGGATGATGTTGAATCTATGTGTTACTTGTTGATAATTAATTATGTTGAGCTAAGTCAAACTGGTTGAAACAGGTTTATTCACTTAGCTTCGTGCTAATCCCGTTGTTTACTTCCTTGCAGGTTTTGACTAGAATGGGACTGGGCAAGGAGTGCTTGGAAGTGGTTGACCATAGCTACTCTGATATTATTTTGATATATATATATTGTCCCGATACATTTTACTAGTTTGTAAATTATCATCTAACACTTATGAATTGTATAATGATTTTGTAGATGACTTTATGTCATCTATTATATATAATAAATATGTTTGCGCTTCCGATAAAAAAAAAAAAAAAAAAAAAAAAAATAATGTGGTGTGTTCCAGTTGTATGATTTGGTAAATGAGGTAAACTTAACCCACGATACATCGGACCGTCCGAGATCCTTGCGAGGAATGGTCATGTCGCCTACAAGCTCCAACTACCGCAAGAGCTTAGTAGTATCCATGACACCTTTCATATATCTAACTTGAAAAAGTGTCTTTCCGATGAAACACATATCATCCCTCCGGACGAAGTCTTCATCGACTCAAAATTAAACTTTGTGGAGGAACCTATCGAAGTTATGGACACGAAAACGCAGAAACTTCAACACAAACAAATCAAGCTAGTTAAAGTTCGTTGGAACTCAAAGCATGGCCCAGAGTTCACCTGGGAACGTGAGGATGAAATGCGCAAGAAGTATCCCCAACTATTTGAAACCGTGAACGAGACTCACGACACGAATTAAATCTCGGGACGAGATTTCCCTAACGGGGGGAGAATGTAACAACTCTCCAAATTAGGTACTGATTAATATTTAAGCATGTGCATTCTTACGCTAATTTCCTGATAAAGTTTAAAATAAAACTTTTGATGTGATGTAAGCCTAGCAAGCCCAATACTTTAAAACAAAAAGTATTACATATTATGTGATTAATAATAATAATCGCGTACAAATGTATCGGAACAAACCCAACGGAAAAAGATAACAAAAGTTGGTGACAAAAAATAATTAATGATTCAATTATTAATTACGAGTACTATTATATTTATAACATATAGATAAAATGAATTAAATATACGTTTAACATAAAACGTATTATAAAATGAACAGAAACAATTTTTAAAATGCACCCAAAGGTCAAAATGAGAAAAGTTCAAATTTTCTCATTCATTCGAAAGTATTTGGGACATTACCTCAAAATATAAATTTGAAATTCCACTGAAATTTGACACCCAATTTGGATATGAGCAGTCCAATGTACAAATTTGTACAACAGTCTAAAATAATGAAAATCTCATTATTCTAAATTTAAATAACGAACCAGGAGAACATCTACAAAATAAAAATATAAAATGTTAAATTTTATATTGCACCAATTATACTCGTACTCGAAACTAACGGGCCTGAAATACCCCAACTAACATCAATATTACAGGGACAACTCCCTGTATCACTCCCATACTCGTTTGAAATATTATACCCCCACCTCCTTCTTTCTGTGATCATTCACACACACACAAAAATCATCTTCATCTTCAATCATCTTCTTCTTCTTCACTAAGTAGAGCAGAGGCAGCAACAAGCAGTAGCAGAACCTAAACTTTAAAAACAATAACAATAACATCATCATCATCAACTCATGGCATCATCATCATCGCCATTTTTCTCAAAGTGAGGAACTTTCTAATCTTGATCTCTTTACTTAAATTTCGTATATAACTTGTTTATTTATCATAATCCATGTGTATAACACCAAAATTTGATGATCAATGGATTGTTCTTAGAAATGGAATTTTAAAACCAAAAACTTAGAACACAAAGTTATATGTATAAACTTGATAAGATATGATGTTATGATATTGGAATGGTGTAAAAAAAATGAGCTAAATATTCGGAAAAAAACATGTATATATATGTATATATAACATAGACCACGAACAGAGTGCAAAATGACAGGGACAGACCAAACCGATCGGTTGGCTTGGGCCAGCCGATCGGCTGGAAAGACTGAGCCGAACGGCTCAACTAACTGAGCCGAACGGCTAGTTATGTTGAGCCGAACGGGTTGCAACTTTTTACCCGAACGGATGGGTTAGGGTGTTTGGGCCGAACAGTTAATGGACTAAATAATTGGACTGGACTGAATGAGACGTGAACTGGGCCGAGGCCCACAGCCGAACGGCTTATGGCCCAAGCCGAACGGCTGGCTAAGCCGAACAGCTTGCCAAGCCGAACAGCTGGCCCAAGCCGAACGGCTGGGCTGTGCTGTCTCGCTGAACTGGGCTGTAACTTGGGTCTGGACCGAAAACTTTGGGAAAAATTATTGGGCCGTATGTTTAACTAAATGGACTGGACTTAATAACCACTTATATTGTGCCAAGTAAGGGGCCTAGCCCAATGGGCCATAAAACTTTAAAACATAAACACGACCCGAGACATTTAATGGTACGAGTATTTATAAAATGAACAACGAATTTTATAATGATACGATGTAAATAAATTGGTAAACTTTGATATATATATATATATATATATATATATATATATATATATATATATATATATATATCTCGACAAATGATAATTTTTGAAACGTTAACATATATTTATTTTATTAACGGAAATAAATACGAGGAAATGTACAAACGATAAAGACATTATTTAGTATGTATAACAAGTAACGAACTTTATATATATATATATATATATATATATATATATATATATACACATGTATAACTAGAATTCAAAATTTGAATATATCATATTCACAAATGGATGCTTTCTTAACAAATGAAAACTTACACATTTTATACGTAAACAACATAGTGAAATTTATATATATAGATATATATATATATACATACGACACTTGTAAAAATATATAATTACATATATATATGTACATATGGATTACACGTTTAACAAACGCATGACTCAATAATATACAACAAGTATGTTTGCACAAGTATACATATATAGAACAAGTATATGTACAAAGGGAACAAAACGACGTCCAATTATATATACGACTACATACGTGTATATATACTTGACAAAGTATACGATGCGAGAAATAATAACAATACTTCAACACCATGTCACCAACGAATTCAACGACTTACATCATTAAGAAATCAACAATTTCTTCAAACAAACAAACCGTTAACATAAGTTGATTAAACAAATCAAACTTACTTATGTTAATACAATTATTGTATATAGGTTAACAGACCTTGGGCGTTTACCTGTCGGCTGCTGGCATTCATACCGAGCAAACCACAGTGAGTTTACAGCCCCGACTTTTAAATGTTTTCTGCTTTTAAACACAGGGGTGTTAAACATAGAAATTGCACACTTGATAAACCAAGATCGATCTAATAAACTTATTAGATTAACACAAGTTTTGAATTATTACTGAGAAGTTGCGGAATTACACTCAATAATATTATGAAGATCAATAATAAAATCAATAAAACAAAATTACTATCAAAAGCTTCAATCTTATTAATAATATAAGACGAATACACTGAAATGTATTAGGGTTACAAAACCTTGAAGCGGCACATTAAAACTCTCTTCATTATCTAGGTTTAGGATCTCTATTTATATCCCATAGAGTCCTGCTAAACAATCTCCTATAATCATGGAAACTGTTACACTCCATAATTATTCAAACTTTATCTTTTCCACCTATTCTATACATAAACGGTGTTAACTACCACAACTATACAAACAGTGGTATTTCCTATAGAACAGTGTTAACACTTATACAATTTACTAGACTTACCAACCAACAGTGGTAACTAGCCTAAACAGTGTTAACCGTTGTAAACCAGACTAACAGTTGTAACACTCTAACAGTTGAAACTATTACTAACAGTTGTAACTCTTGTCTTCACTTCAATCTTCGATAACAGTTGTAACTTCTAATAACAGTGTTAATCTTCACTAACAGTAGTAATCTCTCAAGACTTCAGCCAACAGTTGTAACTCTGAAGACAGTGGTAACCATTAACCCTAACAGTGTTAATATCAGTAGTAACATTAACACTAACAATGTTATTGCCTTGTGCATTCTTCAATCAACAGTAGTAACAGTAGTAACATCAATTCCCAAAACCAACACATGCAATCAAACTATAAACGCTTTATTGCTTTTATACAACTGTTGATTTGTGATATTACATATTCACTATTTATTTTGGGAATTAGATAAAGTATCCTAGTACGGACCCAGACTTGGAATGTGTGCATGAAAAGACCTCATGACATGCTACTGTAACCATTAGCTAGGTGACTCTAGCCACTGAGTATACGGATAGTACTATTGCCGTGACGACCCTCCTACGGTGGAGCGTATACTTAAATGTCCATTCAGGCACACAACATAAGTTCTGGTTGTGGTTTGGTTATAGGGTTAGGTCGCATTACTTTAACCTGCGAGGTTTAGCTCACCTCACAGGGGATCATAGTCTAAGTAAATTCCCACATACTTTTAGGAAGAACGAATCCTACAACTGTTAAATACCGGAAAACATACCGGCAACTTATTTTATACTGGTAAACAACCAGTCATATGTTTTTAGGGTAACAACCCTACATAACTTGTATTTTATAAATGAATAACAAGTCATTTATACAAACTTGTTTTAACTAACCACATACATATACAAACCTGTAAATTCACTCAACATAATTATTGACGACTTTCTCTATGTTTTTTTGGAAATTAGTTAGGTAAGTAATCGCATGCATTCAGGATGGACAACCCTGGACTACTTAGGATGCCACATACTTTTGGGACCGCTTTTGAAAGATTTCCTCTGTATAACTGCAAACACTGCAGTCATACTTACGAAATCTTGTATTAAACTTATGTATTGTAAAACTAAATGTTTTAAACTCTACTACTACTGATACAACTTACATAGTCGTACTACTTTTGTAACAACTGTTAAACTTGGCATCCTTGATAAATAAAGTTGTGCAATAACCATATGCTCTGAGTATGTATGTATTTGTTGGTTGGAAACACTGTTCTCAACCCCACCACGTCATTAAAGCTTCCGCACGCTTAATTAGTACTGATTGTAATCATCGTTTGGCGGGGTGTGACACACTGTTGAACTAGCTAGTGGTTACGAATTTAATGTTAGGGAGATCGTACGAGATTTTCATTTTGCATCTTGAAAATGAGCAATTTAATATTGATCTCATCCCAATTAAACTAGGTAGTTTTGACGTGGTAGTCAGTATGGACTAGTTAGCCAAGAATCATGTAGACATAGGCTGCCACGAAAAGGTGATACGAATACCCATCCGGGAAAATGAAACTCTAGTTGTGTACAGAGACAAGCCCGATAGGAGTTTGAAAATGGTGTCATCCATGAAGATTCAAAAATATCTGAAGAAGAAGTGCCTCGCCATTTTGGCGCACGTTGTTAAGAAAGAGTTGGAGGAAAAACTCGTACAAGATATTCCCATAGTACGTGAATATTTAGAAGTATTTCCATATGATTTTCCTGGACTTCCCCCACCTAGACAAGTCGAATTCCGAATTGATCTAATACCAGGAGCCGCACCGATTGCTAAGGCACCGTATCGCCTAGCACCCGCAGAAATGTAAGAATTGTCCAGTCAACTTCAAGAACAATTGGAAAAGGGTTTTATTCACCCCAACTTGTCAGCATGGGGAGCCCCAGTCTTATTCGTTAAGAAGAAGGATGGATCATTGCGAATGTGTATCAACTATAGAGAATTGAACGAACTATCGATCAAAAATCGATACCCTCTCCCTCGAATCGATGACCTATTCGATCAATTACAAGGTGCCTCGTACTTCTAAAAGACCGACTTACTGTCTGATATTATCAATTACGAGTCCACGAGGAGGACATACCCAAAACCGCATTCAGAACCCGATATGGACACTATGAGTTCATGCTTATGCCATTTGGTCTAACTAACGCTCCTGCGGCATTTATGGACCTAATGAATAAAGTCTGTAGTACGTATTTAGATAAGTTTATGATAGTGCTCATTGATGACATTCTAATCTACTCGTGAAGCAAGGAAGATCATGAGCAACATCTGAGACAGATATTGCAACTACTCAAAGATGAGAAATTGTACACCAAATTATCCAAATGTGAATTCTGGATTAAAGAAGTACATTTCCTTGGTCATGTGGTAGGTGAGAATGGAATTCACGTGGATCCTGGAAAAATTGAGGTAATTAAGAAATGGGAAGCCCCCAGGACTCCAACGGAAATCAAGCAATTTCTGGGATTGGTTGGTTACTATAGGAGATTCATCGAGAATTTCTCAAAAATCTCCCAGGCCACTGACTACACTGACGCATAAGGATAAGAGTTTTGTCCGGGGAAAACCACAAGAGGAGGCATTTCAAACTCTACAAAATAAATTATGCAACGCACCGGTGTTGACACTACCGAAAGGCTCAGATGACTTTGTGGTTTATTGTGATGCCTCACATCAGGGTCTTGGATGTGTGTAGATACAGAAAAACAAGGTCATAGCTTATGCTTCCAGATAAATGAAAACCCATGAGAAGAACTATACGACCCACGACTTAGAGTTGGGAGCCATCGTCTTTGCCCTAATGAATAAAGTCTGTAGTACGTATTTAGATAAGTTTATGATAGTGCTCATTGATGACATTCTAATCTACTCGTGAAGCAAGGAAGATCATGAGCAACATCTGAGACAGATATTGCAACTACTCAAAGATGAGAAATTGTACACCAAATTATCCAAATGTGAATTCTGGATTAAAGAAGTACATTTCCTTGGTCATGTGGTAGGTGAGAATGGAATTCACGTGGATCCTGGAAAAATTGAGGTAATTAAGAAATGGGAAGCCCCCAGGACTCCAACGGAAATCAAGCAATTTCTGGGATTGGTTGGTTACTATAGGAGATTCATCGAGAATTTCTCAAAAATCTCCCAGGCCACTGACTACACTGACGCATAAGGATAAGAGTTTTGTCCGGGGAAAACCACAAGAGGAGGCATTTCAAACTCTACAAAATAAATTATGCAACGCACCGGTGTTGACACTACCGAAAGGCTCAGATGACTTTGTGGTTTATTGTGATGCCTCACATCAGGGTCTTGGATGTGTGTAGATACAGAAAAACAAGGTCATAGCTTATGCTTCCAGATAAATGAAAACCCATGAGAAGAACTATACGACCCACGACTTAGAGTTGGGAGCCGTCGTCTTTGCCCTCAAGATTTTGAGACATTACTTGTATGGAACTAAATGCACCATATTCACAGACCACAAAAGTCTCCAACATATTCTTGATCAAAAGATGCTCAACATGCGTCGGAGGAGATGGGTAGAGTTACTAAATGACTATGACTGCGTGATCCGATACCACCCAGGAAAGGCCAATGTAGTGGCAGATGCCCTAAGTAGAAAGGAAAGGGTGAAACCCTCACGAATGCGAATGTGTGGAGCACTCGTACAAACTAGTTTAAAAGCTCAAATCCAACTTTCTTAGGAAGAGGTCTTAAGAGCTGAAAACCAGAAAGGAGAAACTCTACACGGTCTTGAACAAAAATTCGAAACTAAGTCCGACGGAGTGAAATACTTTAAGGACAGGGTTTGGGTACCCAAGGTTAATGGACTGGGAGATCTAATATTAGAAGAAGCCCACAAATCACGGTACTCAATACACCCCGGGGCTGACAAAATGTACAAGGGTGTTAAGGAGTATTACTAGTGGCAAGGATTGAAGAAAGACATCGATGTCTATGTTGGAAAGTGCTTAACATGTTCTAAAGTTAAAGCCGAACATCAAAAGCCATCAGAACTGTTACAACAGCCAGAGATACCCCAATGGAAATGGGAACAGATAACGATAGATTTCATCACAAAAGTGCCCCGAACCGCTAAAGGACATGACTCTATATGGGTTATTGTCGACCGACTAACGAAATCTGCTCACTTTCTTCCTATTCGGGAGGACTACAAAATGGAAAAATTAACTCAAATCTATATTGCTGAGATTGTGTCATGTCACGGAGTACCTATTTCCATTATCTCCGATAGAGATAGCCATTTCACATCACGATTCTGGCAATCCACGCAGAAGGCATTAGGTACGCGACTAGACCTGAGTACCGCATATCACCCTCAGACAGATGGGCAAAGTAAGCATTTTTTCCAAACTTTGGAAGATATGCTACGAGCATGCGTAATTGATTTCGGAGGAAGTTGGTATGTTCATTTACCCTTGGTGGAGTTTTCTTATAACGACAATTACCACACAAGCATTTAATGTGCACCATATGAGGCATTGTATGATTGTAAATGCCGATCACCTCTGTGCTGGCATGAAATCAGTGAGAAGCACTTGACAAGGCCTGACATTATCCAAGAAACCGTTGGCAAAATCTCAATTATTAGGGATCGACTCAAGGTAGCCCAGAGTCGGCAGAAAAGCTATGGGGATAATCGCAGAAAACCATTAGAATTCCAAATCAGTGATAAGGTGCTCTTGAAGATATCACCATGGAAAGGAATGGTTCGTTTTGGTAAAAGAGGAAAACTAAATCCATGTTATATCGGACCTTATGAAATTTTGAAACGAATCGGCATGTTATCTTACAAACTCAAATTACCACAAGAACTAAGTGGGATTCATGACACGTTTCATGTATCAAATCTTAAGAAATGTCTAATCGATGACTCACAAATCTTACCCCTTGAGGGAGTTCAAATAGATGACCGTTTACACTTTATCGAAGAACCGACATAAATCGTTGATAAGGATATCAAGCGATTAAGACGAAGCAAAATTCCAATCGTCAAAGTTAGATGGAATTCTAAGCGCGGACCTGAGTATAGTAGCAGAGGGAGTAGGGATGCTAGGGGGTGCTTTGCCTCCCCCAACTGGCCCAATTAGTGTAAATTATTAGTCGCCCAAATCCAAGAAATATTATCTAGCCCCCCCCCCCCCCCCCCCCTAACTCACTTATGTAAACTTTGTACTACTACTTTACTTCCAACAAATAACCCAATGCAATGAATTTTTAATAGCCCAGCCCATAATTATGAGATGAGATCATGAGAACCCTTAATTAACTAATTAATCTCATTCGTACGAAAAGAAAAATAAAATAAAATTGAGATAGTGCTAGTTTAGTCGGTTACCTCACGCCATCAAATTCAGGTTCTATTTCATTCCTTCTTCTTTTATTTTTTTTATTTGTTTACTGAATTGATTTAATGTATTTTAATCATATGGCCACTTCAATAATGATTATAAACCGATTACTAATTTACAATCTATTTTAGATTTTTATACATAAATATGCATGGTTACTCAGTATTATTGGTCGGATGAATTATGTTATCATATTGATATTTTTTTAGTTTTAATCGTATTTTTGTTCAAAGAAGTTATACGATTGTTTTATAATATGATTTTATTATATGAATTCAGGTTAAAACATGGGTCCAAAGAGAACAATTCATGATTTTTTTCAGCGCACAAATGTTGATCAGCAATCACAACAAGAAGAAAATAATGTTATAGAAGATGTTGTTAACGCACAACCACACACGGATGATGATACTATTATGGAAGAGTCTCCTAGAGTCGAAACTGAAAATGATGATACATCAAAGTTAGGGGAGTTAAAGTTAGATTCATTAGTGCGAGATCCCGGCTTACGACCTTCAATCATGGATTATCCAATTAACCAACGTGACGAGATCAGACGAGAATATATTAAACTTGGACCTTACCAAATCCGTAAGTCAAAGTATGCTCAAAGTGCTAGTGGTTCAAAAAGTAGCAACCGAAGCTTTCAAGAAGCTTGGTTTGGTAGATTTTGGTGGTTAGAATATTCAGAGAAAACAAATGTAGCTTATTGTTTTCCATGTTACCTTTTTAAAAAGAAGCCAATTGGACGTGTTGGTTCTGATACATTCACCAAGCTAGGGTTTAGTAATTGGAAAAAAGTTAATTGTGGTAAAGATTATCCCTTTGTCAAATATGAAGGTAAAACTCCAGCTTCGGCTCATAATTTTTCTGTGATATGTTATGAAGATTTAAAAAATGAATTATCTCATATAGAGCATGTGATAGAGAAACAAACAACTCAAGAGATCATTGATAACAGGTTGCGGGTTAGAACTTCCGTTGAGATATGTAAATGGCTAACAATGCAAGCTTATGCTCTTAGAGGCCATGATTAGCGACCTAATTCGAAGAATTAATGAAATTTTCTTGAATTGATAAACTTTATCGCTTCTTATAACAAGGAAGTTGAGAAAGTTGTGTTGGATAATGCTCCTCAAAATGCAAAGTATACTTCACCAGATGTCCAGAAAGAAATTTTGCATATATTTGCTAGAAATGTACAAAGATCGATTGGTGATGAAATTGGGACGGCAAAATTTTGTTTGATAGTTGACGAGTCTCGAGATGAATCTAAAAATAGACTTGGTTCATGTCATAGATACTCACGCCTTGACTTTAAAAAATGAAATCTTGTGTTCTCTTTCTTTTCATAAGCTTGATGTTCAAGATATTCGAGGTCAAGAAAATGATAGAGCTAGTAACATGCGTGGTGAATGGAACGGATTACGAGCTTTAATGTTGAATGAATGCCCTTATGCGTATTATATACATTTTTTTGCCCATCAGTTGCAACTCGCTTTAGTTGCGGCATCTAAAGAGGTGGTTGAAGTGCACAAGTTTTTTAAGAATTTGAACTTCATTATTAATGTCATCGATTCTTCTTACAAGCGTCATGATCAGTTACAAGATGCTCAGATAAATGAAATTGCACATTTGGCCGAAATTGGAGAGCTTGAGAGTGGCAGAGGAGCTAACCAAATCCAAAGTTTGCAAAAACTCGGAGATACAAGATGGAGTTCACATTATCGATCAATACGTAGCTTGTTGAAATTGTACGGTCCTGCATATTATAGTGCTATGTGACATTGCTATTAATGGGTCTACTACTTCTCAAAATGGTGATCCTTCATTCGCACTTACACATTTATTGTCATTTGATTTTGTTATCGTTATGCATTTGATGAAGAAGATAATGAGAAAGACTGATAAGCTTTGTCAAGCTTTTCAACGTTAATCTCAAGATATAGTTAACGCTTTGAGTTTGGTTTCCACAACAAAGAGGTTGATTCAAAATCTAAGAGATCATGGATGGCAATCACTTTTGGATAAAGTTGTTACCTTTTGTCAGGATAATAGCATTCGAGTTCCTAAAATGGCGCGAACGTACAAAGATATAGTTCGGTCTCGTTAAAAAAAAGACAATGTAACTGTCGAACATCATTATCGAGTTGATGTGTTCATTGCTGCTATTGATAGTCAATTGCAAGAGTTGAACTCCAGATTCAATGAGTCTGTAACAGAACTTCTTTGACCCAGTGTTGCTTTAGACTCAAGAAAGCCCTTCAATAAAAATGATATTTGTAAATTGGCAAATACGTTCTATCCTTCGGACTTTACAGAGCAAGAAAATATCCAGCTAAAACTTGAGTTGCAACAATATGAGCTAGATGCACCTATATCCAGAGTTAAAAAAGGTTCGTACGGTTGCCGAGTTGTGTAGAGGTCTACAAGAAACTGAGAGGTTGGAAGTGTATCCCATGCTTGATAGATTGATTCGTCTTATATTAACTCTTCCGGTTTCAACTGCTTTCTCAGCAATGAAAATTGTGAAAACAAGACTTCTTAGCAACATGAGTGATGAATTTCTTAAAAGTTGTTTGATTCTTTACATTGAGAGGGATATTGTAGACACCTTTTCCACAGACGATATAATAGATGACTTCGCTTCCAAAAAGCGTCGACGCGTTCGACTTCAAATGCCTAAGGTATAAATTTTTAAAGAACTTACCCTTTTAGTGTATGTTTTTATCAATATTTTACTTATGCTAATGCTTTAACAATTTCATTACTATTGATAGGTACCTCAATGAGAAAATGGAGCGGCATGGGCAAAAACTTAGCTAATTTCTTGAAGATTAGTTTTGGCGAACTTAGTTTTTACTACAACTCGTACATTTTTTCTATTTAGAACTGTTATCGTTGTTTATTGCTTTCTTAATAATAATACATTGTTATTATGTACGAATGAAATTTCTATTTGTTGATATTCAACTATGGAGTAAGCCCCCTATTTCCAAATCCTGGTTCCGCCCCTGCCTGAGTACACCTGGGAACATGAGGATTTCATGAAAGGAAAATACCCTCATCTATTCACTAGCGGAATCTAGACAGTGTCACCACTAGAATTTCGGGACGAAATTCCTTTAACTGGGGGAGACTGTGACAACCGTCAAAAATCTCAGGTCATTACGGCACTCGAATCTTAAATTTACAGCATTCCTTAAATCCTAGTGCAAATTCTAGGTTATGACTCATTAGGTCTACTAAAGTTGTAGAACGTCTTAGAGATTGCTTAGTGAACATTAAGTTCAGACAAACATGTTAAATTAGATTACTAAGTGCCAAATTAAACAAAGAAAAATTTACCTTTTTATACTTTAACAAAATCTTATCGTATCGCAAACCAAAATTTCCATGACTCGACAACGTAAACTTAATCGGATAAATACTACGTGAACATCTAACCTGGACAAATTAAATGTCTATTAATTTAATTCAAGAACTTAGAATTACCAACTTTAGAACTCAAATATTAAGCACTAAATTATCTCCAAATAAACCTTATTACATACAAATACTTATACCAAATTAATACATAACTTAAACTATACATAATACTAATTATTTAACAAAAAAAATGAATTAAAACCTCCCCCCCCCCCCCCCCCTCCAAAAGCCGCCCCCCCCCCCCCCCCTTTCCATTCAAATTATTTCATTTTCCCTAGAACTCCTCATTACCACTCTCACTTATCCAACACACACACACAAACTCTTCACTTTTCTCTCTCAAAAACACACACAAATCCTCCCTATTCTCTCAAAAATTCCAGCCACATTCATAAGAGAAATCCAGAGTTTTGAAGGTGTTCATCACCAAATAAACACTCTTAAAGGTAAACCTACATCACCTACACATGTTATCTTTCATTTTCCTTGTAATTTTCCTCATAAAATTCGGATTTATGCCTTTTCTATGGCTAAAATCCTCATGCAAAGCTTGATGTTTGTAGGTTATCTCTTTTGACATCTTTATGTGTTAAAAGAAAGAGTAACCCTTTTTCAAACCAAAAATCAAGTAAAAAATAATGTTATTGCTTGTAATCTAGTTAAATCTTGTTCATCTTTGTGTAAAAAGCTTGTTTCTATGCTAATAATAATCTCTAACACATCATGGATGTATTTCAACACCATGCATGTGTTAGAACATGGATTTAAAGGTCAAAAGATGAAAATTTTCTTTTATTTTATGATTGGTGTTCTTCACTTTGATTAAAACACTCAATCATGGACTTGCAAGTTTCTGTTCAAAAGTTTCATCTAATTTAATGATTTTTTTAAAATCATTTCTTCATGAAAATGGACGTTTTTATACACTAAAATCAAGTTCTGGAAGTAATATTTCCAATCCCATAAGCCTTATATTTTTCTGAGTTCGTTTGATGTTTTTAATAATTTTTGTAAGAAAATATGTACAAGCTGTCATATTAAGTCAGAAACTATCCTCTCAGTGTTTTAATCATAACTGGAGCTTCACACCTTCAAATGACTTGAAACCAATGCCAAATGTTTAAAAATTTAGTTGGCTACAACATTTGTGTTGATTACTTCTTCTGGAACCCAACAGATTTTGCTTAGAAATAATGATTGCATGCATGTATCTAGATCTGACCTTAAAAGATAAAAGTAAATTTTAAAAATGCTAGGAATCCTCTATAATTCCTGGAAAAATTACATAAAATAGCTAATATCTTGAGGATCAACTGTGTTTTTTTTATTCTATTTCGGACCATAATTAATTTTCATAAATTCAACAAACGGATGTAAATTTCTGGAAATCAGAAAGTGGACTTTTTTGGATACAAAGAATAAACCAACACTTGAACATACTAATAATGGAAGAAATGACTTTTTAAGTTATATGAAGATATTTAAGGGTTGGAGAAAAGTTTCAGGTCAAACCAAGTAGGTTTGACCAAGTCGGCTAAAACGGGGCTCGGTTTTGATAAAACGTTAAACTTACTATTTTTGGTAAGATTGATAATGAAAAGAGGTTTGGGTGTCTTGAGTTTTATATATCGGGTTTTGGGTTTTCAATCATAAATTGTGAGGAACCAAAGTTCCAAAGCTCAAAACATTATGAATTTTGGACTCTAACAATCGTGAGACATTATATGACTTGTATAAAAAGTTCAACAATGTTAGGATGTTGTATACTTGTATAATCATTATTATACTCAAACGCGATTATTGAACATTAACAAACTTCAAAGCAAACAAACCACATTGGCACTTTGTAATCTAAATATTTAGCTAAGCAATCCTATCAAAGCAAATTCACCGAGAATCTAATTAGAAACCTCATGTTCAAAGGACTTGGATAGGAGTTATACCCGACAAGCACACGCGTTACATTCATCAATTACTCTTACGCTCGATGTGAGTATTCACAGCCCCTTATTTTACCATTTATACTAAATGTTTTGGGGTGAAAAGCATGTTAACTTGTTGCTAATACTTATCTTGTATGTACATTTTCTATTTAGCCGCTCTCTTTTTTTTGGGTAAAGGGTTTCCACCCGGCAAGTATATTACTCCAAAATAAACGTTTAAGTACATAGGAAAATGACACTACATAACAAGACACAACCACTTCCAAACCAACAGGAACAACTAGCTAGCTACGGCTAATCTCTTTGTATATGACATATCATATACAAATAAGTAACATAGCTCGTAAAACAAATAAATAATAGATCCAATATAATATGAACGAGCAACCAATCAGCAAAACTGCAGAAGAAGCCATAATCACATGAAAGGAACAAAAACCAAGCAAACAAAGCTTAAACCCCATTCGGAATCTTCCATCGCTCCAAGGATCGGGTAGCTCAAAACGAGAACCTGAATTTGGAGACCAACTTCAGTCAAATCTCAGAAATAATAGCATTAGCAAGCTCTAAACATGAACGTCTTCCTTTGGCAATGAGACGAAAATTCCGCTCTTGCAAAATAAAATATGTCGTAGCAGCCAACAATAAGCGAGAAATCACATGATCTACATTCTTCGACGAAGAAGCAGAGAGAAAGAACGGGAGCACATCTTCCAGTTTATCAGACACAATCGGAATGTTAGCATAGCTAATGTGACATCCGTCACCAAAAATGTAATTCGAAAATCTCAATTTAAAATCATTTCTTATTTTTATTCAAGTTCGTTAATGATAACTTATATATTCGCTTTGGGCATGAAAATATTTTCTTAATTATTTATGAAAGTTATACGATAAGATAAATATACGCGATTATGAAAACAATTAAATTGTGAGTATTAAATCTTAAAATATCACGGGCCAACTTAGTTCATGATTTGTCAATTTTGGCCCAAAGAAAATGATCCAACTCCCAAAAGCCCAAACCTAACCCAACCCACACAACACTAGAACTATAAAAGGCATCCTAAAGTACAACTCTAACATTTTTTGATCACAAAAATCGTCCATGCTGCTGTCCCAAAATTTCAGTCACGAACAGAGGCCGATTTGACCCATTTACGTTCATTTTCAGGCTTCGGTCAAAACTAGAAAGTTGTAGATATCGATGTTTTACACAAATTGTATCAGTTTCAGCCTCTAAAACGCAATAGATTATTTTATAAAAATTATTTTGTAAACTGCTTCGTCAGAAACTTTGAGAAGTTTTCTATCCTATAATTTTTGTATACGTTTGATCAATCTACAAAAAAATGAATTCTAAAAGTGTATATCCTCATTATTCACAGATTCTAAGAAGGATTCTCACGTATTCGATCGTTAGTTGGTATTATCTCTATCCGAATCATCCGTTTAAATGTATTTCGATTATTTCGTTATTGTCGGTTTTCTTTCGGTTCATCCATTGTATTCCTAGTGAATGAAATCATTAGGACATATGTTAAATCAGTATATAAGTTTGTTGAGAGCGAAATATTCGATTGATTAAGCGTTTGGATTGATTAGTATAGAGATTTAGGTTTAAACTCATAAACCCTAATATGATCAGATTTGATTCTCGGATTGAAAAGCATGTAACTAGGTCATTTGACGATGATTTTTGATGAATCTTGAGTCTAAACATAAGTATTAAGAGTCTAATTTCAAATGATGTTGGTTTCATGTCCAAATGTTGAGTATAAGTTACTCAAAATGATTTTATAAATTTGAATGTCATTTCTAAGTTTTTCGGTTCGTGATTTCGGTTAACTTGTCGATTTTTGAAACATATCTTAAACTACGATTTTGGTCTTAAAATTTTTACTGGGATAACTTCAAAGTGGTAAAAATTTTCTGTAAAAATATTATAACTTTTTTAAGTTTAAAGTATTTTAAGTAAATTGTAACTTTTGTGTAATCAGAAATCGTTGCTGTTTCTGAGCAGATTACTTTGATGAATTTTTAAAAATAGTTAACTATTAAAATAAGATCTGGAAAAATTACAAGGTGTTTTTAACACACGGAAGTGTCACTAGAAAAATTTGTAGATTCAAATGATTTAATTAAGGTATGTTTAAAAATTAGTGAAGTGATACAAAATTCTGGACAGCATATGAAATATACAAAAGAGTTGATTTTGTAAAGATACGTGAGGTTTAGTTACGAGGAAACTTAGTAGTGGTGATTTGGACTTGGGATACAATGGAAGGACATAATTATGTCTATATTGTAACCTATATGCATATATGATCATTGTAGATTGCGAGTTGTTTTGTGGATTCACTTAAGGGCGACACTTACTTTAATATTTAAGGTGAGTTTTCGTGGCCCCATTTTCTTTACTTATTTTCCGTTGGGGGAAAAGAATGCTCAAACTAATTTTGAACTGTTTTCTTATGCTGTGAAACCTATCTGATTTCTATTGGACATTATGATTGAACTATGTGACATTCTGATTGTTGTGGACTGAATGCTTATTGGACGGATTGGTCGGATGAGTCTTGTGTCTTTGGGACCATGACAAAATTCCATATTACTTATTGGTCGGATGAGTCTTGTGTCTTTGGGACCATGACAAAACTCTATATTGCTTACTTATACATGCGATTATTGATAGTACTATCGAACGACGGTCCCGCTCTTGAGATAGATGTGTTATCCTTGAGTGAATAGCATAAACTGAACAGCTTGCTTATTGTGGACGAAACGGATTGTCTTATGTGCATATTTTATATCATATGTCCTACTTACTTATCTATTTACACAGCAAACTGATTTTTATGTGTATCCTATTAAACCTACGAACTCACCAACCATTGTGTTGACGTTTTCGAGCATTTCTTTTCAGGTTATCTTAGCACAAAGAGACAGGGCTAGAGAACTTAGTGGACTGCTAGGATGCATTGAGTGATATATTTGAGGTGCTATTCATGGAAGGCGTGTTTTGCCTTAACTATGTTGAACACATTTATTGATTATTTGTAAAACTTCGATTCATTGTTGGAATGTATGCTTGGCACGAACCGCTATTCGTGTTAATGACATTACAACACATTGATCTTTAATTGCATTTAGAGTTCTATATATTGATGTGTTGTGATCCTATCATGGTTGCATTCTGTTGTTTCCGCTTTAGACGGGGTGTGACAGATTGGTATCAGAGCCATTGGTTATAGAGAATTAGGTGGATTGACCTAGACTATAACCTAGGAACCTTCATATAGATATTATTCTAGGAACTACGTGTGCATGAAACGAAGTACACTTATTTTTTAGGATATATATATGAACTTACTTGCTACATAGACAATGTGTTCTCATTCATGTTTCGATTCTCGAGCAAGACATGCTCTGTTGGTGGTTCCGCACGTGCCCGCACACCCGAGAGGGTTATGTAGGCTTAACGGCGTGGAGTCTTTAATGTCATCTATCAATACTATATCGATCATAGTATCATTTTCTTATAATTAGTGAAACTTTTAGATTTCAATATGTAGGAACAAGGTTGAACATTGTGATATAGGATTTGGTAATAAGTACATTAATGAAAGGCTACCCTAACAATTATGGCGGCTGACATAATTGCGAAGGTATCATGACATATATGTATTTATATGACCATATTCGAGTGTCCAATATGTCGCCTTCAAAGTCATGTGACGATGTCAAAAATCTCAATTCTATTTGTTCCGAACTCATGATCTTTGGTCGTTGGTTTGGCACATACATCTGACACTATCCAAACTGCTCATCTATTCTAAACTCGTATGTACTCGAAATCGTAGCAAACATACCGCAAAGACGTTCTACTCAAAATGCTAAACGTGATACGTGACGGGAGCAAAACATGATAAATATAAAAGTGTAAATCGTGTAGTAAGAAAACGTCATTCTAAGACATGGAATTCATAGCGTGAGATTAATAGACAAAGTACTAATGCACTAATGAATAATCACGCAAAACTCTAATAGATCAATACTCAATGGAACCAAAGTAATTGACTCGCTATCCTTCTTATTCTTTGGGCATAGTTATATCTTAACTTTTCTTGGAAACTTATGGTCACGACCACGTACACCTACACTTCTATCATGCGATAGTCTTTACTTTTCTAGTTAGTGATGTATTCACTTAATTGGCCACTTTTACCCCCCTCGCAATGAAATTTTCAAATTCCTTTTTGCAAGTTCGCCTGAGATCTTGATGTCTTTTGGAGATGCACTCAATTCTCCTTATTGCTTGCCAACTTCACCTCTATAGGATTAAGGCTCAAATGCCTCATGCCACATTAGAATGGAATTAAATCATACCATTCTTAAACATGTAATCTAATATCGGTTTTTAAACTATTTGACTACAACTTTCGTAAAGAATTCAAGTCAATCTAAAACATACCTACATCATATCCCTTTCCAATATAACGATTGTAACTTAGGTTGATCAAATATTTTCCTAAGAGTCCTATTATGAACACCATTAGTTGATGTATTGGTAAACCCAAAAACTTTGTAATAATTCTCAAACGCAACCATCCCTATTATCTATGCTGCTTAATGAAAGAGGTTTGAACGAAGAAGAAGGATAAGACTACCTATTAAATTGCCCTCTCAACTAAAATAACTAGCCACCCGCGAACAATTAGAATATCAAAAGATGCTATTAAACTTCAAAATAAATAAATAAATAAATTTTATTATCATCCAATATTTAACATAAATCAAACAACATAATACAATAACCTCCGTTGTTCTTAATGTCTTACAACTACAAATTTAGTGCTTCAAACCTTGTAATGTATTTCACTTATACATGGCATATCACTATATAGAATCTCAAGGAAAAATTCGCCTACAATGTACGTATAAATTTGGAGAAGTTCTCGGGGGTAACTATTCTACAAGAGGCTCAAATAACAAGATAGACGTTGAATTTGATATTTACAAATGCCCAGCTCCAATGATGAAACCACTTTCTTGTGTCATGTAACAGTAGGAACTAAATCAAAAATGGCATTTGGTTACCACTAAGTCAAAAGAAAACCTAAAACCAAAGAACTTTCATAACCACCGAAAACATAATGAACTCATCGATGAAATGGACAAAGGAATATCAGTAGGAAATCATTTCGGTCAACACGTTAAAATAAAATCACATATCCTCTATTATATTGCGTAATAACATGGGAATGGTCTACTGCTAATCCATACGAATTAAGACGGGGGATCTTAACTATTGTCTCAAAAATGTTCAACCAAATAATCTGGAAACTCAATTAAGCAATATGACAAAGTGAAGATCAAGAATATACATGAGACAAATCGATCGATAGGGAATCAATAGAATATTTCACATAAGGCATTGTCCTTAATGCAAATATGAAACACATAATATCTCCGATTAATGTTGTTTTGTTTGATTCACCATTACACTATATCGTGTGGGTACATTACTTACGTTATCTAATTGATACATAGAAGAAGACTACTTCAAAACAAGGAACCAATGTTGCCTACAAACAGTAACGATCCCTCATTATGTTTCGACATCAAAACGTCACTAAAGCTTGAGCTAAACAATACATTTCTTTCACCAACAGTAACTTGCTAGAAATAATGCAAAACGACGTGAAGTAACCCATAGACACGATGAAACACGTGGTTTGGCATTAACCTGCCAACACCTAAATTTATGACTCTTCTTTATCTATACTCCTTTAAAAATTAATTTTCTCATTTTCTTTTCAGTCTTATAGGCTTCAAGATGCGAAAATACCCAACTACCCTCACTATATTAAACAACCATTATCATTCATTCATTCACACTACGGTCAACTATCAATATCAATCACTACTACATTCTTCTTATTTGCTTACCTTTGCATAGCGCAAGTATGTAACTAGCTCTTAATCAAATGAATTCCGATGCGAGAGAACATACACTATGAGATTAGCCCAAAACCAAAGCCAATCAAATTTTTGGATAAAATCTAAGTTCATAGTAAGAAAACTTTTATTACCTCACAAAGAGATATCCTTATACGTATAAATCTTCTTCCTTTGGTGATATTATGGACAAATTTTCTTTGGCGACACAATCCTTGTATACTATTATATTTTTGCTCTCACCTACGAATGTATCATCAACAATTAAAACGCAAAAGATTAACAATCAACAAACTCACTTATATTCGTAAGGGACAAGAATTTAACATACAATACACTTAGGACTAATTGAGAACATTATAGAAGTTTAAATCATTGAGACTCATTTTCGTACAATCTAAAATTTCAATACATTAAGTTGAATATAACGGTGATTGTTTTGTATTAAAAGTATTTTTCAATGCGATAGACTCATACAAATTTTAGTAGGATCAACAAACCGCAAGTTGTAAAAAGGACAAATATTTATCACTAGTGTGATCAGGAAAATTCATTAATAATTGTCTATTCTTTCGCGCCCATAATTCAACTACAAGTCTAGTATGGGTGAGTCACAAGTATGGCTTGTTGCACAACACAAATAAACTCCGATGAATCAAAGTCTGGTGCAAAAACATGGGAATTAACCACACGGCGGGTATGGGAGACATATTTTACGTATTACCAACCTCACTTGTAACACCATACTACTTTTTGGGGTAAGAATCTCTTACTAATCCTAATTAACAAAACAACCTTCGTCCTTAAACTTTTGCATGAAAATAATATAAATTCTAACCGATAAACTTAAATTCGAAGAAAATCAGATTGCCAACAAAATTTTCTTGAAGCCTTCCGAAAAATCTATTTGAAATATCTACCCCTTGATATATAGGAAACTTGTTTTGGCGAGAACTATTAGTTACTAAAAATTTCCATCACGTGCGCAACATAGAAGAGATGTCACATCTCTAGAAACGACGACTTGTTAAATCAACTTCAAGGTTCGAAAAGGTGTACTGATAAATCGACCTTCAAACAAACTATAAATTCAATTGAGGTATCATAAAGAAGCTATACCAAAGATGAAGTTTAGGACTCGATGTGGTTATACCTCTCGGTCTAACAGTTGCGTCTGTGGTATCCATGGGATTTGGAATCAAGAAAGAGTCTTTTAGATGTTGAGAACGCACCATTTACAAACACCAATTTCTTTTACTTTCTTAACGAACCGAACGAATTCACACTATATGTTTACTAAGTAGGTTCGATAACCTATCAATCAAATGGATGGATGGAGCAAACGGAGTTCGCAATACATGATCAAGTGACGAGTCTCTTATGGCGTCACACAAACGAAATATAGTAATGTGTAGTGGAATAAAGTCGAGATGCAATTTAAAACAACACTTTATCATAAAACCGGTAAGGATACGATATAACGTTAGGCGAGAATTCGAAATCACTTAAGAACGAGAGGGCCATAAGAAACTCAAAACCCATGTCTTTTCCATGATAACGTTTTCAGTAATAATTCCGGTAGAATTTCGGGACGAAATTCCCTAAACGGGGGGATACTGTGACATCCGTCACCAAAAATGTAATTCGAAAATCTCAATTTAAAATCATTTCTTATTTGTATTCAAGTTCGTTAATGATAACTTATATATTCGCTTTGGGCATGAAAATATTTCCTTAATTATTTATGGAAGTTATATGATTAGATAAATATACGCGAATATGAAAACAATTAAATTGTGAGTATTAAATCTTAAAATATCACGGGCCAACTTAGTTCATGTTTGTCAATTTTGGCCCAAAGAAAATGATCCAACTCCCAAAAGCCCAAATCTAACCCAACCCACACAACTCTAGAACTATAAAAGGCATCCTAAAATACAACCCTAACATTTTTTTAATCACAAAAATAGTCCATGCTGCTGTCCCAAAATTTCAGTCACGAACAGAGGCCGATTTGACCCATTTACGTTCGTTTTCAGGTTTCGGTCAAAACTAGAAAGTTGTATATCTCGATGTTTTACACAAACCCTCTTGATTTTGGCCTCTGAAATGCAATAGATTATTTTATAAAAAAATTTCGTAAACTGCTGCTGTGGGTGATGAATTTTCAGAAACATTGGTAAGTTTTCGATCCTATAACTCTTGTATAAGTTTGATCAATCTACAAAAAAAAAAATTCTAAAAGTGTATATACTCATTATTCACAGATTCTAAGAAGGATTCTCACGTATTCGATCGTTAGTTGGTATAATCTCTATCCGAATGATTCGTTTAAATGTATTTCAATTATTTTGTTATTGTCGGTTTTCTTTCGGTTCATCCATTGTATTCCTAGTGAATGAAATCATTAGGACATATGTTAAATCAGTATATAAGTTTGTTGAGATCGAAATATTCGATTGATTAAGCGTTTGGATTGATTAGTTTAGAGATTTAGGTTTAAACTCATAAACCCTAATCTGATCAGATTTGATTCTCGGATTGAAAAGCATGTAACTAGGTCATTTTACGGTGATTTTTGATGAATCTTTAGTCTAAACATAAGTATTAAGAGTCTAATTTCAAATGTATTAATTTCATGTCCAAATGTTGAGTATAAGTTACTCAAAATGATTTTATAAATTTGAATGTCATTTCTGAGTTTTTGGGTTCGTGATTTTAGTTAACTTGTCGATTTTTGAAACATATCTTAAACTACGTTTTTGGTCTTAAAATTTTTATTGGGATAACTTCAAAGTGGTAAAAAATTTCTGTAAAAATATTATAACTTTTGTAAGTTATAACTTCAAAGTGGTAACAATTTTCTGTAAACATTTTCTATAGGATTAAGGCTCAAATGCCTCATGCCACATTAGAATGGAATTAAATCAGACCATTCTTAAACATGTAATCTAATATCGGTTTCTAAACTATTTGACTACAACTTTCATAAGGAATTCAAGTCAATCTAAAACATACCTACATCATATCCCTTGCCAATATAACGATTGTAACTTGGGTTGATCAAATATTTTCCTAAGAGTCCTATTATGAACACCATTAGTTGATGTATTGGTAAATCCAAAAGCTTTGTAATAATTCTCAAACGCAACCATCCCTATTATCTATGCTGCTTAATGAAAGGGGTTTGAACGAAGAAGAAGGATAAGGCTACCTATTAAATTGCCCTCTCAACTAAAACTAGCCACCCGCGAACAATTAGAATATCAAAAGATGCTATTACACTTCCAAATAAATAAATAAATTTTATTATCATCCAATATTTAACATAAATCAAACAACATAATACAATAACCTCCGTTGTTCTTAATGTCTTACAACTACAAATTTAGTACTTCAAACGTTGTAATGTATTTCATTTCTACATGGCATATCACTATATAGAATCTCAAGGAAAAATTCGCTTACAATGTACGTATAAATTTGGAGAAGTTCCCGGGGGTAACTATTCTACAAGAGGCTCAAATAACAAGATAGACATTGAATTTGATATTTACAAACGCCCAGCTCCAATGATGAAACCACTTTCTTGTGTCATGTAACAGTAGAAACTAAATCAAAAATGGCATTTGGTTACCACTAAGTCAGAAGAAAACCTAAAACCAAAGAACTTTCATAACCACCGAAAACATAATGAACTCATCGATGAAATGGACAAAGGAATATCAGTAGGAAATCATTTCGGTCAACACGTTAAAATAAAATCACATATCCTCTACTATATTGCGTAATAACATGGGAATGGTCCACTTCTAATCCATACGAATTAAGACGGGGGATCTTAACTATTGTCTCAAAAATGTTCAACCAAATAATCTAGAAACTCAATTAAGCAATATGACAAAGTGAAGATCAAGAATATACATGAGACAAATCGATCGATAGGGAATCAATAGAATATTTCACATAAGGCATTGGCCTTAATGCAAATATGAAACACATAATGTCTCCGATTAATGTTGTTTTGTTCGATTCACCATTACACTATATCGTGCGGGTACATTACTTACATTATCAAATTGATAAATAGAAGAAGACTACTTCAAACCAAAGAACCAATGTTGCCTTCAAACAGTAACGATCCCTCATTATGTTTCGACATCAAAACGTCACTAAAGCTTGAGCTAAATAATACATTTCTTTCACCAATAGTTATGACAATTTTTGAAACACACCACGCGAGAATTCAGAAAAATTACCATCACCATCACACCATAAAAGCTTATCTATAAGGAAAGAGTGGGAACCACAATCTGAGAGAAAATAGGATACCTTTGGAGCCACACATTCGGCCATCTCCAAACAGCACCATCAAGAAGGTCAGCAACTGAATCAGTAACTGAAAATCCCTGACGCGTAATATCACAGTGACAAGAAAAAACACGAGCAATAGGACACTGGTCACACCAAGTGTCATACCAACCGAAGCAGTCCTCGCATCACCAATCTGATACCAAAAAAAGGACGAATCAAATCCCGAATATGAAGCAAAATCCGCCATCCCCAAATCATGGTCTTTTGTGAAGAAACATCCCAAAAGCTTCGATTATACAACTTATAGGCATACACCCATCTCACCCAAATGGAATCCTTCCTATTCCACTCATACAAATGACGAATACCCAAGCCACCTTCTTGCCTTGGAAAGCATAAGTCCTCCCAAGCAACCTTTGCTTTACCAGCCTTCATTGGCCCTTGACACCTAAGAAAGCCTCTCATAAGCTTCTCTAACTCAGAAATAACCGACTGAGGAAGAATAAACATAGTAGCCCAATACCCATGGAGAGAAGAAAGGATAGAAGTAATGAGTTAGACATGACCCGCAAAAGATAAAGACTTATTCTTCCAATTTCCTATCCGGTTCTGAACCTTCTCCACCAAGCCTTTACAATCAGTCTTAAGAAGCCTCGTAGAGATGAGGGGGACCCCAAGGTACCTAACAGGTAGAACACCTTCTTCAAAAGGCATAATACTAAGAATATGCTGCCTCACATTAATAAGAACATTACAGAAAAACGCAGTGCTCTTCGGAATTATTTATACGCTCTTATTGTATGCTTGTGACTCTATCGCATCTAAAGTCCCCAGTTTCTCTTACACAACCCATTAACTCATTATTGAGCCGATGGTTGATATGAATAGTACTATTTGGAAGGAGGCCATCTTCCCACTCATTTGTGCTTATGAGTGCATACCACCAACTCTTAATGTTCACGGTAGGACATATCATTGGGGCGTTATTTCGGGCCAATAGGTTTGGTTGTGGACTCAAGCTATACATGTCATCCTTAAATGAATCTTATATGGCGTATAAATACTATTTACTTAACAATGAAATCTTTCAAAAGTGGTTTGAAACTTCTAAATGGCTTTGACATTTACACTTTTTCTAAATCTGTGAACTCACTAACTATTTTTATAGTTGACCCTCGTTTTTACATGCTTTTCAGGAAATGGTCAGTAATCATGGAATGAAGCTATGTTATCTTTATTAATGTTGAAGCTATTAGACTTACTATGTTTTATCTTTTGGATGTATTCGGTTATATGAACTAGTATTTTGTACTTTAAACTTATTGTAAGCGCTAGTAGCTGTATTTTGTAAATGGTGAATTAGTTGTACTTTGTGTAATGAAACCATTGTGCTGTTACATCTCCTGTTTCCGCTTTAGCAGGGTGTGACAAGTACTTATATCTAGACAAGTACCCAAAGTTTTTTTGTAATGATTGTGCAAAGCGAGAGGTGAAGCGACTATCTCTATCAGAAGTAATCGAGATGGGAATGCCGTGCGTGGATACGATTTCTTTCAGATAGATTCAAGTGAGGCGTTCGATTTTATCATTTTCTTTGATGGCTCGGAAATGAGCAGATTTTGTGAGACGATCGACGATCACCCAAATGGTATCACAACCGCTCGATGTTTTTGGGAGTTTTGTGATGAAATCCATGGTGATATGTTGCCATTTCCACTGAGAGATTTCTGGTTGTTGGAGTAATCTGGAAGGTTTCTGATACTCGGCCTTGACCTTAGAACAGGTTAAGCATTTTTTGACATACATGGCGATGTCAGCTTTCATGTTAGGCCACCAGTATAGTTCCTTGATACCGTGATACATCTTGTCAGATCCAGGATGTATAGAATAGCGAGATTTGTGAGTTTCATCCATCACAAAATCTCGTAAGTTGTCGAAGCTAGGTAACCATATTCGATTAGAGAATTGTCGAGTACCATTAGGTTTAGTCTCGAACTGTTTGTCCATGCCTCGCAAGGCTTCGTTTATGATGTTTGCGGGTTTGACTGCTTCAAATTGAGCAGCGAGGATTTGAGCAACAAGATTGTTGTGAATGTTCATGATGAGTGCTCGGACTCGAAGAGGTTTCACTCGTTCTTTACGGCTAAGGGCATCGGCAACAACATTTGCCTTGCTTGGATGGTAACGGATCTCACAATCGTAATCAATGAGCAACTCGACCCACCGACGTTGCCTTATGTTGAGATCCTTTTGATCAAAGATATGCTGAAGGCTTTTATGATTAGTGAAGATTGTACATTTAGTGTCATACAGGTAGTGTCTCCTGATTTTGAGTGCAAACACTACGGCTCCTAATTTGAGATCATGGGTCGTATAATTCTTTTCGTGGATTTTGAGCTATCGGGAGGCGTAGGCAATGACCTTGTCTCATTGCATCAGCACGTAACCAAGACCTTGGTGTGAAGCATCGCAGTATACCACGAAGTCATCGTTACCTTCGGGTAGGGATAGGATAGGAGCACTACAAAGCTTTTGTTTCAATAGCTGAAATGTTGACTCCTGTTTATCAGTCCAATCGAACTTCTTTTCTTTCTAAGTTAGTTCCGTGAGAGGTTGAGCTATTTTCGAGAAGTTCTCAATGAATCGCCAATAGTACCCAGCAAGACCAAAGAATTGGCATACTTCGGTCGGCGTTGTCGGTGCTTTCCAGCACATGATAGCCTCGATTTTTGAAGGATCAACATGAATTCCTTGATTGTCAATCACGTGTCCACGGAATTGAATAGTTTGCATCCAGAACTCACACTTGGAGAATTTGGCATATAGCTCCTCGTGCTTGAGTAGTTCAAGGATGGTTTTGAGATGTTGTGCATGTTCATGCTCATCGCGCGAGTAGATTAAGATGTCATCAATAAATACTATGACAAAATTGTCGAGATATGGTTTGGACGCTCGGTTCATAAGGTCCATGAATACAGCCGATGCGTTTGTTAAACAAAAGGGAAAAACTTGGAACTCGTAATGTCCGTAGCGAATTCGAAAAGCAGTTTTTGGGATATCGGCATTGCGAACTCGTAACTGATGATAACCTGATCGTAGATCGATCTTTGAATAAAGACTTGACCCTTGAAGTTGGTCAAACAAGTCATCAATGCATGGAAGTGAATAACGGTTCTTTACAGTTAACTTATTCAGTTCCTGTAATTGATGCACATGCGGAAAGAACCATCCTTCATTTTCACAACTCGGTCGAATGAATCCTTTGTCGAGGAGCTCTTGTAGTTGTGTAGACAACTCCTGAAGTTCGGATGGAGCTAGGTGGTAAGGTGCTCGTGCCACGGGTGCGGCATCGGGCACAAGATCGATTGAGAATTTGACTTGTCTCGGTGGTGGAAGACCTGGAAAGTCATCACGAAAGACTTCTGGAAAGTCTCAAACGATTGGCACATCCTCCAGTCGCTTCTCCTCCGACTTTTTTCTCCATGATGTGTGCGATGATTGCCTAATAACCCTTTCTCAAATACTTACGGGTTTTCATGCATGAAATGATATTTAATCTCGTCCCACCAGTCTCCCTTGTATGACTAAAGTACTACCGGTGGCGAGGGGGATACGAATGATTTTGTCATAAGAGACGATTTCGGCTCGGTGCTTGGATAGCCAGTCCATCCAACAATTATATCGAAACTTCTGATCTTGACAGGTATGAGGTTTATGGGAAAGAGTTCATTTGTGAGGTTTACGGTGCAATTGGGTATTACACTATCGGCCTCGATTAGTTTGCCATTAGCTAACTCTATAGTGTATAAAGTATCTAATGCAACAGGGGTGATATCAAGTAATGGGCTGAATTCGTTAGATATGAAACTCTTATCAGCACCAGTATCAAACAATACAGAAGCAACTAAGTTGTTGAGAAGAAACATACCCGTGACCACATTAGGGTCTTGACGGGCGTCCCCAGAGTTAAGTACAAAGGCTCTACCTCGGGAGTTGTTGTTGTTGTTGCTGCCCTTGTTCTTCAGCTTCGGACAATCATTCCTTAAATGCCTGGTGTCTCCACATTCATAATAGGCTCCGGGTTGATTGGTGTTGGTGTTGTTATTGGTAAGGTTGTTGGCTTTGGGGGATCTGCAGTCCTTGGAAGATGCCCGTACCGCTTGCAGTTGTTGCAGGGAGTACCGCAAGGACCGTTGTGATGGCGGTTGCACTTGGAACAAAAGGTTTTAGTCCCAGTGTAACCTTGTTTTGGCTTGGTGTTGGAGGTGTAAGCTTTTATAGTGTCAAGTTTCTTGTTCTGGTTGTTGTGGTTGTCAATCTACTTCCTCTTATTGTTGTTGCTGAAGATGGAGTGGGTGTTTTTCGGCTGATAATCATAGCCATGAGTTCATATACCAGGCAGATGGCACTCTGAATGGTTGCTGGTTTGGACGAGGCGACGTTCCCCTGGATACCTTCCGGGAGATCGCGAATGTACCGCTTGATGCGTTTGTGCTCAGGGTCTACCATAGGTGGGCAGAGCAGAGCGAGTTATTGGAATCTGGTGGTATAACCAATGATGTCGGTTCCCTGAACCGATAAGTGCCAGAACTCCTCCTACAATTTATAGAGTTCTTGTCACACCCCGCCAAACGGTAATTACAATTAGTTGTGATTAGTTTGCGGAAGCTTTAATGACGTGGCGGGGCTGCGAACAGTATTTCCAACCAACAAATACATACATACTCAGAGCATATGGTAATCGCACAACTTTATTTATCAAGGATGCCAAGTTTAACAGTTGTTACAAAAGTAGTACGACTATGTCAGTCGTAACAGTAGTAATAGTGTTTAAAAACATTTAGTTTCGCAATACATAAGTAAAATACAAGATTTCGTAAGTATGACTGCAGTGTTTGCAGTTATACAGAGGAAATCCTTCAAAAGCGGTCCAAAAAGTATGTGGCATCCTAAGTAGTCCAGGGTTGTCCATCCTGAATGCATGCGATTACTTACCCAGCTAATTTCCTGAAAAACATAGAGAAAGTCGTCAACAAATATGTTGAGTGAATTTACAGGTTTGTATATATATGTGGTTAGTTAAACCAAGTTTGTATAAATGAATTGTTGTTCATTTATAAAACACAAGTTATGTAGGGTTGTTACCCAAAAGTATAGTTTTATGTGGGATGTCATCCCAAAATGTGTTACTGGTTGTTTACCAGTATAAAATAAATTGTCGGTATGGTTTCCGGTATTTAACAGTTGTAGGATTTGTTCTTCCTAAAAGTATGTGGGAATTTACTTAGACTATGATCCCCTGTAAGGTGAGCTAAACCTCACAAGTTAAAGTAACACGACCTAACCCTATAACCAAAACACAACCAGAACTTATGTTGTTTGCCTGAATGGACATTTAAGTATACGCTCCACCGTAGGAGGGTCGTCACGGCAATAGTACTATCCGTATACTCAGTGGCTAGAGTCACCTAGCTAATGGTTATAGTCTGCATGACATAAGGTCTTTTCATGCATACATTTCAAGTCTAGGTCCGTACTAGGATACTTTGTCTAATTCCCAAAATAATAGTGAATATGTAATATCACAAATCAACAGTTGTATAAAAGCAATAAAGCATTTATAGTTTGATTGCATGTGTTGGCATGCAATTTCTATGTTTAACACCCCTGTGTTTAAAAGCAGAAAACATTTAAAAGTAGGGGCTGTAAACTCACTGTGATTTGCTCTGTAAGGAAAGCTAGCAGCCGACAGGTAAAAGCTCAAGCTGTGTTAACCTATATACAATAAATGTATTAACATAAGTACGCTTGATTTGTTTAATCACTTATGTTAACAGTTTGTTTGTTTTGTAGAAATTGTTGATTTCTTAGTAATTTAAGTCGTTGAATTCGTTGGTGACGTTGTGTTGAAATATTGTTATTATTTCTCATGTCGTATACTTTGTTAAGTGTATATACAAACATGTAATCGTATATATATTTGAATGTTGTTTTGACCCCATTGTACATATACTTGTTGTATATTATTAAGGCGTGTGTTTGTTAAACGTGTAATTTATTTGTATGTATATATGAAAATATATAATTATAAATGTCATATGTACACACATATATATATATATATGTATATAAGTTTTGAATACATTGTTTACGTAAGAAAATATGTAAGTTTTCATTTGTATATATATATATATATATATATATATATATATATGTGGATATATATAAAATTCCTAAGGGTCGTTTGTGTATATATTTACACCTAGGTTCTTGTATATATTTATACGTATATCGTAATACGTAGTTTACGTACTTAAAACGTTATAAGTTTTATTTGTTATAAAACTCGTTAGTATATTTATTCCGTTTATGAAATACATATGTGTTTTCGTTTCTAAATTTGTCATTTGTATATATATATAAAATATATATATAGGTTTGTCGTTTGTTATCAATTATGTATATATGTATATATATATATATATATATATGTATATATAATCATAATTGTTCGTTTTATGTCTCGGGTCACGTTATGAGTTCATTTTATAATTACTCGTTCCGTTAAATGTCTCGGGTCACGTTTTATGTTTTTAATTGTTTTGTAGGTTATTGGGCTCGGCCCAATTTGTTGGCCCAAAAACAATATACAAGTCTTGGCCCAATGGCTCCATTAACGTTTATAGAGCCCGGCCTAATTAATTTAAACGTACAATTCATTACACGCCCGACCTAGTTTGTGATCCGGCCCTGCTCAGTCTACAGCCCGAAGCCCAGCAGAACAGCCTAGCCCAGCCGTTCAGCTTGGGCCAGCCGTTCGGCTTGGGCTTCAGCCGTACGGCTGAGGCTTCAGGCCCAGTCCAGCCCACTTAATCAGTCCTTTATTCAGTTCGGCCTATATACGCAGCCCATTAAGTAAATAACTCGGCCCAGACTGCTTAGCCCAGCCCACAGCCGTTCGGCTTGGGTCCAGCCGTTCGGCTTGGGTCCAGCCGTTCGGCTTGGGTGCCCAGCCGATCGGCTCGGGCTTCCTGAGCTGCGGCTCTGTTCCGTTTTTGCAGTTTTAATCTCGAGTTCGAAGTGTTTTTATACCGTAGTTCAAGTGGTAAACGTTTATACATGTCATATATCATCATTATATCGCATTATATTACATTATAACAAGTTTTTACATAAAGATTCATGATTTTAAGTTTTGGTTTCAAAAACCAATTTCAAGAACAAACACCTTAAATCTTCAAATTATGAAGTTATATATATGGATTACGATGTTACCAAGCTATATAACACGAAATTTAAGTATAGAAATTGAAGAAAAGTGGGTTTCTTACAATGAGGAAAATGATGGTGATGATGATACAAGGAAGAAGATGAAGATGATGTTGATGTTGCTCCTAGTTTGTTGTTCTACTCCACTTCCTGCTTGTTGTTGCCTCTATGATTTTGCTTAGTTAAGAAGAAAAAGAAATGGTGTATATGTGTTGAAGAGATCACAGAGAGGGAATGGAGGGAGTATGAAAATCAAACGGGTATGGGAGTGATACAGCAACTGGTCTCTCAATTATTGAGGTTGGTGGCTATTTTAGACCCGTTAATTTCGAGTACGGGTATAATTAGTGCAATATAAAATTTAACATTTTATATTTTTATTTTGTTGATGTTCTCTAGATACGTTATCTAAAATTTGAGCAATGATATTTTCATTATTTTTTACTGTTGTACAAATTTGTACATTGGACTGCTATCATTCAATTGGGTGTCAAATTTCAGTCGAATTTCGAGTTCATATTTTGAGGTAATGTTCCAAATGTTTTCGAATGAATGAGAAAATTTGAATTTTTCTCATTTTGATCTTTGAGTGCATTTTAAAATTGTTTCTGTTCGTTTTATAATATGTTTTATGTTTAACGTAAATTTAACTCGTTTTATCTATATGTTATAGATACAATTGTACTCGTAATTAATAATTGAATTATTAATTATATTGTGTCATCAACTTTTGCTGTATTTTTCTGTCGAGTTCGTCCGATACGTTTGCACGCGACTTTAAATACTCACGTATTAGTAATACTTTTTGTTTAAAAGTACTGGGCTGCTAGGCTTACATCACATCAAAAGTTTTGTTTTAAACTTAATCAGGAAATTAGCGTAAGAATGCACATGCTTAAATGTTAATCAGTACCTAATTTGGAGAGTTGTCACATTCTCCCCCCGTTAGGGAAATCTCATCCCGAGATTTAATTCGTGTCGTGAGTCGCGGTCACGGTTTCAAATAGTCTAGGATACTTCTTGCGCATTTCATCCTCACGTTCCCAGGTGAACTCTGGGCCATGTTTTGAGTTCCAACGAACTTTAACTAGCTTGATTCGTTTCTGTTGAAGTTTCTGCATTTTCGAGTCCATAACTTTGATAGGTTCCTCCACAAAGTTTAGTTTCGAGTCAATGAAGACTTCATCCGGAGGGATGATATGTGTTTCATCAGAAAGACACTTTTTCAAGTTAGATATATGAAAGGTGTCGTGGATACTGCTAAACTCTTGCGGTAGTTTGAGCTTGTAGGCGACAGGACCAATCCTTGCAAGGATCTCGAATGGTCCGATGTATCGTGGGTTCAGTTTACCTCGTTTATCAAATCGTACGACCCCTTTCCAGGGCGCCACTTTGAGTAGGACTTTGTCACCTACTTGAAATTCTAAAGGTTTCCGTCTGTTATCGGCATAACTCTTATGTCGGTCACATGCTATTTTCAATCGGTTAAGCACTTGAGATATCTTGTCCGTAGTTTCTTGGACTATCTCAGGACCCGATAATTGCCTATCGCCCAACTCTGCCCAACAGAGTGGCGATCGGCACTTGCGTCCATACAATGCCTCAAATGGTGCCATCTGTATGCTGGTGTGATAGCTGTTGTTGTAAGAAAATTCTGCTAGAGGTAGGTGTGTATCCCAATTACCTCCAAAGTCTATCACACATGCTCTTAACAGGTCTTTGAGCGTTTGTATTGTTCGCTCGCTCTGGCCGTCAGTTTATGGGTGGTAGGCAGTACTCATGTCGAGTCTAGTACCCAGTGCATGTTGAAGTGTTTGCCAGAAGCGAGAAGTGAATCGTGCATCTCTATCAGAGATGATGGATAATGGCACCCCATGTCGAGAAACGACCTCTTTCAAATAGATTCTAGTCAGCTTCTCCATTTTGTCCGTTTCTTTGATAGCAAGGAAGTGGGCTGATTTCGTCAATCGATCGACAATCACCCATATGGTGTCAACTCCGGATGTTGTTCTCGGTAACTTCATGATGAAGTCCATCGTGATGTGTTCCCATTTCCATTTAGGCATTTCAGGTTGTTGCAAAAGCCCAGACGGCTTTTGGTATTCAACTTTGACTTTTGCACAAGTCAAGCACTTACTAACGTATGTGGCAATGTCTCGTTTCATGCCAGGCCACCAGTAAAGTCCTTTCAAGTCGTGATACATCTTATCTGCACCAGGATGTAACGAGTAGTTGGACTTATGTGCTTCGTCCAAAATCAATCGGCGCAATTCATCTACGCATGGTACCCAAATTCGGTTCATGAAGTACAACACCCCGTTGTCTTTGGTTTCAAGTTGTTTCTCCATTCCCTTCAAGGATTCTTCCTTAAGGCGTTCGGGAATAAATGCTAGTTGTTGAGCATCACGAATTTGAGTAATGAGATTCGAGTGGATTGTCAAACCTAAAGCTCAAACTCTTCGAGGTTTTGCTCGTTCCTTACGACTCAAGGCATCCGCTACTACATTAGCTTTGCCCGGATGGTACTTAATTTCGCAGTCGTAATCATTCAGTAATTCGACCCAACGACGTTGCCTCATGTTGAGTTCTTTCTGGTCGAATATATGCTGGAGACTTTTGTGGTCCGTGAAGATTGTACACTTTGTACCATATAGGTAGTGTCTCCAAATTTTAAGTGCGAAAATGACTGCTCCTAGCTCTAAGTCATGCGTCGTATAGTTCTTTTCGTGAACTTTCAATTGTCGAGATGCGTAAGCAATGACTTTGTCGTTTTGCATCAATACGCAACCCAATCCCTGATGTGAAGCATCACAGTAGACAACAAAGTTTTTTACTCCTTCTGGTAGTGATAGGATTGGTGCGGTACTTAGTTTCTGTTTCAACAATTGGAAAGCAATCTCTTGCTTCTCACCCCAATCAAATTTCTTATCTTTTTGAGTTAAAGCGGTAAGTGGTTGGGCTATTTTCGAGAAGTTCTCGATGAAGCGTCGGTAATAGCCGGCTAGCCCAAGAAATTGTTGTATCTCGGATGGCGTTTTCGGGGCTTCCCAGTTCTTAATTGCCTCGAATTTGGATGGGTCCACATGAATTCCCTTGTTATTGATCACATGACCAAGGAAATGAACCTCACGCATCCAAAATTCACACTTAGAGAACTTTGCGTAAAGCTTCTCTTTCTCCAGTAATTCAAGAATCATTCTCAGGTGTTTCTCGTGATCCTCCTTCGTTCGGGAGTATATCAATATGTCATCGATAAATATAATCACGAACTTATCAAGATAAGGTTTGCATACTCTATTCATGAGGTCCATGAACACTACTGGTGCGTTTGTCAGTCCGAATGGCATGACTAGGAACTCGTAATGACCGTACCGAGTCCTAAACGCAGTCTTAGGAATATCCTCATCCCGAACCTTCAGCTAATGGTAACCAGATCGCAAGTCGATCTTTGAATAGTAACTTGACCCCTGCAGCTAGTCAAACAAGTCATCTATGCGAGGTAGTGGATATCGATTCTTAATAGTTACTTTGTTCAGTTCCCGATAATCGATACACATTCGCATTGATCCATCCTTTTTCTTAACGAACAAAACCGGAGCTCCCCAAGGTGAAAAGCTCGGTCGGATGAATCCTAAGTCTAAGAGTTCCTGCAGTTGTGTAGACAGCTCTTGCATTTCTGATGGAGCAAGACGGTAAGGTGCACGAGCAATTGGTGCTGCTCCAGGCACTAGGTCGATATGAAATTCAACCTGTCGTGGGGGTGGTAATCCTGGTAACTCGTCAGGAAATACTCCCGGGTAGTCACATACAATAGGTACGTTGTCTATATGTCGTTCCTCGGATTTCTTTTCTACAACGTGTGCCAAGAATGCTTGGTATCCCTTTCGGAGATATTTACGGGCTTTCAAGCATGAAATCATTTTTGTGGCACTTTTTCATTTCTCACCTTTGACCATGAGAGTTTCTCCTGTCGGTAGTGGTAAGCGTACCAACTTATCGTAACATATGATCTCGGCGCGGTTCTTAGACAACCAATCCATGCCGACTACAACGTCGAAACTTCCCAACTTAACCGGTAGCAAGTCTATTTCGAAGAGATGACCTTCCAATTCCAAGGTACATCCCGGTACTATTTCTCCTGACTCGATTAACTCACCATCGGCTAGTTCAATAGTATATTTGTTATCTAACTTACGTGATTCAAGTTCTAATAGTGGTCTAAACTCAATGGACACAAAACTTAAATCAGCACCTGAATCGATTAACACAGAGGCATAATGGTTGTTTACAAGAAACGTACCAGTGACGGTGTTAGCGTCCTGGCGTGCCTCTTGTGCTCCAATCACAAATGCTCTTCCTTGAGCCGGCTGATTGATGATGTTGTTGGCTCGGTTGTTGTTACCACGGTTGTGTGTGTTCTTGCGGTTTTGGTTGTTCTGGTTGTTGTTGTTGGGGTTTTGGTTGTTGAGTCGAGGGCAACTGTTCCGATAGTGCCTCGTGTCGCCACATTCAAAACACCCTTGGTTTCGGCATTCTGGGTTTTCCCTAGGGGTAGGGTTAAATTTGCATTTTTGGGTTTTGTGACCCCAACCTCTACAGTTGTTGCAATACCAACATTCACCCTCGTGGTGTTTGCTACATTTATCACACTTAGGTTTGTTACCCAAGTATGGTTTTGGTTCCACAGTGGTGGCAGCATAGGACTTTGGGTTCCCAGATCCCTTCTTATTTGTTTGACCTTGACGGTCACTTCCTCTGTCATTCCACTTACGCTTTGTACCTCCAGAACTGCCAGCTTCAGTACTGCTCGGCTCAACCTTGCCCGATGCAGTTTTCTTGGTCAGGGTCCCCATCCTGACTACCTCATCGGTCAGACTTTGCGCAAAAAAAATAGTGCTCCTTAATGTGTCAGGTTTGGAAGATGTAACCAAACTCCTGATTTGCGGTGCCAGACCATATACATAACGCTCGATGCGCTTGTACTCAGGTGTCACCATATGTGGCACTAGACGTGCTAGTTCCTGAAACTTGGTTGTATAACCAGTGACATCGGCACCAATCATAGTGATGTTCCACAGCTCAGTTTCGACTTTCTGCATCTCACTACGGGGACAGAACTCTTCCAACATCATGTTTTTCAGTACCTCCCATGACAAGGAGTAAGCAGCTGGTCGGCCAAGTGATTGGACTTGACTGTTCCACCATGTGAGAGCTTTGTCAGCCAGGGTGCAGGTGGCATACTTCACCATACAGTCGGGTGAACAGTCACTAATGTCCAATACCGACTCAGTCTTCTCTATCCAGTGTATAATTCCAATAGCATCCTCGGTGCCACGAAAAGTTACTGGCTTACAAGCCTGGAATGTCTTGTATGAACACCCTCGGCGAGTATTCGCAGGTACCTCAGTATTAACAGGGGTAGATCCGCTATTATTCATTCCATTCTCACGATTTCGGCTTGCTTCATACTCAGCAATCCCTTCAGCTATTCGTCGCACGATCATTTGTTCAGTAGTTTCATTGTTGTTGAGTGGGGGAACAATTTCAGGAATGGAAGAAGGAGTCATTCGTCGACTGTTCTTAGTCATCCGTCATTTGGGTGGCATGATTCCGTTCTGCGATGAAATAAAAATGCAGAAGTCAATGCCAAGATTTTGAATGTGATGAAGAAGATTTCACATTATTTAACAAAGGAACAGTATGAAGGATTGGAGGACAGGATTTGGCATCATAGGTCACACGACTTTGAAACGCCCATATGTACTTAGTACAATATAATCACATTGGCCAGGCGCCATTATATAACGCTAAATACATATTTCTTTTCATCATCATTTAACACAATCGAGTTCAAAGAAATTCAAGATAGAAATCAATAATCAAGGTGTGGTATGTTTCATGGTTTTTCAAGGAATGATCAAATGTTATTGATTGGCTATCGTTTCTAACACACGTATATAAATGTAGATATAATACTAAAGTCGTTGTTGAATGTAATGAATACGAAATATAACCAAACATAAGTTATATTATATCAAAAGGTGTAGCGCTGATACAACAGTTTTATACAAATCAAGATGGGATCCCTAATACGCCCCATCAGCGATTAGCGCTATACAAAAGACAATGGGTTTTCCTATACATACACCCATTCTAACAACAGTTTCCATCTAGTACATATCTAGTACATACATACACCTACCCATCTGATACAGGTCTATACAATACGTGATGGATCTACTAACATATCCATCATCCAAAAGTAATCGGTCTATTGCCTAGTAGGCACAAACTACCAAACACAAGTCTACTGGAAGAAAGGTAGAAACAACCCCACAGCTATCCTCAGCACAGCTATCATCACACAAGCTCCAATCATCAACCCTGCTGTCCTCGCACGTCTCTCTAGCACCCTGACACGAGCACGTGCGGTCTCAGCTATCTCTCTGGCAGCAACCACATTGCTCAACAAGAAGTGGCAACGCTCATGCATGTCTGTCATGTCTCCATCCAGACGGGAGACATCACTCTGTAGCTTTGCAAGGTGAACACCCCTGCTACCAGAAATACGAAACAATGTGCGAATCACAGCCACAATGGTAGGGAGGGTCAACTCTATAGGCTCCCCAGTACTAGGCAGTGGTGCGGAGGATCGGGAGGACTCCCCGGTCTCAAAAGTAGAAGGAAAACCCTCCAATGACCTCCACCGCCCCAACATAGGAGTCATCCACTCCAAGTGAGAAAGCCTAGGTACCCTCTGTGGCGGCTCATCACAGTGTATCACCCTCTCCTCTGCCATCGGCGCCTTATCACGGGGCGCAAGTGGTCCTCTAGGGAAGTCTCGGACACACATCCGTGGTGTCCTCCTAGGTACCAGTCCTCTGGAAGGTCCAGCAGTTGTATGGCGTGTCGCCATAAAGGTAGACCCTAACATACGAGTGGTAGGGTCAGTGGGAGCAGTAGTAGGTGGGACCACATGTGCAGTAGGTGGTGGGGTGATGTAGGCATCACCGGTGTCATCAGATAGAGCTCTCGGGTGAACTGGTGGACTCACAACTCCGGTGCTAGCGTCGCTATGGTAGGAATCCTCAGTCAGCTCCTCATCAGAAGCATACAAGTAGATCGGACTGTGCCTCGACATGCTGAGACAAAGAAGTCGTAGGTGACGTGTCAGTCGTATGTTAGATGTATGCAAAGTGTGTATGCATGCAATGAATGTTTTAGCCAAGGATATAGTCTAGGTCTCTAAGGTTTTAGGTCACTTAAAGACTTCTAGTTCGCTATAACCAATGGCTCTGATACCAAGTCTGTCACACCCCGCCAAACGGTAATTACAATTAGTTGTGATTAGTTTGCGGAAGCTTTAATGACGTGGCGGGGCTGCGAACAGAATTTCCAACCAACAAATACATACATACTCAGAGCATATGGTTATCACACAACTTTATTTATCAAGGATGCCAAGTTTAACAGTTGTTACAAAAGTAGTACGACTATGTCAGTCGTAACAGTAGTAATAGTGTTTAAAAACATTTAGTTTCGCAATACATAAGTAAAATACAAGATTTCGTAAGTATGACTGCAGTGTTTGCAGTTATACAGAGGAAATCCTTCAAAAGCGGTTCCAAAAGTATGTGGCATCCTAAGTAGTCCAGGGTTGTCCATCCTGAATGCATGCGATTACTTACCCAGCTAATTTCCTAAAAAACATAGAGAAAGTCGTCAACAAATATGTTGAGTGAATTTACAGGTTTGTATATGTATGTGGTTAGTTAAACCAAGTTTGTATAAATGAATTGTTGTTCATTTATAAAACACAAGTTATGTAGGGTTGTTACCCAAAAGTATAGTTTTATGTGGGATGTCATCCCAAAATGTGTTACTGGTTGTTTACCAGTATAAAATAAATTGCCGGTATATTTTCCGGTATTTAACAGTTGTAGGATTCGTTCTTCCTAAAAGTATGTGGGAATTTACTTAGACTATAATCCCCTGTAAGGTGAGCTAAAACTCACAAGTTAAAGTAACGCGACCTAACCCTATAACCAAAACACAACCAGAACTTATGTTGTTTGCCTGAATGGACATTTAAGTATACGCTCCACCGTAGGAGGGTCGTCACGGCAATAGTACTATCCGTATACTCAGTGGCTAGAGTCACCTAGCTAATGGTTACAGTCTGCATGACATAAGTTCTTTTCATGCATATATTTCAAGTCTAGGTCCGTACTAGGATACTTTGTCTAATTCCCAAAATAATAGTGAATATGTAATATCACAAATCAACAGTATTATAAAAGCAATAAAGCATTTATAGTTTGATTGCATGTGTTGACATGCAATTTCTATGTTTAACACCCCTGTGTTTAAAAGCAGAAAACATTTAAAAGTAGAGGCTGTAAACTCACTGTGATTTGCTCTGTAAGGAAAGCTAGCAGCCGACAGGTAAAAGCCCAAGCTGTGTTAACCTATATACAATAAATGTATTAACATAAGTACGCTTGATTTGTTTAATCACTTATGTTAACAGTTTATTTGTTTTTAGAAATTGTTGATTTCTTAGTAATTTAAGTCGTTGAATTCGATGGTGACGTTGTGTTGAAATATTGTTATTATTTCTCACGTCGTATACTTTGTTAAGTGTATATACAAACATGTAATCGTATATATATTTGAATGTTGTTTCGACCCCATTGTACATATACTTGTTGTATATTATTAAGGTGTGTGTTTGTTAAACGTGTAATTTATTTGTATGTATATATGAATATATATAATTATAAATGTCATATGTACACATATATATATATATATATCTATGTATATAAGTTTTGAATACGTTGTTTACGTAAGAAAATATGTAAGTTTTCATTTGTATATATATATATATATATATATATATATATGTGGATATATATAAAATTCCTAAGGGTCGTTTGTGTATATATTTACACCTAGGTTCTTGTATATATTTATACGTATATCGTAATACGTAGTTTACGTACTTAAAACGTTATAAGTTTTATTTGTTATAAAACTCGTTAGTATATTTATTCCGTTTATGAAATACATATGTGTTTTCGTTTCTAAATTTGTCATTTGTATATATATATAAAATATATATATAGGTTTGTCGTTTGTTATCAATTATGTATATATGTATATATATATATATGTATATATAATCATAATTGTTCGTTATTATATAAGTAAAGTTTATGAGTTCATTTTATAATTACTCGTTCTGTTAAATGTCTCGGGTCACGTTTTATGTTTTTAATTGTTTTGTAGGTTATTGGGCTCGACCCAATTTGTTGGCCCAAAAACAATATACAAGTCTTGGCCCAATGGCCCCATTAACGGTTTATAGAGCCCGGCCCATATAATTTAAACGTACGTTTCATTACACACCCGGCCCAGTTTGTGATCCGGCCCAGCTCAGTCTACAGCCCGAAGCCCAGCAGAACAGCCTAGCCCAGCCGTTCGGCTTGGGCGGCTTGGGCTTCAGCCGTATGGCTGAGGCTTCAGGCCCAGTCCAACCCACTTAATCAGTCCTTTATTCAGTTCGGCCTATATACGCAACCCATTAAGTAAATAACTCGGCCCAGACTGCTTAGCCCAGCCCACAGCCGTTCGGCTTGGGTGCCCAGCCAATCGGCTCGGGCTTCCTGAGCTGCGGCTCTGTTCCGTTTTTGCAGTTTTAATCTCGAGTTCGAAGTGTTTTTATACCGTAGTTCAAGTGGTAAACGTTTATACATGTCATATATCATCATTATATCGCATTATATTACATTATAATAAGTTTTTACATAAAGATTCATGATTTTAAGTTTTGGTTTCAAAAACCAATTTCAAGAACAAACACCTTAAATCTTCATATTATGAAGTTATACATATGGATTACGATGTTACCAAGCTATATAACACGAAATTTAAGTATAGAAATTGAAGAAAAGTGGGTTTCTTACAATGAGGAAAATGATGGTGATGATGATACAAGGAAGAAGATGAAGATGATGTTGATGTTGCTCCTGGTTTGTAGTTCTACTCCACTTCCTGCTTGTTGTTGCCTCTGTGATTTTGCTTAGTTGAGAAGAAAAAGAAATGGTGTGTGTGTGTTGAAGAGATCACAGAGAGGGAATGGAGGGAGTATGAAAATCAAACGGGTACGGGAGTGATACAGCAACTGGTCTCTCAATTATTGAGGTTGGTGGCTATTTTAGACCCGTTAATTTCGAGTACGGGTATAATTAGTGCAATATAAAATTTAACATTTTATATTTTTATTTTGTTGATGTTCTCTAGATACGTTATCTAAAATTTGAGCAATGATATTTTCATTATTTTTGACTGTTGTACAAATTTGTACATTGGACTGCTATCATTCAATTGGGTGCCAAATTTCAGTCGAATTTCAGGTTCATATTTTGAGGTAATGTTCCAAATGTTTTCGAATGAATGAGAAAATTTGAATTTTTCTCATTTTGATCTTTGAGTGCATTTTAAAATTGTTTCTGTTCGTTTTATAATATGTTTTATGTTTAACGTAAATTTAACTCGTTTTATCTATATGTTATAGATACAATTGTACTCGTAATTAATAATTGAATTATTAATTATATTGTGTCATCAACTTTTGCTGTATTTTTCTATCGTGTTCGTTCTGATACGTTTGCACGCGACTTTAAATACTCACGTATTAGTAATACTTTTTGTTTAAAAGTACTGGGCTGCTAGGCTTACATCACATCAAAAGTTTTGTTTTAAACTTAATCAGGAAATTAGCGTAAGAATGCACATGCTTAAATGTTAATCAGTACCTAATTTGGAGAGTTGTCACAGTTCTTCATTGGGACAGTACTCCTCCGTGAACATCTTTTTAAGATCCTCCCAGGGGAGTAGATAAGCAGTGTTGATACCTAAAGAATGGGCATATAAACTCCACCAAATGAGAGCACGTCCATGAGGGTGCAGGTGGAGAACTTAACCTTAGAATCCTCCGTACAATTGCTAATACAAAAGATAGATTCCATTCTCTCGAACCATCTGATCAGTCTGATGGCTCCTTCAGTACCCTTGAAGTTCAAGGGTTTGCAGTTTAGGAAGTCCTTGTAGGTGCGGGGTTTGATGACATGAGTAGTGTCAGTGGTGTTGTCACTTCTCCTAGAGTTTCGGGGTGATTCCCGAGTAGCCAGGGCTTCAGCCACAGCTCGGGACACGATGGCAGCAAGTTCGGCATCACTGTAACTTTTCTTCTTTGGCGGCATGATTCTTTAAGAAAAGAAATGAAGATACATGAGATTTTGTACAAGGATGATGATTATCATAGATGTATGTATATAAAAATGATAATTTACAACATCACAACATAACAATCAATAACGTAGAATAAATGATAGAAATTGTCGATTTGATATTTACGGAGTCAAATGATTACAGACAATTTCAAGTTACGAGTTTCAAAAGTTATAGACTTAGGTGGTTTACAAAAGATGCCAGGAATTGTTACATCCGGACGAATTACATGAGTTATACATAAGTGGCTAATAGGTTACATGATAGATACTACACAAATCTCAGTGTAGATTCACTTGTGGAAGCAAAGAGGTAAGGTGGTCCACAGACTCGCTAAGTCTGCTAACCATTCTGAGAGCATCCTCGGTTTCACAGAAGCGTGTCTCGCACTGTTGCAGCCTTGACTGTAAAACTGAGATCTCGTTTTGGTTATTGATTACTTGATTATGCACAATCTCCATGGTTTATGCGGTTTTCTCCAATTGATCGTGCATATGAGTGATAGTCTCAGAGATATATGCCTGACCTATGTACAACTGTGCGATACTGTCTTGGGTTTGTTCCATCCAGTTAGAGCGAATACTATGTTGTTCAATTTCCATGTCGTGCAACCGGTGTTCGTGATGGTGCACTCGAGCATCTAACACGGGAACAGTGAGATATGTTGGTTCTTGGGTGTACGGGAAGAGATCCGTGGCTGAATATTCTCCGACATCAGCAGGGACTTCTATGTCTTCCTCAATCCTCCAGGTGGCCATAGTCGTGGGTAACCAGCTCCAATGGTGGGTGATTGCCCCATGGCGAGCTATAGCAGAGATGTTACCCGTGATGGCAGGATTGTGGTAAGGCCTGGCTCAGTGTGAGCTACTAGTGCATCTAGCCACGAGTGGTTCTGAGTGGCTGCGACGTGAGCGAGAGAGAGTAGTACGTGTAGTTTGTCTAGATAATGAATCGGCCATTCCGTGGCGAGAATGTTTCAATAAGTGAGGCCTATATATATATATATATATATATATCATATAATATAGCCTAGTGTGTCTAGTACAAACATGTATGGGTTCCGTTTCTCGCGTGGTAAGAGTCAACTAGTGTATCCCCATTCAACATAACTATTTTAGGGCTCACATCATCTTCCTTTAATTGTTCATAGTTGATCACGCTATGTTAAATTAAAGTTGTATGATGTAATTTCTGAACCAGTCATACCTAGTAAGGAAATACTGTCTAACGGTCATAGTCTAGGCCTACTAAATGCAACCTAGTTCACTATAACCTTAGGCTCTGATACCAATCTCTCGCACCCCCAAATTCATGATTAGCGGAAGCATACGTTTGGGTGCGACTAATCCGGTGATCAACAACACAAAGATACATAATGAACGACTCTATATGCGTCCTTTAACAAAATACATTGATTTGATAATTGTTTACAACATTTGAAGCTATTACCATAGTTCGTGTTCTGAAAATGAGAGATTTCAATACATAATTACTTTTACAAAATATAATAATGCAAGAAAATATTTGATGTTTTCATGATGACTCGACCTAAAAGTATCATGATGGGCAGTCCAACCTACTGCTGAGTACCTGAGAATACTGTTGGAATAGTGTTCAAGGTTGTAACTAAATTGGTAAGATTATCATTAAAAGTAGAGTCCTCTTTGGGTCGCCGTCAATGAAGAGTAAGAGAAATAAATGAGAGCTAATTAATCATTAATACAATTAATGGAACATTCTGGGAAGTTGATCCAACCGCCGGTTGGAAGGTCCAGTCGGCGGCTGGAGTAAAAAGGGTTAAGGTGGTGGAACGAGTAGCACAATATTCTGGAAACACGATCCAACCGCTGGTTGGAAGATCCAACCGCCGGTTGGGATTATGTCCCACATCAGATAGGGAATGAAACCCTGGGCCTCCTCCTCCTCCCCTATAAATAGGGTCCTACCCTTGCTTTCAAGTACATCCCAGAATTGAATAGAGTTCAACTCTCTCTCTTTCTTATTCTTACTCCTTGTGAGAGTTTACACGACTTAGAGTCGGGACCCTAGGAGTTTGGGAATTTCTCTTGGTTCTTGGGTGTGAGCCATTAGAGGTGTTCTGGTTTGGGCACTCGCCTCCAAGAAAGGAAGCTCTGCAAGATCATCTGCACGTGAGAAATTGATTTTCTCAAAGGTTAGTATTTTCCTTATTTATCTTGGATATTTTATTGTTTTTATCTATTCAAGTTAAGATCCCTTAAGGTTTAGTTTCCTAATTGCCCTAGATTAATTATTCTTGTTATAATTCTGCTGCGTATATTAATCTAGTTAGAGAATAGAAAACCCAACAGTGGTATCAGAGCCTTAGCTTGATAAATACTAGCATTTAATTATCTGCAATAGTATATAGGTAAAGCTAAATTGGAAATAGACTGTCTAAATTGGTAAAAATAATTTACACTTTTGACCCTATATTTTGAATTGTTTTAAAATATACCCTTAAATTTAAAATGTTTTAAAATAGAACCACGGACCTTAAAATTTAAGAGAGACTTTACATATATTATGAGCTATAAGTATATGTATCTATAAAGTTAAATACATCATCATTCAATTGATAAATAGGCTTACCCATAGTGAACAAACTATAAAAGAGGTAAAAGGCGAGTCGCTCTGTTTCCCTAAAGAAGTCAGGTTTTTAATAGGCTTCGCATACACCATTCACGGGATCTTGTGAAAGAGGTGAAGGACTATTGGACTTGGTACACACAGATGTATGTGGACCATTCCGATGTGCCACAAAAGATGGAAATCGCTATTATGTTACAAACTGATGACTACAGTAGATTTGGACATGTTTATCTGATTAAGCATAAGTAAGATACTTTTGAGATATTCAAAAGATATCAACGCGGAGTAGAGAATCAATTGGACAGAAAGATAAAGGTACTCCGATCCGATAGGGGAGGAGAATACCTTAGTATCGAGTTTCTCGATCATCTAAGAGATTGTGGAATAATGTCACAATTAACTCCTCCTAGAATGCCACAGCTTAATGGTGTTGCTGAGAGGAGAAATAGAACCTTGTTGGATATGGTTCGGTCTATGATGAGTCAGGCTACACTTCCGATAAGTTTTTGGGGTTATGCATTAGAAACAGCCACTCGTATCTTAAATCTTTTACCCACCAAGAAGGTTTCAAATACACCTTATGAGATGTGGAAGGGAAAACATCCTTTTCTTTGTCATATCAAAATCTGGGGTTGTGAAGTTTTCGATAGACGAGAAACTCAGGACAAACTAGACTGTAGATCTGAAAAGTATCTTTTCATCGGTTATCCACAAGAGTCATTTGGATATCTATTCTACAAACCGACAGATAATGTGGTCTTTGTAGCTCGAAGAGGAGTGTTCCATGAGAGAGAAATGATATCTAAAGAGGACAGTGAGAGTAAAATTGATCTTGAAGAAATTCAAGAGACAACCGAAGTAGAACCTATAGTAAACACTGATGTTCAACAAGAGGTAGAAATACTTGTTGAACCTAAAGACATATCCTTACCCGTGCATAGATCCAGTAGTAGAGTTAGCAAGCCTCCTCATTTCTATGGTTTCCATATTGAAGAAGAGGATAAAATTAGTGATGGTACACTAAATGACTTAGATGAGCCTGCTAACTACAAGGAAGCAATGGCAGGCCCTGAGGCTGCTAAGTGGAAGGAAGCTATGAAAAGCGAGAATGATGCAACACTCATGGGTACTTAATAGAGATTTAAGTATAGGAGAGACTCGTACTTAAAGAGATCACTTCATGGATAAAATCACGAGTGATTTTAAGATGATAATATCCTCTATTCTTAAAATGGAGATGCATTGAGTTTCTAGTTTTTCAAGTATGTTATACTTTAGTCTATTCAACCGTTGTGCGTAAATGCCAGTCATAAAGGGTATGCTAGGTATGAAATGATGAGTAAACTAGTACTATGTAGTCAAAATTTATTTGTTCCTTTTCGCCTAATGGGAAAAGTGATATCTTAGGCCCTCTGATGATTAAAGTTTGACTCTAAAGTGCTAGGCCTGGCCGAGACTAAGTTGATAGTTCAATAGTCTCATATAGTCAAAATAATCGGAAATCAGACAACAAATTATGAATCTTGAGATTGATTAAAATCCATGTCTCAATTCATACGATATCAGTGGAACAAAGGAATAGTTTATCACTTATCTAAAGGGCTAACTCTAAGATAAGATTCAGAGTTCGGCAGTTGCATTGGATGGCACTCTCTGCTTAGTTAATGGGATAAAGCTTAGACCAATAATAGTTGATGACTTGTACAAATGGAAGACTGTTGGAATAGTTTCCAAAGTCATAACTAAATTGGTAAGATTATCATTAAATGTAGAGTCCTTTTTGGGTCACCCTCAATGAACAGTAAGAGAAATAAATGAGAGCTAATTAATCATTGGAATAATTAAAGGAACATTCTGGAAAGTTGATCCAACCGCCGGTTGGAAGGTCCAGCCGGTGGCTGGAGTCAAAAGGGTTAAGGGGGTGGAACGAGTAGCAGAATATTCTGGAAACATGATGCAACCGCCGGTTGGAAGGTCCAACCGCCGGTTGGGATTCTGTCCCATATCGATCAGGGGATGAAACCCTGGGCCTCCTCCTCCCCTATAAATAGGGACCTACCCTATGCTTTCAAGGACATCCCAGAATTCAATAGAGTTCAATTATTTCTCTCTTTCTTATTCTTACTCATTGTGAGAGTTTACACGACTTAGAGTCGGGACCCTAGGAGTTTGGGAATTTCTCTTAGTTCTTGGGTGTGAGCCATTAGAGGTGTTCTGGTTTGGGCACTCGCCTCCAAGAAAGGAAGCTCTGCAAGATCATCTGCACGTGAGAAATTGGTTTTCTCAAAGGTTAGTATTTTCCTTATTTATCTTGGTTATTTTATTACTTTTATTTATTCAAGTTAAGATCCCTTAGGGTTTAGTTTCCTAATTGCCCTAAATTTTTATTCTTGTTATAATTCCGCTGCGTATATTAATCTAGTTAAGGAATAGAAAACCCAACAAATACATGCTAACATGGTCAGCTAAAAGCTGGTGAGCTCACAGGTGTATCTGATAAAATAATGTATGAACCACAAGATTTATGTATGATTTTGCAATCAAGCAAATAAAATGAAGGTATATTACTACCAAGAGTCCATAGTTTGAGCTTGACTGAGGGGTTAGGATCCATATTCAAGGACCTGAGCGAGGTGCCTCCGAGTGATTGCCTAATCTACACTCATGTGAAAAAATGATAATGTGTCCGTTTGACATCACAATCATGGTAATGCGACTACCCCGGACAGGGATTGTCAATCCCATATGGTACCATACACTAACATTCACGCTAAATCCATATAAACAAACTATGTGTGGAGGGCTTACATGATTAGTCAATTGTCTCACACAGTCAATATAGCGAGTTTTGTACTTGTGTTCATATGTAAAACTGAAAACTGAGCATGTATTCCCACCCCGTGAGTAAAAACAGTAAAATGCAGGGCTATGAGACTCACTTGCATCTGATGCATTTAAATCAATAAATGTGCATTGCTAAACCAAGTAGTGATGTCCGAAGACTGTAACCTGAGATCGTCCATGACGCGCGATGGTTAATACGTGCGTAGGTATTATTATTATATGTTTCATTGTATCGTATACTTATCGAAGTATATGTGTATCATGTACGAGCACATCGTATGTGGTTTGGTTGTTGTAAATGTTTGACACTCAGTGTATAAAGTATTTTCAAACTTTAAATGACGGGGGTCCGGGGGCAGCGCCCCTGGTAGCAGGGTCCAAGGGGTGGCAACCCCTGGCGGGGTCGAGCTTTGAAAATTTTTATTTGTACTTATATTGCTTTAATAAAAATGCATCGAAATTTCAAATTCTGTGAATTGCGACATTGGTTGCAACACTGGGTTGTGACACTAGAGTTGTTTTGCATATTTCAGAAATGATGTCTATGCGACATATGGATTTGTGTCGCTATATGCAACATTCGGGTCAGTGCGACATAAGTGTCAGTGTCGTTATATGCGACATAGTTGATTTTAGCGACACAGGATCGAGTGTCACTACGGCGATACCAAATCGGATTTGGTGACACAAGGCTAGTGTCGCTATAGGATTCGGGTCTTTTACGACACTAAGGGTCTGATGGGTTTTCATGTTCGGGTTTGTGGTCAAACGACCCGGGTTTGACCCGAAACTTTTACACACTGCTTAGAATAGTTTACAAGGTTTGTAAAAATTTTCGCTTTGTGTCGGAGTTAACCCGAGGTGTCGGTTTTATAAAATGGCCAAAACCGTAAAAAATTTTTTGGGTAAAAGGTAAAATTTTACTCGGAAAATATATTCCCAAAATCATTGAAGTACAGTGGATGTAAGTGAATCCCACATCTCAGCCCGTTACATAGGCGATAAAGACTACATAACAGGACATAACCACTACACACTAGCCTATAACAAAGCAAATCCACTGCTAAATGCATAACACCCACATTGCTAAACGCAGTAATAACCAATTACATTTTAAAAATAACAAAAATAAATGTAAATAACCAAGTTCAAAAGAACCACATCCATAGTGAAACGTCTTAGGCTTCAAATATCTTCATTAAGTGACCTGCAAACGCTCCACCAACTTCGAGCTACAACAGCCGTAAACGCATCTAGCGTTATATTGCCTACCTGCCCTACCAACACGAAAGATGGCAAAAGGTCCAGGACAACAATACAACCCATCGACAAGAATGAACCTGCCCTACCAACATAGAGATGGCAAAAGGTCCAGGCACACTCCAATGGCTGGAATCAGCCACAATCCACGGTAATAAGCCATATCCATAGTGAATGACTCCGTCTTCATATACCATCAATAAAAGAACCCTGAGTACACCACTAACTTCCAAGCTATAAAAGTAGCTTACACGTCTAAAGTCATATCTCCATCCTGCCCTACCAACATGAAAGATGGCAAAAGGTCCAGGAACACCAATACAACCCTTCAACAAGAGAGAGCCTGCCCTAACACCAATACAACCCTTCAACAAGAGAGAGCCTGCCCTACCAACTAAACAGTGGCAAAAGCTCCAGATACTCTCCAAAATGGCTAAACACAGCCACAAAAAACCAATCGTCTTAAGAGTAGCATGAACCCAAATCGAACCCATACATACCCAAGCCGCACCATCCCGCGTCACAATGGTAGAACCATCAATGGAGGTTGATTTGAAATGCATCATAGTGACGCGAACAATCAACACAAACGCTCCATTGATAAAAAAGATCGACCATGAAATAGGACGATCGTCCTCCCCCAACCACCCCCTACCCCACCAAGATTCTCTCCCTAACCCCTTGAGAAAATAAACCCTAGCTTGGAGAAACTAGTAGGTCAATCAGACAAAACCCGATTGCAAACCCTAGTTGCCACTGGAAAGAGAAACCCAGCTCCAGCCAACCCTAAATCAGCAATACCAAGCAACAAAATCCAACTAGAAAACCACTTTCTGAAATGTCCACAATCGTCTTCACAACCATGAACCCTAGACAGAAAGTATAAGGTCCATCATCATCTTCCACGCCAAGAAATCCTAAAAAATGGCCAAACCCTAAAAAATGCAGGTACATAAACTTGTAGCCCAAGCAAAACAACAACACCATCGATTCAAAGAACAGGTTATGTGTTTAAATCCATGCGATGATCAATGAATTAACCAAGAACACGAAAGAAAAACATAACAAGATCAGATCATAAGCAATCAGATCAGATGAAAGTGCCGCAAAGGAAAACCCTAGAAACAGAAAGTGAAAGATGGCCCTCAATGATCAAAATAACCACTAAATAAGACGTAATCAGATCTGAAATTTGGGTTGGAATCGAAATTAAGCAGCAAAGGACAATAATCGTTAATGATTTTAAAACCCTAATTTATATATTCGTAAACCTAACCGATCAGATCATGATATAATCAGAAAACTCAAGTCGAAATAAAGAAAATCGTGATTAAACAATGAACCAATATGAATTAAACTAATATAATCAGATTGATAGCAGATTTATGAAACCGAATGGAATATTTAGAGTTAAAAAAATCACCAAATTGAGAGAGAAACCGAGGGGGGGGGGGGATTGCTTTGCAAATAGACTTCTCCCCCTTCCAAACCAAAACCGTAAGTTGTATATATATGTTTTGAAAACGAGTTCTCGAGTTTAGTTTGGACATTATCCAGCTAAATAATCAACTAGACTAGTAAATAAACAAAGTAAAAGTAGTTTCAAGGTGTCGTGATCCTACGAGAGTCAGTTTTAAAAACCGAGAAGACGAGAACGTAGATAGTTGCGTGGTGATCATTTTGCTCCAAGTCTTGAAGTAATCCAAGGTATTTTGAGGTTAGTTTTATGGTGATAAGTGGGTCGGTTTTGGAAGTTCTACAGAGAGATGAGCCAATTGGTAGAGAGAAGAAGGAGAGGAATTAAGTTGGTGATTGAGTGTGGAAATGAAAGTGTAATGGTGGTGTTTAAGTGAGTCAAAGAAGCAAGGAATGGGCAAGGGTATGGGATGCTATTCCCCTTGCCTTGGCCAGTTGGGTGTGGGGTCCACAAGAGTATGGACTTCACAAATTTTGTTCCCTCCTTTCGTGATCCGTGAGGTGTTCGTTTACCCGATCGTTGAAGCGTTTATTTATACGTTAACATGATACGTACACGTTTTAAATAACGAATATGTTTTGAAGATAAAAGTTGAAGTATTTGACCAATTAATACCTAGAAACATTCATAAAAATGTTTTGAAAAAATGTCGGGTTCGGTTTACGAGATCGTATTGCGGTTTTTTAATTATTTGACGTTTTTAACTACACGTTTGTGTTATCGATTTAATACCCCGTATTAGAAATGAATACTTTCTATCAAAATGATATATTTTAATAAATAGAATATATTTGACTTTTATTCGATTGTCGGGCGCGTTATGCGTATTTTTGGTAGCGTTTGAGTGATTTATTCGGTACGAAATACTTATGGAATACTATCAAGATAATATTTTAAATCAAATATGTTTATTAAATAATCTTACATTACTTAATAAATAATGTTCACCAACGTCTATATGATAGAGTCGGAATCCATCCGAAAATGATAAAATGCACGATCGAACCAAATCGTGTACGTGTGTATATAAATATATCCATATGAATATACATAATGATACACATAATTAATCCTAATTTCATGTATTAACACTATGATTAAGCACTAATACTAGTCCTAATTTGGCGGGTGTCACACATTACTTCACTAAAATGGATGATTTTTGTGTGAAAAAATAAGTTCAAGAAGTTAGCTAAATAATCCAAGTGGTTTCGTAATTTTTTACACCGTTTACTACCAGGAAATGAATTTACCAAATCGTATAGCAAATCTATCTCGGTTAACAAATTTTAACACGAACTTCATGGAACCATATCTCCGTGTACAAAGCTTAAAAAGACGTGAGGTCTTCGTGTAAAAATTAAAATTTTAGTTAGCTTTCAAAGTAGTATAATTGCGTTTTATGCAATAAGTAAAATCGAGATATAAACTGATATTTGAACATATGTCTGGAAAAAATGTTGCAGTATGTGCGTTTATTGCGATTTTTTTAACGACTTCTGCTTATCTAAAATATTTGAAACAAATATGGTATGAAGCTAAGACATAGAGCACTCGCTAATTTTTTCAGAATTTTTCTCGGGCGTTTACTTAGTCAAAACGGGCGGTCAAAAACGTGGAATTTCTGACTCTGAAAGTTTGACTTTCGGATTGACTGTTGACTTACGGATTTTCTGTTGACTTTCGCTGGTCAAACATTCGGATTTCGGGCCTAACTTTTGGAATTTACACTTTCAGACCCTAAGTTTCGGATAAACAGTATTTTGGACCCAAACTTTCGTATGAACAGTGTTTTACAAAAATTTCTTTTGCATAAGGCTTAGACTTTCGTACAAACATACATATACTTTCATATATACATAAATACTCGCATGTACATATACATTTACTAGATATTACTTTCTCACAATTAGTGATTTCAACAATTAATTTCGCAACAATTAGATGGGTCACTCAAATCATCACAACAATGAATAAAACAATATATGTGATATAACTCGGAAACACTAAAAATATACTTTTATAAAGTATACGACGATACGAGCTTAATAATAATATCATTAAGAATTATTATTACGAAAACATCACCAACGGATCGTACGAATTTTAAATTACAATGATCTTTTAACGAGTGAACAACTAACATAGTTTAGCGGTTAGCCAGCTACTTATACAAACCATCTCTTGTGTTTAGGACGTTTAGAGACTTTACTTGTGTAACACCCCAATTTTCGAGGTATTATTTTAGTGTACATGAAAATATAATTTTTATGAATTAATATTATTCTAATAATAAGATATATTATAAAACTTAATAGGGTTTTGAGTTCCTAAATGCATGTATTAAAGAGTAGGAGTTAATTATATACAAACACGTATACATCTTTACCTTATTTTTTTTCACTTCTAAATTTCTCCAGAACCTTATACATGAAGGAAGAAAACGCAAGGGTGATTCATCACTCAATTCTATCATATTCAATCCTTGATTCAAGCCTCCAATCTTCAATTAATCATCTCTTCTATCTTCCTAGTCACTTGTTAGTTGAAATTCTTCCATTATTTAACCTAGAACTAGGTTTCAATTGTAAGTATAATCATTGAAATTGGTACGAAATTAGGGCTAGGAATTGATAAAGATATCGTTGGTAAGGGTATTAGTGACGATTAGTAATCATAACCTATATTGAAAGTGATGAAATTATCAATTTGGTTTTCTTGATGATTTTAGGGTTCATGATAATAATTACTAGAAGTGGAGTAATTTACTTTTAAGTGTGATTATGATTATAACTATGAAGTAAATATGATAATAACATAAGTAGAACGAATGAAGGTAAAACTTTGATTATTTAGTTTATAGTCTAGTTAAACTAATCAAATTGGGGAGGGTGGAGTATGATTATAAGATAATTATTGTAATAAGTAGATTCTAAATATGTTGTTATGTTGATATGTGTTATGTTAGGTGCTAAAGAAGTGACTTCAAATCGTTGAGCAATTGTTGTGTTCTTCGTATAAATATCAAGGTGAGTGTTATAGAATTAGTTAAGTGATGGTTGTACATTCCGGATTGCTTCTGAGCAAGAGGTTTGTACAATCAAGTGTTTGATTGTGGTAATTTATTCTTACCTTTATTATATGATATGTTGTGTTTTATGTGAATTGGACATAGTGTAGAGATTTGCTAGCTTTGCTAATTTTATGTAGTTGTGCTTGATATGCATATCGATGTGATATGGTATTAAGGTATTATGTAGTTTGGTCATGGATCCATACATAGTTCAAATCTCTACCTATTGTTACATTAGATATGTGTGTAGGATTATGTGAATCATATTATTGTGGAAATGCTTGTGATGTTATGAATTGCTTAATTAGTTACTCATAAGTTCACTAAGCAATTATGCTTACTCTTTTATGTGGTTTATTATGTAGGTATGAGTGGGCATCAGGAAGGAAAAGAGCCTAAGAAAGAGTAGTGTGGATTTGGCTTGCAAGTAGTGAGTAGCGAGCTTTCCTTCTCTTTTGATTATCGTTTGGATATAACTTGTGTAATTCACCCACAAATGATGTTTTGAAACTTATTATTTTAGAGTCAAAGTTGTTGTTTTGTTGTAGTTGACTTTTAAAAGTCAAAACTGAGTAAATATGGATGTGTTGTTATGTTGAAAGACGTTTAGTCAATTTAGACATTGAAAATGGTAGTTGTTGACGTATGATGTATAAAATGGTCAAATTATGCATTGTGTTAAATTGTTTTGAAATGAGTAATTTAATAGTTTCATTGGTCAATGTTGAACTCGAGTGGACTAGTGAATGTCGCACCCCCAAATTCACGATTTTAGATTATCAGATGGTTTGTGGAAGCATTTGATCGAGTGGGAGCACTGACGTAAACATTGGACATTCATACATATCAGAGCATATGATTATCCCAGAACATATATATTAAGATGCCATAAATATTTGTTTACAAAAGCTTACGATTCATCAAATCGTAGAAGTAGAAATGTAGTTAAAATTATACAAAAGTGGATTTCGTAAATATGACTAAAACATTTTAGTTATATAAAAGAAATCCATTTGCTCCAAAAGTTGGCATCCTATATTCATCATGGGTTGCCTAGTTCCATATGTATGCAGTCTTACTTGTGCAGCTATTCCCTAAAAAACATAGTAAAAACTCAACATGGATTGTTGAGTGAATTGTTTAAGAGTAAAGCTTGATAAACCAAATATGCTTATAAAAATGTTATTGCCCTAACAATTAAATAATGTTCTGTGTAATGTTATCCAAATACAAGTTATATTGGGATGTCGCCCAAAAGATAGTTCAAACTTATATGTAGGAGAGTAGTATCCTAATCAAAAGTAATTGTAGGAAAGTAGTATCCTAATAGTTTGTAGGAAAGAAGTATCCTATTAGTTGTAGGAAAGTAGGTATCCTATTCAAATATGTTTGTAGGAAAGTAAGTATCTTAAATTATGTTTGTAGGAAAGTAAGTATCATAACCCAAAATATGTTTGTAGGAAACTTTCGTCTCTTTGCCAAAGGAAGACGTTCGTATATTGAGCTTTCTGATGCTATTCTTTCTGAGATTCGACTGAAGTTGGTATCCTTTAAGTTCAAGCCTTCATTTCAAACTTCACGAGCTTTGGAGCGATGGAAGATCCTGTACCGGTTTTAAGGATTGGTTTCGTCCCTTTTGTGTGATATGGCTTCAAGTGATGTTTTGCTGATTGGCTGCTCATTTATTTTATATTGGATGTATTATTTATTTATTTTCCGAGACAGGTCATTTAGTTGTATATGGCATACCATATACATAGTGTTTAGCCGTAGCTAGCTTGTTGTCCCTGTTGGTTTGGTAGTGATTGTGCCTTGTTATGTAGTGTCTTATGCCTATGTAACGGGTTGAGGTGTGGAACTCATCCAAACCCTTTGTACTTAAACATTTGATTTGGAGTAATATTTTTGTCAGGTGAAAACCCTTTACCTAAAAAAAAGTATCCCGGATCTGATCCAAGTAAGTAGGATCCAACACCTAAGTCTGTAGGGCAAACCAAAATAGTAGAGAGAGTAAGTGTCCCTCGATCTAAGTAAGCAGGATCTGATCCAAGTCAGTAGGATCCTATACCCAAGTCTGTAGGGTAACCGAAAATATAGGGAGAGTAAGTGTCCCTAGATCAAAGTCAACAGGATCTTATCCAAGTCAATAAAATTCAATACCCAAGTCTGTAGGGTAAACATCACATTTCAAAATAGTTTATGAAAATGTTTTTCATAAATACTAGTTTGTGGCCTAAAAGCATTTTATAAATAGTTTGTACGTATGAAATAATTCATATATAGATATGTATAATTCAACAGACTCTAGCTATTATTTAAATCATGAATACATTCATATATAATCAATAGTTGGGAGTATACAAGCATAATAGCAATTATGAAACCAAATGTACTCCTAGTCGGAAATCTCTTAACGCCCTAAACGTATGAGATTATAAGTATAAATATGTGAATGTCATAATTGACCATCCATGCTAGTGTTCATTCGACCAAATTATGTCCAAAGTATTTTATTTAAGGTTTACATTTGAAGTTTGTAAAACGAGTACGGGGCGTTGGTGATGTTTTGAAATTATAATTTCAAAAGTATAATTATTTTTGTTTCATATGTTAAAGTTTGTACAATCGCATATCGTATCGTATATATAAATATTCATAATCGGATAAGTTTGATACTTTATCAAAAAGTATTTATGAAAAACTGTATTATTAATGTCACTCGATGCGAAACTTAGTATAAGTTGCGACACTAAAGTTTGTATTGTAAAATATGAAATTTTGTATTTTTAGCGACAATAGAGTAAGTGTCGTTGAGGGTCCATTTTTGGCATTTTTGGCATCACTTGACCTAGTGTTGCTGAAGATTTGTGACACTGTATAATCATCCGGCATGTAAAGTGAACAGTCGGGTCGTGTTACCTTTTGAGTGGAATATGTCGAATACATCATGTATCCGCCGGATACTCTGGTTCAAACAGTCTGTTCAAACAGTCTGTTTCATAATCAGCTCGCAAAACAAGTTTTCAAACCTAGTTTCGGACATAATCAGTTGATAGAACACTAAAGCATGATGATATAAGTATTTTAAACACGAATTTTATAAAAAGATTGATGGTTGCTTACAGAAAAAGTGAAGACCAAAAAAATGATGATGAGACACGATGATGATGAGGAAGACGATGAAGATGGTGATTCACGATGATGATGATGATGATGATGATGATGATGATGATGATTTCTTGCTACTGCTGCTGCCGATCGTTGTTATTGTTGATTTTTAATGATGATGGTTGGTGGTGACGGTTGTAAACCGAGAGAGATGAGATGGTGAGGATGTTGGTGATGATGATAAATGAAAAATGATGATTGTTGTGATGTTGTTGCTGCCGATTGTTATTGTTATTGTTTTGTTTTTGTTTTTGTTGTTGTTGTTGTTGTTGTTGATTATTTAGAGAGAAACCGAGCGAGATAGATTAAAAAGATGAAGAAGAAAATGAAATGAAATGAAGTAAAAAGGGTGTGTTGGTTTGATTTAGTCTACACACAAAAAGACCAGATCAACATTTTGCAGAGATGGCCGGCTCATTTTCAAATGGGTGGGTCCGTTGTCTACAATTCATAGTATTTAACCCGTGTTTATTTACCCGATCATTTTAAAAATATAATATTTTAAATTTAAAAATTTGTAAATATGTATTCGAATATATTTTAATTGAAGTATTTTATAAAATACTTTATTCGAGTTATAAAATTATAACTTTGTTTTATTTTAGTTTATCGGATATGTTTCAAATGGTTTCGTCACGTAACATACGTTTTAAATAGAATGAAATATATTTTTGGATACTCTAATATCATTCGAGTAAATAATGTTTATATAAAATTACATTATTTAGAAAAGTTTTGTCGCGACACGGTTTGCTTTACACGATATGAAATACTTGTTAAATATTATCGACATATTTAGTAAATAATAATGTTATTAAATAATTTCGTATTATTTAATAATTTACGTTCACCAACGGTCGTATATTTTTGTCGGATTTGTTTCCGATCATTTTGTACGCAATTATAATTATTACGAAATATGTAATACTACACGTATTAACTAGTTGGGCTTTGCTAGACTTATCTCTAAAATGTTGTGAAGTCACTTAAGTAGGAAATTAGCCTAAATCATGCATGTGTTTAATGTACTTAATTGTATCCATATTTGCGGGGTGTCACATTGTCCCCTTGTTAAAGAAATCTTATCCCGAGATTTTAATCCATGTCGAAACGTTAGACGCGTGTGTTTCCGAGCAGACGTGTTGTCACCATTGTAGCGCTTTAGGTTGTCGTAAAAGTTTTAACGGTTTTGGTATACTTGTCGTATAGTTTAATAAGTTACATGTTCAAAAGTGGTCTAAGTTCACTAAGCGCTAAGTTCAAAATGACATTCGATTTATACAATGTTAAAGCATAGTAGAAGTTTACTAGGACGTACCAACGTTGGTGTAGGGGTCTGGTTGTGTACCCTTTAATCTAAGAATGTATGCGCGTCCAGGAGCTGTTGGAGTGTTGACATTGCGATTGTTGTCCTTATTGTTGTTACCGCGGTTGTTGTTTTAGTTGTTGGGATTCTTGAGTTGTGGGCACTGATTTCGGTAGTGTGTTGTGTCACCACATTCAAAACATCTAGTGTTTTGTTGCTCATTGTTTGTTAGGTTGTTTCTACATGTCTGGGCTCGGTGTACCCATCCTTTGCAGTTTTCTTAAAAGAGGCAATCTCCCTCGTGGTGCCTTCTGCATTTTCCACACTTGGGTCTCTTTCCTAGGTATGGTTTTGGTTCAGTGGTGGTGATAGCATATGCCCTGGCATTTCCCAAATTCCTCTTGTTTTGATGACCCTGACGGTCATTCCCTTCACTATTCCAAATCCATTTGTCGTTTCCAGAATTACCACCATAACGGTTTGTTCACTCTTTCCCGACTCAGCTTTCTCTGTTAAAGTACCCATCCTAACATCATCATCAGTTAAACTTTGTGCCAAATTCATTGTGCTCCTAAAGTCGGTTTGGAAGACATTATGAAACTCCGAATTTGTGGTGCTAACCCCCAATTGTAACGCTCAATGCGTTTGTACTCAGGAGTCACCATGTGCGGTACAAGGCGTGCGAGCTCTTGGAATCTCGTTGTGTATCCAAAGATGTCAGCACCGATCATTTTGATATCCCAAAGTTTGGTTTCAATCTTTTGGAGTTCACTACAAGGATAGAATTCCTCCATGATCATTCTCTTCAGAATATCCCATGAGATGGCGTAGGTGGTTGATATCGCGTAAAAAGTCATATTTTTACTACCGATATCTCTCTCATTCTGGAATGATTCTTGGCATTTTAAACTCAAAACCACTACAAATCAATGATATTATGCCAAGAGGGTAAAAACAAGGTTGCACGATAAAAATCAAGCAAAACGGATGAAAAACAAAAATTCCACACATGTTTGAAGATTCAAGGCATCAAAACGAGATTTCATAACAAAAGTGCCCATCATCAACATCCATCTCACCCAAGATGTTCGTTTTCAAATTACGAATCCAACAGAAGAAGAATCAACAAAAACGGATAAAGAATGAAGATTCTACGCCCGTCGGAAGATCCAAATGATTTGTACGCAATATCTGGAGATAGGAAACATATTTTTGGGATATCTTTACATCAAAGTCTTCATTTTTTAATTACGAATCCAACGCAAAAAGAATCAACGCAAATGGACGCATAACGACGAAGATACGCGCTAATTAAGCAACGCAACGAAAGACGACGGACCGGGATGGGTGGTAGCCGGCCGCCGCCGGCCAGCAGCCAGGCGGCGCCGGCGTCCACCCTCCCATCTTTTTTGCACTTTTTAGTCCTTGCTAGTACCTGGTGCACCACCTTTCGCTATTTTTCGTACCCGGTGCACCACCTTTCGCTACTTTGTCGTACCTGGTGCACCACCTTTCTCTACTTTTGCTAATGTGAGCCTAGGGATGCTAATGTGAGCCATATTTTCCCTATAAATAGCAGCCCCTAAGTCTCATTTTAACACACACTCAAGAATACACTTTTACATTCTAATACACTCACACACTCCTTTTCCATTTCCACTTTCTCACTCTAGAAATTCTCTTATAGTCTAGGATTATTGTAATTAATCTTCGGATTAGTATAGAGGCTAGAACGAACGTTAGGAGGTTTGAAGATTCATCTTTGTACGTGTAAACGAGTTGTCAATCATAATAATACGCTATTGCGCATTTAATTCCGGGTGATATCTAAACCTTTATCATACTTATTTTATTCCATATTTTAAATATGTGTTATTGCTTGGTATGTGATATATTTGTTGCCATGAATTGCGAGTAGTTTATTATTGTGGTTGTTGATGATGTAGATAATTATAAGTAAGGATGACATTATTCAATTAATGCACGACAATCGTAAAGAGATATGACGGTCCCTATTCGACTGTTTATCCGATATAGTACTGAAAACGCTTTAAGGCGGAGTACAAATGTATGGAAGTTGGTAAACAACCGAAGGTAGTTATATCTCTGGAATCAGCTCTGGCCTGATAGTTGGAATCCCGAAGGGGTAATACAACTTCACAACTAACTGGTATATCCTACGAAAGTCAAAACACGATAAAATGATGTTCGTGAAATACGTTCAAATAAAAATAGGAATTAGTAACCCTTGTAGCGTCAAGACTTTATGAATTCAAGTTTTATTTATGGATTACCCTTTCTGGTTATTCACGTGACTGCAACCTAGTAATTAGGACCTGATCAACCTTAATTATGGTAAGTAGTAATCTGTGCCCATGACATGCAATAAGTAAGATACATTGAAACCACTCGTTATATATATTAGGTTTACATTTCTGCACTGCTTTATATTTAGTTAAATAGAGTGTCACTTTCACTGTCAATTACTCTCGACCGCATGTTGATGTGAGAAACCGTGGAACTACTACGTAAAGTACACTGTCCATCATTGAAAGGCATGGTCCGCATATGAAACACGTTTTAACAAACTGCGAATAATCCGAGGATGTATAACTGTTTGAAAAGGAGAGATTTGAATCATAAGTCAAAGTAACTAGAACTTAAATGAATGATAACAAGATTTCGGAATAAGATAAAAGGTTGTAATGACCTAGAATCTTTAAAACACCAAATCTTATAAAATCGGCGATCTAAACATACAAAGTTATTAATTTGCATGCTAATAGAACAGTAAACTACCTTAAGAGTTAAGAACGGTCGGACCTATGAGACGATACGCTGCTGATTCATGAACCTCGGTATAGAACCAAAATAGGTTGCTTATCTTTCAACTAGATAAGTATTGGAAGTTTGCGTATTGCTCCGATCAGAATCACGATAACCTAGTTCCTAGTGACATGCCAATGGGAAATTGAGTTGGTAGGGTTCTAGAGTTTACGCCTAGTAGTTTGGCTGCCACATTAGTATCATCCCTATTTATTCTGTCATCCCGAAATATTAATTAACAAAATCTCAACAACCACATATTTATCTTTATCTGCTTTCCTGTATTTTAATTACTTGTCTTTAACCCCCAAACCTACCTACTTTGTTCCATCCTAGATACTTCCCTACCGAAAGTGCCAACTTTAATTTACCCACACGTTTGGATTCATAGAACTAGAGTAGGTGGTACATATAATTTAAGCCCGCTAATTATAAATTTTAAAACCCCTGATGGCGCCCGATTAAGTTACAATCAACGACACCGACGCTTTCGGGTGCCATCAAGTTTTTGGCGCCGCTGTCGGGGAATCACAAACGTACAATTTAAAGCCACCTTAAGTAGTAGTATTTAGGAGATCCTTCCGAACGAAACCTTTCCAGATTTCTTTCGGAAGTTAAATTGAGTAATTTAGTATTAATTATTAATTTAGTATTAGTTTAGAATTAGTTAATTAGGATAGTATTAGTTTAAAATGACAACTCGAAAACCCACTTCTTACCTCATTTCAAAAGATGAACTGACGGCAATGGACGATACAGAATTCTTTGACTACTTAGTAGGAGAAATAGGATCTGATTTCTTTTCACCCTCTAAAGTTAAAGAAATCTCCGAAACCCTAGAAGAATTTAGGACCTCACTTTCTATTCCAAAACATTGCCTGGACTTTGATGACACGGGTCAGTTGCCTGACCTGGCATCATCTCCAGAAGATCACTTTCCAACTTTGCATTCGCCTCAAATACCAAATTCTGTCCACTTCGATAGTCCTTCTGAAGAAGATTACGAAGAAAAATCTCCGAAATTATGTGACTTAATCACCCTCATTCCTGAAACGTCAGTGTATGGCAACACTCTGTCAAATCTCGTAATGACGGCATCTTTCCATTCCTTTTACTAGAACATGAATACACCATCTATCGAGTGGTGGATAAAGTTCCATCAGTTGAGCCAGAATTACCTTGTTCTGAAGAACGCCACTTCGGCACATCCTTTAATCCTTCTCGCAGAGTAGATGTTTATAGGGCATTCGTTAGGAAATTAGACTCCTCCGACTTTCCTTTTTCATATGACCAACGAGAAAAGATTACCAATCTTGACGAACAACTCAATTTCTCATCTCGCCTGTCAAATCATGAATGTGAAAGCACTTCCACCAATTTCAGAGACCAAGAACTAAAGTTTATAGCAGATTTGGATCTACTTTTTGAATCACTTGCCGACATGGATTTTCATCCAATATCTATGATATTAATCAATCATAATGTCCTCCATGGCCGGCCACACCCACACCCACACACCTCCACCCACACCACCATGAACCACCATTAAATCTCCATCAAACTCTATAACTTTGCGTACTTTTGAATTCCTCGTTGCATATTATTCTAGGTTGTACATTTATTTTGAAGTTTTACGCACTACAACAAAGGTATGATCATGAGAAACCCACTTTGAACTTTGAATATCCTATTTTATGAAATTAGCTAAGTTAGTAACTAGGAATTGCTACTTTTCTTGGTTGAATGCTTAGAAATTACATACTACTACCACTTACCCATGCTAATCCACACATGTTTGACCTTATTAAAAGGAAGAACTTTGACCTATTAATTAAGTCTATGATTTTGCATGGTTAAGTGTAGTTGTTAGGTATTTAAATGATCATGGTGATTTTAATGATTACTCTATGTTAAGTGCACAATGCGAATGAATTAGGATTAGCAAGTTGATTTCTGAAAATCTACAAAAGATTAGCTAGCTTGCTTGAATAGAATAGTAAATTAAAATTACTTGACAATTCTTGCTCACTAGAATCTTGTACTTGCTTGACAAGTCAAAGTAGGCAAAATAACTAGAAAATCATTATTGTGAAAATAAAAGTCTTGAATAAAATCAAATACATGGATGAGATAACTCTTATTGCATGACCTAGCTTGTTTACCAAATAAGAAATGATTGAAATAGTTTAGGTCATATTTACATGCATATGATATAATTTTGGCATGCGAAGTTATTTTTTGAAGCAAGCTTTGACCTAAAAAGTCAACTTAAAGTATTGCATTTTTAAAATAAATCAATTGAATTTTTAAACCTTACTTCAACTTGAACTTTTAAAAGTCAAAACCTACTAATAATTATAAATTGTGAAATAATGACATTTCAAATTTGGGTAACACCAAACTTTGTAAATTGCATTACTTCACAATAAGCTATTGCCATTTCATGACTATATATTTTTTTCACCTATTAGTGATTACCTTATTAATTGTTTAAACTAATTATTAGTTACTTGGGGACATTTGATATTTACTGTAATCTTTGGACTGTCAAAAATTTAAAGCCCTCATTTCAAATCTTCCATTGGAAATTTCAATAAGTGCTTTAAATTTTCTCCTTCTTGAGAATCTATTACTTTAAATCTCTCATGTTCTCAGGTACTATGTCGCCGAAGAAGAAAAAACTAAACCCAGCACGACCACTTACAGGATCTCTCGCCTATCTTAGTGCATCACCTGATCACGACCAGATGGCACGCATTTGGAGAGACAAGAAGCTCGGACGTTTTAGATATGTGGACTGGGAAAAGTTGCAAGTATTGGGATTCAGACAAAGACTAGAGAACCTATCAGTTATCCAGTTGATGGTCAGCAATTCGAGTCCTTCAAGAAACTGTTCAGCATTGATGAACCGGTATACATGGAAATGGTTACCGAGTTCATGACCACATACACATTTAAGACAAGGAGTAGAGTTGGAGACAGTTCGATCACATTTCGATACATGGGAAGTTCATTCACCTTGTCATTGGCCCAGTTCGCACAACATTTGGATCTATACACACCTGAGGAGATACATTCCCCACTGTTCACTAATGGAGCCACTTCGATATCCATCTCGACTACACCATCCAAGGCATGGAGTAAGTTATCATCAGCAACATATTTCTCGGGTATAAAAGCTACTAAACTCAGAGATCCAGTCTTACAAATCCTACACAAGCTGATAGCTTGTTCATTTGATGGAAAATACACGACAAGCGGTCGAGTTGCCAGATTTGATATTGCCATGATGACATGCATCCTCGAGAAGAGGAATATTCAGGTTGCCCATTTAGTTGCCCAGCGGATTCTGGAAGAAAAGGATTTTGGTGCAAAGAGATCATATATGGGTCCAATAATTACAAGGCTGATTCGTAGAATGGGATTGCTTAAGATGACAGAGGTAGAAAAATTCAAAAGCCTGCCAGTATGGAGTGCCCACCCGATAGATTATGAGTTCCTTAAGAGCATGGATATACTCAAGATTATGAGAGACGGCACCGTTTACATCAGGGCACGATCATCAGAAACAGAAAGTATGGATGAATTGGTACCATGTCTAATTTTACCAAGAGAGGTAAGAAAGAGACATCAACCAAAAGAGCCAAATACCTCAGATTCAGACGAAGATAAGGATGATTATGACGACCCAGTTGCACCACCACCAGTAGTGCCACAGCCTACTAGAGCGGGACCTTCCACTCCAGCTCCTAGATCTCGGGTGCCACCTTATCAGGGCCAGACTATTGGTACTGGCTGATGCAGATGCAGGTCCGATGTTATAAGGCTATGAGACAGCAAAAAGCAGGGATACCAGTGAGCCCACTTCCTGACTTACCCTGTGGATTGGGCCGAGCACCACCACACTTATATCCCCCTGCAGTTCCTACTCCAGCACCTCACCGACATCCAGTTCTTGACCGTGGCCATGGGTTACCACCTTGCACAGTTCCACCTAGGCCACAAGTACCACCAGCACAGGTTCCTATTCAGAGATAGCATGTTCCTTCTGTTGTTGGTTCGGCTAGAGGGCAGACTTCGAGAGGCAGTAGGATATACAAAACCCCTACACGAGCCACCATTGTCCAGAGTCACAGGATTCTCAGGAGCACCAGCCCCGCAGATGCACCGATTGATCCAGTATCCTCTCATAGACAAACTGATTTATTCAGAGGACACTCCCAACAGAGGACACCTGAGATTCCACTTGACAGCTTCGACATGCCCGCAGGGGAATTTGTTGATCATTTGATACAGGATGGAGTATTCACCATAGGTACACTAGATGCAGAGGCTGATCGAGATGCATCAGACAAAGGCACCCACTATCAGCATGATGATTCTTCATCAGATGAGACATCTCCTGGACCTATAGTATCTTCAGGTGCAGTATCACCACCAGCCGAGCAATAGATTGCTCCGCTTTCTGACTCCTTTCTATATTCTATCAAGACTTTATTATTATTGTGTGTATTTGATGTACTGTGGATGCATAGACATCACATCTATCCAGTTATTACTTTATTAAGCTATTACTTTACTTTTCTTATCAGCAGCTATTACTTGATTGAATTGAGTGGTTTGTTTGAGAAACTATAGAAGACCGAAGCAAGGGAAGCTGTGGACCACACGATGAAGAATGCCGAGAGCCATAAGCTACAAGCCACGGACCAGCAAACTTCTAACGAGTAGCCAACAACGTGCACAGCAAAAGCGGTACACCGTTCCAAAACCCTCTACCCATTTAACGAATTGATTATCTCATACGATATTCCAAACACTAAGTGTGGGATAATCAAAAACCACACTACACTTACGAAACAATCCGAAAATAAGTAGAATCTCTAAGTGTGGGATACTTCAACAAGAGGTACTCAACGAATAGATTCGAACATTAGGGACAATGTTCCTCTAAGTGTGGGATATAAGGCCTTCAACCGCAAGTTTTTACCTCTTGTCCGTAAGTCAAACAATATTTTTATTAAAAGGCTAAAAATTGATAAAATTTCAAAATTTTTAGATTCAAAAACATCGTTCTTTAGAAATCCTATCTTTCAAATTTATAAATTACAGCAAGAAATGAGTTTTGACAACGAAACAAAACTGTTTTAGAATAAGATACGGACGAAAAGGGCAACACATGGCTAGGCACACATTGACCAAAACATTCGATTCGTGAGGATTGAGCCCATCATTAGCATTCATCTCTAAAATGTTTCACTTTTCGTTTCATGTGTGCGCCGATGTATGCATTTGAATTAGAACTTTCTCTTGTAATGCATTTCGAGATCACACCGATGAGTGCCATACGTAGCATAGGTACAACCCATCTTGATAACTTCTAAGGAATCCAAACGCCCTTCCACCATCAAACATCCACCCACTCAACCTTCACTCTTCACACCCAATCAAAACCTCCTAATATTCGTCCCGAACCTACAGAAGTTTCATTTTCCAACAAACTCTCAAAGATACTCTTGATTTTCCAAGACTTCTGCAGCCTAATACAAAGCCATAAAATATATCGGAGCGTTCCTCAAAGGATGAGCATCATCCGTAAAAGGAGCTCCAAGAAAGAAAAAAAAAAGAGAAATTCAGCAAAAGCAGAGCTGTCAGAAGAAACCTAAAAGCCCAAGGATCAAGTAAAAGAGCCAAGAAAAGAAAAATTCCAAAGAAAAAGAAAGAAAAAGGCTATGTAGTCCTTTCAAAATCTGAGAAATTCCAAAGAAACTCTCTCAAGAAAAGTTTCGAGAAAATACAAGGAAAACCCTCACACCTTCTTCAACCCAAAACATCTGATTCCTTCCAAGATATCTCAAAAGGTTAGTACCGTCCTCATCAAAAGTGATGGATATCTAATTCTCGACCAAGCCTATGACGAGAATGCTGCATGACAGGCTATCTGAGTGATTGACACTAGTAAGTAGGAAACCCTAAACACTTGAGTGATTTGAGTGACCCACTTGTGAGGATTTCCTAGTCATGATCATCATATATGTTGCTCGAAGAAGGTACCAAATTCTATAAACCCTTAGTCTCCAGTAAAAAAACTCTTTCATAACTGCAACTTTATATTCTTTGGAAAATGGTATCTCTAAAAACTAATGCGATTAGAATCCTTCCAGAAGCTTTTTAAGAATGAGTTTACTTGAGGACAAGCAAAGTTCTAAGTGTAGGATACTTGATATCGCGTAAAAAGTCATATTTTTACTACCGATATCTCTCTCATTCTGGAACAATTCTTGTCATTTTAAACTCAAACCACTACAAATCAATGATATTATGCCAAGAGGGTAAAAATAAGGTTGCACGATAAAAATCAAGCAAAACGGGTGAAAAACGAAGATTCCACACACGTTTGAAGATTCAAGGCATCAAAATGAGATTCAAGACAAAAGTGCCCATAATCAACATCCATCTCACCCAATATGTATGTTTTCAAATTACGAATCCAACAGAAGAAGAATCAACAAAAACGGATAAAGAATGAAGATTCTACGCCCGCCGGAAGATCCAAATGATTCGTATGCAATATCTGGAGATAGGAAACATATTTTTGGGATATCTTTACATCAAAGTCTTTGTTTTTGAATTACAAATCCAACGCAAAAATAATCAACGCAAACGGATGCATAATGACGAAGATACGCGCGAATTAAGCAACGTAACGAAAGATGACACACCGGGACGGGTGGCAGCCGGCCGCCGCCGGACAGCAGCCAGGCAGCGCCGGCCTCCTCCCTCCCGTCTTTTTTGCGCTTTTTCGTAATTGCTTGTACCTGGTGCACCACCTTTCGCTACTTTTTCGTACCTGGTGCACCACCTTTTGCTACTTTTCCGTACCTGGTGCACCACCTTTCTCTACTTTTGCTAATGTGAGCCTAGGGATGCTAATGTGAGCCATATTTTTCCTATAAATAGCAGCCCCTGAGTCTCATTTTAACACACACTCAAGAATACACTTCTACATTCTAATACACTCACACACTCCTTTTCCATTTCCACTTTCTTACTCTAGAAATTCTCTTATAGTCTAGGATTATTGTAATTAATCTTCGGATTAGTATAGAGGCTAGAACGAACGTTAGGAGGTTTGAAGATTCATCTTTGTACATGTAAACGAGTTGTCAATCATAATAATACGCTGTTGTGCATTTAATTCCGGGTGATATCTAAACCTTTATCATACTTATTTTATTCCATATTTTAAATACGTGTTATTGCTTGGTATGTGATATATTTGTTGCCATGAATTGCGAGTAGTTTATTATTGTGGTTGTTGATGATGTAGATAATTATAAGTAAGGATGACATTATTCAATTAATGCACGACAATCGTAAAGAGATATGACGGCCCATATTCGACTGTTTATCCGATATAGTACTGAAAACGCTTTAAGGCGGAGTACAAATGTATGGAAGTTGGTAAACAACCGAAGGTAGTTATATCTCTGGAATCAGCTCTGGCCTGATAGTTGGAATCCCGAAGGGGTAATACAACTTCACAACTAACTGGTATATCCTACGAAAGTCAAAACACGATAAAATGATGTTCGTGAAATACGTTCAAATAAAATAGGAATTAGTAACCCTTGTAGCGTCAAGACTTTATGAATTCAAGTTTTATTTATGGATTACCCTTTCTGGTTATTCACGTGACTGCAACCTAGTAATTAGGACCTGATCAACCTTAATTATGGTAAGTAGTGATCTGTGCCCATGACATGCAATAAGTAAGATACATTGAAACCACTCGTTGTATATATTAGGTTTACATTTCTGCATTGCTTTACATTTAGTTAAATAGAGTGTCACTTTCACTGTCAATTACTCTCGACCGCATGTTGATGTGAGAAACCGTGGAACTACTACGTAAAGTACACTGTCCATCATTGAAAGGCATGGTCCGCATATGAAACAAGTTTTAACAAACTGCGAATAATCCAAGGATGTATAACTGTTTGAAAATGAGAGATTTGAATCATAAGTCAAAGTAACTAGAACTTAAATGAATGATAACAAGATTTCGGAATAAGATAAAAAGTTGTAATGACCTAGAATCTTTAAAACACCAAATCTTATAAAATCGGCGATCTAAACATACAAAGTTATTAATTTGCATGCTAATGAAACAGTAAACTACCTTAAGAGTTAAGAACGGTCGGACCTATGAGACGATACGCTGCTGATTCATGAACCTCGGTATAGAACCAAAATAGGTTGCTTATCTTTCAACTAGATAAGTATTGGAAGTTTGCGTATTGCTCCGATCAGAATCACGATAACCTAGTTCCTAGTGACATGCCAATGGAAAATTGAGTTGGTAGGGTTCTAGAGTTTACGCCTAGTAGTTTGGCTGCCACATTAGTATCATCCATATTTATTCTGTCATCCCGAAATATTAATTAACAAAATCTCAACAACCACATATTTATCTTTATCTGCTTTCCTGTATTTTAATTACTTGTCTTTAACCCCCAAACCTACCTACTTTGTTCCATCCTAGATACTTCCCTACCGAAAGTGCCAACTTTAATTTACCCACACGTTTGGATTCATAGAACGATCTTAGGTTATACTTACCGCTTACTAACCAAAGTAGGTAGTACATATAATTTAAGCCCCGCTAATTATAAATTTTAAAACCCCTGATGGCGCCCGATTAAGTTACAATCAATGACACCGACGCTTTCGGGTGCCATCAGTGGTTGCTCGTCCTAGGGTTTGGACTTGTGCATTCCACCATGTTAGTGCTTTGTCCGCTAGGGTACATGTGGCGTACTTTACCATGCAACCAGGTGCACAATCGCTGATGTCAAGCACTGATTTCATCTTTTCTATCCTGTGAACAATGGCAATAGCTCCTTCAGTCCCGTTGAAGGTACTCGGTTTGCAGGCAATGAATGTTTTATATGAAAACCCACTAGAACAAAATTGTGATTTCGTTACACCAAAAAAGTGTGACCATATGCATATAGTCACACTTGGTTTTTTAACGTAGGTGTGACGAAAGGTCAAGTAACCATAGGGTACATACGGTGACATTTGAGAGTTAGTGGCCCTATCCATTTTAAATCAGTAAACAAAACCATAAAATGTGTGACTAATCGGGTACAAGTTTATTTTGGTTGAATCAGTTTTAGTGACCATAAACACTTTATAGTCCCACGAGTGGTTTTTGAGAGTAGCTATTGTTCGTCCTTTGACTACATGAATATATAATAGAAGTGGCATTTGCGATTATTTAATCAAACAATGAATGTATTTTTAGGGAATTAGTCACATACAATTAAGCAAAAAGTGGCCAAAATTGTTAATTAGTGTGACCATATGATTGGTAAAATCAAGTAAGTGTGTATTTTGTGTGACTATTGTCTGCCCTTTGACTACATGCATATATAATATATGTAGCCTTTGCGATGATTTAGTCCCACAACGATTGTTTTTTTTTTGTGGTGATTTAGTCGCATACAATTAATCATAAAGTGGCAAAAAGTTTTAATAAGTGTGACCATATACTTTTTAAAGATAAGTAAATGTGTTTATTGTGTGACTATTATTCATCCAATGGCCACATGAATTTTATGTTTGTGTGGCGTTTTATAATATTTAGTCACCCAACACATGATTTTTTGGGGGAATTAGTCATATATAATTAAGAAAAAATGGGCTAGAAGTGTTAGTAAGTGTAGCCATATGCTTTTTAAAGTCATGCATATATGCATTTTGTGTGACAATTGTTCATTCAATGGCCACATGAATTTTATATTTGTGTAGCGTTTTGTAATATTTAGTCGCACAAGGCATGTTATTTATGAGGATCTAGTCACATACAATTAAGCAATAAGTGGCCAAAAGTTTTAATAAGTTTGACCATATGCTTTTTAAAGATAAGTAAATGTATTTTTTGTGTGACTATTGTTCATCCAATGGCCACATGAATTTGATGTTTGTGTGGCGTTTTGTAATATTTAGAGCAAAAAATGGCCTAAAGTGATAATAAATGTGACCATATGCTTTTTAAAGTCAAGTAAATGTGTATGTTGTGTGACTATTGTTCATCAAATGGCCACATGAATTTTATGTTTGTGCCATTTTGTAATATTTAGTCACATACAATTAAGAAATAAATAATTTGTGTCACAGTATCAATATATATATATGTGTGTGTGTGTGTGTAAGAAAACACACAAAACAAAAGTCTTTAGTTGCAATATATAACAAAACATAAGAAAATAGACAAAACAAATTCAAACAAAACAAAAATTGGAATGTCATAACTTAACCAAATATAAAGTTTAATGTCATGCATAAAAATGCTAAAATAATCATGATTTATAAATTAAATAATCACAAATTTAAAGACTTTTGACTCTTCAAGTTAGGCCTCGCTTGCTTTTGTACGCTATCACGAGAGATAAATTTGCCTTTTTTGGCATTTAGGTGCAGCTTTGTTCTCACCAACCTTTGATATGGAAGTTGATGGTGTTACCTGTACGAAACAAATTAAATATGAAGAATAGGTTTATAAAACAAATATTTACCTTTTCATCAAAAACCACTTTATTCTTTGGCCAAGCAACAAAACTACCTACTACATCCTTAACTGTTTTGAAACCATTATTTCCTACGTCCGATATACATGCTGCATCCACTAACGATTCTTCTATTGACACTTTGTAGCAATCATTTGGGAGTTTTTTGCTATGAAGCATTTGTTTTCCATCTGACTTGTATACGATACCCAAAACAATAATACTTGATTTCTTTAAGTGCCACAGTCTACACTTAAATTCCTAAAATAAATTGATTTTTGGCTTATATGCGTCTGAAAGTAATTAAAGTAAAGAAATTATGAACATGTTGAAATACATACTTGTGGTAGTAGTAGTAGTAGTGGTGGTGGAGACACATTTTCGTTTGATCTGGACTCTGGACGTGGATATGCGTTTTGTTGTGATTCCAACAGAGTTATGAAGTTCCTGTATATATAAAATTCTGTAAATAAGTCATGTATGTAAAATTCAAAAATCACATGGGGTACTTGATTAAGCTACAGGTACTTTCTCACGTGAAAGGAAGTTCTTAAGAGATACAAGTATACAACCATACTACCATGACAATAAGTCTTGTTTACCTACGGTTACCTACATGTATTTGATTAAGCTAACTAATATGTAATGTAACATAAACTTAAATGCCTAACTAACTTAGTTATGAAGTTCCTATATATATAAAACACTGTAAATAAGTCGTACAATTCAAAAATCAAAGGGGGTACTTGATTAAGCTACAAGTACTACAGGTACTTGATTAAGTCATTTAGGTGCATTCTCATGTGGAATGTCTAGTAGTTCTTAAGAGATACAAATATACAACCATACTACCATGACAATAAGTCTTGTTTACCTACTATTACCTACATGTAGTTGATTAAGCTAACTAATATGTAATGTAACATAAACTTAAACGGGAACATGAAACATATCAGTAATAAGGGCAGGAAAAATCGATAATTATATCTCGAACAGGAACAAGCCATGAGTCAGGAACAGGTTCCGGTAACGGAACTGGATCATTACCTAGCCCACCCATTTTTCACCGCCTGATATAATGGTGCAAAAAAGTTAGAAACTTTTTTGCAGAAACATCAACTTCTTTAGAGGTGTTCTCAAGGTGTTCAGAAATGGGTGCTCGGTCAACAGACTTCTTCGCTTTTTTATTTGTTCTATCTTTTCTGATGAGGGGTCCCTGCCTCTTTCTAATATGTTGTGCATTGCCATCCTATTATCCATGGAATCATCAGTGTCTCAATTTCAGTCCCATACAATTTCTTGTATTTTTGATATAAACATGTCATTATGTCATGGGCTATGTGCTAGGGGTGTTGACACGAACCAAAATCCGACCCGAAATGGACAGAATTTAATGGGTTATGGTTAGGATTCTCAATCCACCAACCTGTTTAATTTCAACCCGGTTTTGGGTCAACGGTTTGACCTGCCCACCCGCAAGATCACCCCTTCAACCCGAAACTAACCCATCAAGTTTGACAGAACCAGAGCCAACCCGAGTCACCACCCATACTTTCTCTAACCTGTTTTCCCCTTTGGTTAAGTTTTTATACTTCAAGTGTTGGTAGTATAATTAAAGTCCACACACTAGGCAGAGTCACAGAGTTACAGTTAGTTTAAACCACTGTGAAAAAACCGGAGACAGTAAAACGGACTGATGACCAGTGTGAAAACAGACTGCAATTTGAACAAAAGTGTTAAACTATGAAAATGACTATAATAACTTGAAAAATCAAAATTAACATCATATAACCAGTTAGTTTGAAGCCAATGATAGAAAGATAATGTTAAAATATTAATTTCCCCCAAACACTTCCAATATTAGAAAGAAGATAAATACAACAAATGTCTTACATTTGATGCTGGCAATTGAGTTGACAATGACTAACTTCTCCCCTTGTGCAACCAACTGACTCATCAGTTGAGTAACCATTCCCTTTGTTTGCGCCATCTCGTCGGACAAATTCATGATTACTACTTCTTTTTCCTTATGCTCGCGTCTCTCATTATCAAGTTGACTTTGAAGTAACGCAACTCTTTCATCAGATGCTTGTCTGTTTCAAGGAAGATCAAAATACCTCTTGTATGTCACTCCACTTCCCACTCCTCTTGCATAGCCTCCCTTTTCCTTAAATACAACTGTAATGGCATCAGTTCCCTGTTCACCTTCAAGGTTCCTTCATTGATCTTATCATCAGTTTCTTTCTGCACAAATAATATGGAAATAAGTTTATATACGAACATAAACATAAAGTAATAATAAAATTTGTAGTCAAAATTACTAGCTTTTTTCCAACCGATTTAATCTCCTCATTTGGAAATTCTCCGGCTTTGTTTATCCTTCCTTTCACCCACATTAAAGCACGCAGGGTTCTTGATTTGGTTTAATTTCTTTATCTATGATCTGTTAAACATCAAATACGTACACATGTATAGTTATACCAAGATAAACGAAAGTATGATGCTGTTAAGTGCAACTATGAGATGCAGCCTGCAAATGACAATGGGCCATTTATATTTGCAGTTAATCAGTTTGATGATACTTTAAGCTTCAAATACGTACACATGTATAGTTAACGAATATTTGACTATTTACAACAAAATACAAATGAACAAAAAGGTTTTTGCAGGGGAAATAAATGTGAAACAATCTGTTTCAAATCCGACCGGTTTTGACATGTGACGCAACCCACCTGACCTACACTTATTGCAACGAAAAGTAAATGGAAGTTGTGAATTAAAGTAACACAATGGGATGTGATATACAAATGGCCGGAAAACCATAAAGTGAACTGTTATACCACCGTATCTCTGCTTGAAGTGTCATGTACAACAACAACTACGACTTTACCATGCGATTTGATTTCCGATTGTGCTGTTGCATCACTCATTTGAGCCCCCTTTGATATGGCAATAACCTTGTTTTTCTGAAACATACATGATAGGAGTCCGTTTGTGTAGCATAATCAAGGAATTGATTACTATTAAATGTTATAATTTCAACGTCCATAGTGACGGCAGATGTTTGAGATAATTGTATGTCAGGTGGGATGTGTTTCAAGTGGGTATTATGTGTATCGACTCACTATTTACTTTAAGGTGTGACTATAGTAAATAATTTTACACTGGCAAGTGGGACTAGACTAAATCCATTACCCAACCCGCCCATTTTGCCACCTCTAGTTCTTTGTTATGCATGCACTTTGTTATTCTTAAAATGAAATGCTTATGGTCTTTGTTGCTTTATATTCTTCTCCCTGCAGTAGCTGCATGGATACAATTAAAGCTGTTCATGGCTCTCAGTCAGAGGAGTTGGACAGATTTAAAATTGCTATAAAGAACTAAGTACAGCAAAATGATCATGGTCTTATCATCTTCATCTTCACCTTCATATGTATAAGGTAATCTACTTCCATTTGTTGTGAAAACATATTCTTTTAGTCTACCGAAAATAGTTGTGCAGGTTTATGTAAGGTATATTTCTGCCATGAAGGGTTGCAGACAACACAGAGCAAAAGATGTGGGTCATACACGGTTTCAAATTGCAACAATAGCTGTTAATATATGAGCATCTACAAATCAGTCTTCTCTCATACCTGGTGGTTTGGTCTGTTTTAGATCATTCAGTGAAAAGCACGTCTAGCTATGATAACAAATTAAATTAAGCAACATGTTATGATCCCACATTCACCAATTATGGGATTGGTTGGTGGCTTATAAGTCTATGTGTTCCCTCCTCCTTCAAGCTAGCTTTTGGGAGCGAGTTCTACATTTGAGCTTATAGCTTCATATGAGCCTTAGTATCAGAGCCAACCCATCTTTAGAGGTCCAACACCTCGGAGTAGTGGCCTATGGAGTGGTGGCTTGGACCCGAAAAGAGGGTGCCAACCGTGACCAACATAGCCGTGACGAACGAGGCTTCGAAGTGGTGGCTTATGGATTAGTGGCTTGGACCCAAAAAGAGGGGTGCCAACCGTGACCAACATAGCCGTGACCAACGAGGACGTTGGCTCTTTAAGGGTGGGGTATTATTATGATCCCACATTGGCCAAGTATGGGATTGGTTGGTGGCTTACAAGTCTATGTGTTCCCTCCTCCTTCAAGCTAGCTTTTGGGTGTGAGTTCTACATTTGAGCTTATAGCATCATATGGGCCTAGTATGGGCTAGGTTCGTATCACAGCACTGATCCACTATATATTTATGAAGCAAGTCTAGCTATGATAATAAATTCAAATTAGCAACACATATACTTATTAAAAAATTATGGGTTTTAATTGCATATCTAGAGAAAAATAAAAATATCAAGATTGCCTACTTGTTATCAGTTATATTGTTTTTGCGCAATTTTCCTTACATAACTTACTGAAATCATCAATCAGTGAAAAGCAAGTTAAGGTGAAAGAGACTCTGACAATCACTGATCTTTGAACCAGTTGTTCTATTTAAAATTTCATAAATTACATATGAAGGAAATACTATGTAAGTGCAACCGAAACATGACTTGTTTATCATCCTGGATCTACCTTAACCTTTGTCTCTTACAACAGGATGCGAGTATATACTACATTAATCCTCCTAACTACTCTTTCATCTTAAGCCTCTGCCAATTCAATGATAATATCAGAGTGTTTGTATATCTGTATCTGTTATATCATCAGGTTATGCGTTCAAGCAGTTTGTATGTTTATATTTGTTATCATCATTGACCAGAATGTCATGGGTTAATGAACTATTGAAGGCAATGCTTATATGTGCGGTTCTATATGTAGTTTGTGCATTTCTAAAATAATTGATATCTTTTATTTTATGTACTGTTGCTAATGAAAACAAACATTATGTAATCTTACCATTTTCTCTTTCACATATACGTATCCACCTCGTCCCATTGTATGCTGATAAACAGACTTGGAACGCGCCATTTTTGTTGCAGCTGACTTCCCCTTGCAACACAAAAGCATAAGGCGTTTAGATGTAAACGTAAAATTATCAAAGATATATGGACTTAAATAAAAAAGACTAATTAAAACCTGGTATTCCTCGGTGGTCGTATAATTTACAAAAGCGACCCATTCTGATTCTGTGACAATTGCACTATACTTCGCCGGGACTTCATTTAGTTTTGAAGGTGTATTTTGGTTGGGCAATGTGTATGTTTGTCTCAATTTCCTTCTGAAATTCCTTAGTAGTCCACCAAGACGAAGCACTACTAACTTTCTAACTATCTCGTCAACATCAAAATACCGCTGAAAAAAGTAACACAATGTTGTTATTTTGTTGCACATAATGTAAATGCAGAAGGATAGAGTTATGTAGTAATGGGTTCGAAATAGTATATACGTGTACCGTGATTTCATCCCATAGTTTATCTCTTGCTTCTGAACCCACCTTCTTCCACGATAGAATCTTCAAACTATATTACATTTTTAATCTTGTTGTTAGAAAGGCATCTAGTTAATTTGCAAATTATCAGCTGTAATATATATGCAATGCAATTTCTCAATCCCGTAACAATACAACAGCCAAGCTAAACGCACTACTAGACTTTTCACTTTTACAAAAATAATTTCAGAAACCGTGTTCTCTATTGGACTTGTCACTTTTACAAAAATAATTTTAGAAATTCAATAGAGCAGATGCTAAAACGAATGCACAGCTGATTCAGTAGCATAATTTTGAAATTCAGGCATCTCAAGAGTAGTTGAAGTCATATAAGGCTATAACTTACATTAGATACGTAAATATATTTGTCAATGTCCATAGCCCAAGCCATCCCAGAACTGCCCAATGCGAGGGCAAATAACCCTCAATATAATGTCCCGTAGTTGAAGTCATATTGAGCCATAACTTAAATTAGATACGTATGAATATTAATTAGATATGGTGATATAAGATTACATGTTTTAAAATGACATCCATATAAACAAGCAATCAATTGAACCTTAAAACAACAAAATTAAACGCTGAAAACGTTATTTACTTGATGAAATAACCTGAGTTCTTTGTCGATTTGAGTGTGAATCTAAGATCTTCAAGAACTGCAATAGAGATGAACGATTTGGTGTAAAATCCTCAATAAGTGTAATCAACCAAGCCATTTAAAGATTGATGGAAGCTATTGCCGATTAGTAAGGGATTCTGAGAAAATTAAGGAAACAGTAAGCTTGAAAAAATTGTGCATGGAGGGAAATTGCCCGCCCCTTTTAGGGGTCCAGAACCGGACCAAACTAGAATATTTTTGGACCGAGGATCGGACCATATTTCATCGGTTTGGCTGGGTTCGGTTCCACAACGGTCTGGCTCGGTTCGGTCTAAAAGACCGAACCGTTTGGTCATGGGTGATTTTATTATCAATTCGTGTCTAGCCGATATTTAGTAATCATTGACATGGGAAATATAAAATAAATGAGCTATACATTTAGGAGTAAGTGGATAAATAAATTCAGGTATAAGGGTTTAAAGAAATTAAATAATAGACCACTTTGGTTAAATAAACAATTCAACACCTTTTATAGCCATCTCAAGATGTACCGGGTATAGTGGTTTGAACCCGAGACCTCTTCTAATCGGGTATTAGGATGTCAATCAATATACCACCCTGGTGATGGTTATGTTGACTATTATATAATTTAGATATAAAATTCATAAGGGAATAGAATATGAAGTTATGAAGGTTTATAAATATATATACACATGATTTAACTAACTAACAGGGTCCTACAGAGGTAATAAGGAATTTGGATGAACATTTACTTTTTGACGATACATAATGAAGTTATATGAAATTAAATGCTATAATTAGTGAATGTATAAGGAAAATTCAGTTCGGTCCCTTTCCCATTTTTTTCGGGTTTGGTCCATACCGGACCGAGTCCCAAATATCCAAAAAACTATGGACCATGGATCGTACCATATATCCTCACGTATTTCTGTTACGATCCGGTTCCTCCTCGGTCCTCGGGTATTTTCGGTTCTTCCCATAAAATGCACACCCCTAGCCCCTTTTTGCCGCTTTTTACAGATGAAAAAATTGTGCGTGGAAGGAAACCAAGCCATACGATGGCTTTTAATTATTTGTTCCTTTCGTTGGTACTTTAAATAAGGACTAGGTGAAGGACCCGCAACAACGCGGGTGTCGATATTTTTCTTTGTAATTTTTCTTTTTTAAAGTTAAATGATATTGGTGTTTAATTTATTTGTCGATCAAATAGCAGGTAACATATCGTACTTACGTTCTTGATTTTATGGTTGTGTACAATCATGAATGATTTATAAACATAAGCAGACTAATATTTAATGTGTGATAATGCATGTATAATACAAAGAGTTAATATATCAAAGAAAAGAAAGGGTCTAATGTTATAATAACTATAGATAATAATGAGGAAACATATATATGTTCTGTATCATTCCTTCCATTCACATATGTACGTAGATAGGAATAATTGTTTTTGAATTTTATAAGGTGAAACTAAAATGAGCAAAAGGCAACTCCTTGATTGCGCTAGCCTTATATAACTTTTATCTACTCGCAAAGAGTAATATACCTATACAAATATGAAAGTTACATACTGAATCTTTTATTTACAATGATAATTTCGCATTTTCAAATATATTAAAATACTCACCATTTTGTTAAGTGTTTATGTCATACACCTGCAATTCAAGAGAAATAGTAGTCAACTGATCAGAATCAAAACCAAGTGGTAAAAATACCTAATCAATCATAAAGATAGGTTGATTGACCATTTCATTGGAATACCTATCTCAATGTGTAGTTATACAAACCCAAATACACATTCCATCGTCTACTTGTAGCAAGGATGTGTAGTTATACAAACCTAAGTACACATTCCATATTCTAATTGCAGCAAGGGATCCTTGGGCTAAAAACATACTATACGAAAATACAACTATTTACTAAAACAGTTGTTAAAAGAAATTACACCTTCAAAGTTTTATTTCTTTTAGCATAAGCCACATAAAAAAATAAATATGATTCAGACCCCTAACCCCATACAAATCAAAACATTGACTAATATAACCAAGTACTTGATAAAAAAAACATCCCTATTATAAGTGCAAATAGTTGATAGGTCATTTAGTCATTGTGTAAAACATGTTATATAAACTTCATTGATCTATGGATCAGCTAAATTCAAATAAACTGAATTACCAGAGGAGTTGATATGGCTCATGTGAAATTTAAGGCAAACAATTATAGTAAGAATTGATAATAAATTTGACAATATTTTTTGTATACTATCTAACTGATCTCCATCAATATCAGTTTCTTTTCACCCAGTTGCTAAATTCCTATGTTCAACAAATAATTTTGCCATTTATCTTTCAAATCAAAATTTCAAACCTTGACACCTTCTTTGTTATCTTTTCACTTTCAAGCCTTGAATCACACTATCACACACACATATGTCTTTTATGAATTTTCAGATTCATTATGTTGCAAAATGAATGTTGTGTTGTGAACAAAAAGAGTTAATCTTGACTGACTTAGTCTCTTTAAATTGGTGAGTGATAATCTTTCATTGACTAATTTACAAATGAAAGAGTTCAAATTTTTAAACAATAACATTTTTCAAGTCAACCAAGTCTATCCAACCCGTTTCAACCTGTACCGCATATTAACCATTAGCTGACCCACCCATTTTACCCCTAAATAATATACATACTCAAAAAGATTATTAAAGTGACTACATTATAAAGGTAAGTAAAAGTAAAATTACCTGATTGGGTTGTCTGGGTGAAGAAAATGATCCCTATCATTTTTTTATTCAAGGGCTGAAAGACGCTCCTCCCAACCAAAATTGAGATGCTCTTCCCTGTTGGTGTCTTAATAAATCTTCGGGAATACATGTAAGGAAGGAGTGTCGCACCCCCAAAACACGTTGCGGCGGAAGAATGAGGTGTCAAGGGGCGCCGACCAAATCCAGTATCATCACTCAAAGTTACATCGAATGACTTCTAATATGTTGATTCCTGTGGGTAGTCCTACTGCGTATATGAACCTGAAAAACATAGTAAAACATCAACAAAGATTGTTGAGTGAATTCAGAGGTTTTATGTTTAGAAGTATAGTTTAGTAAATTAAAGTCATTGGTAAATCATTGTTATTGCCATAATAGTCAAATAGTATTTCGTGGAATGTTATCCAAATATACGTTTAGTTGGGACGTCACCCAAAGTACAATTTAGTTGGATTATCATCCAAATTGTAGTTTAAAACTAGGTTTAAAACATTGTGTTGGTCGTTCTCCAGCATAACACATTTACCGGTCGTTCTCCAGTTTATCAAAAACTATCGGTCGTTCTCCGGTTTACCAAACTGCTGGTCGTTCTTCGGCGAAACAAAATCTACCGGTCGTTCTCCGGTTTATCACACTACTGGTCGTTCTCCAGCGAAACAAAAAGTACCGGTCATTCTCCGATTTAACACACTGTTGGTCGTTCTCCAGCGAAACAAAGTGTACCGGTCGTTCTCCGACGAAACAAAATGTACCGGTCGTTCTTTGGTTTATCACAAATAGTAAAATGTTTTCGTAAACAGTTCGTATAAAAGTATGAAACTCATTTCATAAATACAGTTGCGCAATAATATGAACACAATCATAAACAGTTGTATAAAAGCATTAAATTCAATTAAATAATAGTTGTAGGTTATGGCAAATAGTAAAACAGTAGCTATGTTTTTCGCTCCTAGTTTGAAAGCAGTAAAAAAGTAAAAGTAGGGGCTGTGAACTCACCTGAGCCTAGCAAGCAAATAAAACAATTAGCAAGTAATGTATGTTCCAATCTGCAACCTTCTAACGCCCTAAACGTACAAGGTTGTGTGTGTAAGTAGATGTCTCAAAAGACCATCTATGTAAGTGGAGGGTTAATGTCCACCTATGCTAGTTGTGTAAGTGGAGGGTTAATGTCCACCTACACTAGTCGTTCACTCAACTGGTAAATGTCCAAATAGTTATCATGTTTTGTATTTGAAAATGTGTATGTCTCATTGGTGACGTTTGTAATAATGATTATCAAAAACATTATTATTATGTTTCTCTCGTTGTTTCTTGCAAAAGTATATATTATGTGTTATTGAGTTGCCTTAGTATGTGGTTATTGGTTGTCACGCGAATTTAATACTTAACGTCAAAGCCTTGCGGTTTACGTTTAGGTTATAAATATAAGTGTCATTTTTCATTCAGGTTATATTTCGAAGTCTCATTTTACGTCCAAGTTACTAAATAAGTCACCCAAACCCGTTTTGTTTACCATTCTTTCCAAAAATAGTAAGTTTCCAAAAATAGAAAGTTTGACATTTTCGAAACCGAACCCCGTTTTTGTTGACTTGGTCAAACCATCTCGGTTTTACCTGAAACTTTTACCCAAATCTTTAGATATGTTTAAAAGTCCATAAAAGTCAGTTTTAACAATTATAGCATGTTCGGAAGGTGTCGGTTTTCTTAAGTTACTAAAATCATATCATACTTTGTATTTTCTAGAAAATACCTCCCTTTGCCGAATTTTATAAAATTTTATGTTCGCAATTAATTCCCAAGAAAAATATCAGTTGTTCCCCGATATGTCAACTACTTCCAGTAATTTTCCCATGAATTTTAGAGTAGTATAAGTATTTTTTTTAAATTGCATGTGTCCTCTGAGGTCCAACAGCTGACCAATCTGGACACATGCTTGAAAATTGAATTTCTGGGCAAAATCAGTAGGTTTTCAAGAAAAGTTGTCAACGTGATATTTGTAGCTAACAAAATTTTTGGTATTTTGGCATTGGTTTCAAGTCATTTGGAGTTGTGTAGCTCAAGATATGGTCAAAATCATAAGACCAAAGTTTCTGACTTTTCTTGGCAAATTGTATATGTGTTCTTACAAAACTTATTAAAAATAGTATTTGAGCTCAAAAAAATATGAGGTTTGCGGAATTGGAAATCTTACTTCTTGAACTTAATTTTTGAAAATAAAAATGTCCATTTCCATGAAGAAATGATTTTTATAAAAATCGTGGAAGTGGACAACTTTCTGGACATAAAGTATTTCTCACATTTTGTTAATTTCAAGTTAAGAGAAGGTTTTTAAGTAGTATTTTGTTATAATACTTGTTGAGTGAACCTTTGATTATGTTATCTAAATTATAAAGGTGAAGAAATGTTTCTTACAATGATGTTTATAGAGGAGTTAGGACAGATTCTGAATGAGAAGTGCTTGAGGCTTCTTTTGCTTGTAATATTTTGTAAAATGGTGAAGTTCTTATGTGGTGGTTTATGGTGGTTGCTTGGTGGATTGTGGTGGTGAGAGGAGGTGGTTGAGGGCTGATATTCTCAGATTTTAGAGAGAGGAAGAAGTGTTTTAGTGAGAGGTTAGAGGAAAATGTGTGAAAGTGTGAAAGAGTAATGAGTTCTTTTGCATGTATGCATGTATCTTGTATGGTGTGAGAGAAAGCAAGTGCATGAGGTTTGATTGGGGGAGGGGGAGGTGGCTGGCCTCATGGGGCCCTTTGAGTGGGTGGAGTGTTTAATTTTCAATTTTTAGACTGTGTTGCATACTGTGGTCGTTTACCCGTTATTTTCGTTAAAACGTTAAATCTTTAAATCGTCTAATGTTATTTTGCGTAGTTTTATTTAACGATGTGTTTGAGATTATTTTCCATTGAAGTATTATTAAAATAATTTATTTAAGTTGCCAAAATATTTATTGACTTTCGTTTGGTTGCCGGACTCGATTTCGCGTTTTCGTCGCGTTTGTTACGTTTTAAGCAAAACGCCTAGGTTTTTTGCGTACTATTATTCGAAATAATAATATAGGGTAAATAACTACTATTTAATTCATAAAATAGGTTTACGTTATTTATAGAAAATATTTTCACCAACGTCGTATAATTAGTCGGATTTCGTCCGGTTGTTTCGCGTAATTACAAATAAACGTAAGTGTATATTCAGCTATACAAGTAATTACAAATATTTAGCCTAATACAAACTAAATACAGGTAATTAGGGTTTCAGCTAGGTTTAACAGTTAACCTAAAGTGTCGGGTGTCACAAGGAGCTATCTTTTTTCACAGGCTGTTAGACAAATATACGTTTAGCATAAGCTCCAGCAACCCTATTAAGCATGTCATAACTTCAAAAGTTCTAAAGCCAATTGCAGAAATATCCAACTAAGATAAGATATAAAACAATATTAGAAATACAAATCCAACATAGACATCAGATGTTCAACTAAAGCTGGAATTCAAGCAAGCAAGACATCTAAAATGGGTATTTTATAAATGTTCTAGACCTTATACACATACATAGATAAGAAGTCTTGGGATATATATCTAAGTTACCTGCTAACCTTATGTGGTTTTGAGAGTCCATATGTTCATTTTGCCTTTGGCTCTCCATAGTACTAATTATAATATTTAGTTGTGTAGGTTCCTGAAATCACAAAAATAGTACAACAACGATGAGTTTAATGTAACTCATAATTATCTCATCCAAATAATAATAAACCAAATGAATGGGTCAAAATCACCACTTATAAAGTAGATCAATTTTTATAATGGAAGTAACTTGACAGCAACTCAAGGACTCGCAGATGCCAGCAAAGACAACTTTATGAAATACTCATTTCAAAGTCTTAACATTTACCAATAAATAACCTTATATATATTCATCAATCGTCAAACCAACGAATTTGTTATCATACTTAATTGTCGAAACTCGAAAGACTATATAATCTTCTTTGTACAAAACATGACATATATAAATATATAACGCATACATATAAAGAATAAACACCTACCAAATATACTATTTGCCATTGCAGCAACAATGGAAATTAATCCATCATAGCAGTTCCTGTATAACCTGCAAAATATAATCAACTGGTCAACCAATTGACTACTCCAATTTCAGAGTCAACCGTGTCTAACTCGTGAAGATAGTATAAACAGTCTAATAAACACATAAATAGCTATAACATACCCTAACACTACTATCACCTATTTATGGAACACATATAATGCAATAAAGAACAATTAGGATATACAAACCCTACCTTAGAAGCCTGAATGTATACGAATCATGAAGGTATTCAAAAAGACACATCCACCCAATAACGCAGATATAACAAATTACTTCCGATGAATTAGGCCTGTTGTACCATATAATAATAATTCTATTTGATAAAGATGCACATGTACTCATTTGTTAGTTATTGAAGATGAACAACCATTTATATAGATATAAAAAAAACATATATGCATTTATTAGATGGCAATTGAAAACATAAAGCATCATAAAACAATAATTACTACTCTTAAATACAGAAAATCAACGATCAAAAGGGGCATACATACATACCTGGAGTTGAGATGAATTAGGAATGGAGCGTTTGCTGGAGAGAAAAGATGATAGATTCGGAGAGAGAACCAAAAATTAGTTTCTTCAATCGGTGATACAATTACTAATGATAAACTTGGTTGAAACGTGAAGGGAAGCGGCAGTTATTTTGCTGTCAATCAAACCACTTACCTGCACACACACAAGAAGCCGTAAATGAACAATTTTTAATCAATTTTAACCGTAAAAGAGTTTGATACAGTGCGTGCGGATAGGGAGAGATATGAACCTAGGGTTTTGGAAACCTGTATGCAGAGGATGAAGAGGGAGGCGCTGAAAGTGAAGTAGCCTATCGAACATTAGTTATCTTCAATCGGCGATTAAGAATTGAAGAATTCGATTCTTCAATGATGAGAGTAATAAGTGGTAGGCTCAATATCAAAAAATTAATGATCGGTGATGATGATTAAGAATGAGCGAGGGAGTAGATTGTGCTCCGATTAGGGTTTGGGGTTTTGACATGTGAGAGGCTGGGGATATCATATTGTATCTGGGTTTTTTTTTGTTGATTTTTTATTTTATTTTTTATTTTATTTAAGTAGTATTTCATATTTAATTTAATTAAATTATTGGATAGTTATATATTTTAAAAAGTTTTTTTAGGTGGTGAAAGTGTAATTATACCAAAGTAATCCAGATCATTGGATCATTAACGATTCACCTAATCAGGGTTAAAAATTCTCCATGGTATTCTTTTATATATATATATATATATATATATATATATATATATATATTAAAGATTAAAGATAAAGATTATATTATAAGTTATCTCCCGTGTGTTAGATGAGAAAAATAAAATACAAACTCATTAGTTAGTTACAAAGATATATCATACCATAATGTTGATATAAATTAATAAATATACGTAGCAGTATAAAAGTTTTGAAATTATTGATATTTTTATAATTTATAGCTTAATGAAGATTGAAAAGGGTTACGTATTAATAGATAGATTTAATTTAATTAATAATAATGTAAATATATTTATTCTTTGAAGGGCTAAGTATTTAAAAATGTATCAAACTTTGACCAAATCTTTAAACTATTATCCAACTTACAGAACCTCTATAGTATGTATCCAACTTTCAAATATCTCTCTGGTATGTATTGGATGGTAATTTTGATGATATGTTCAGCTATGTGGATCACATGACACATTGATGATATGTTAACCTCTATTGTATGTATCCTTCTTTCAATCACATGACACATTGTAGGAATGCCAAATTAAAAAAACATCACACCGAAGTCTTCATCAAAAATAGGTTGTAGAGATATATGGATGACACATGACACATTGTAGAAATGCCACATTAAAAAATATCGTATTAGTTTTCATCAAAAATAAGCTATAGAGACATATGGATGACACATAGTGTGACATCCTGATTTCAGGCCTAGAAATTTTATAGTATTTTATTAAGTTTTAAATGATTTTTATAAGTAATGGGAATTAATTTTAATTGGTTTACTTGAAAATAAATAAGTAAAAGAGTCACATGATTTATTGTAATTAATAGAATTGTACTTGTTTTAAATTATTGAACTTGACAGTAAAATATAATTATTTAGTTTCGCGAATATTTTCGGGTTCCAGATAATAGGTTAAAAAGAGGATAAAACTTATACTGTATTATAATGGTCGGTTGGATTAAACCGCCTCATTCCCACCTAACCTCTAAATGGGATCATTTTATCCTTTAACTTTCTCAAAAGTTCCTAATACCTCATTTCATATACACATATTTGTTAATAAATCTAAAAGGGAAGAAGAGATTAAATAGGTGTTTTATATGAACTTGATTGTAGGTATGAAGTTTTAATTTCATAAGTTGTTTTATATGAACTTGATTGATTATGATTTAAATTATGAAAGTTAAATTGAATGGTAAATATATATGTAGTTTCTTGTTGATTTTGTGATGTTGATGATTGTTCTTTGAAGTTTGAATTAGTTAAAATAGTTAGGGATAAATTTAATGTAAATGAGATTGAAGTATGGCTATAAGTTATAGAAGTTAGAAATGATGATATATGATATTAGTTATGGTTAGAGATTGTTATTGTTGTATATAATCGATTAAAACCTGAGTTTGAAGTTTTAGGTGTTAAAAATTCGTAGTTTGGTTTGTTGTTCTGCTGGTGCTGTAAATGATGAACAAGCCGGCGGGTCATCACCCCCACCCGGCGGGTTCTATGTTTGGGTTGGGGAGCTGGCGGGTCAAGGACCCAAGCCGGCGACTTGTAATCTCAGGCCGGCGGGTTGTTTACTCCAGCCGGTTGCTGCTAGAAGTTTTAAAACTCGACTATGTTCTGTTCCCTCAAAATCCTTTGTACCCGACGGTTAAGTGATGGGAACCGCCGTATGGTGACCTGAAGTCGGCGGGTTCTTTGGCCTGTCCAGCACTTTACTTTTATTTGATTAATATTGTAATTTGAAACAGGTTATGATGATAACCTGTGGGCTAGTATAATATGTTGCAACTTATTAATGTTGTATTTTGTGTTATATCTTGAAACATAAGTTATATGATTATGGAATGGATTATTAATTTGTATTATTTGTATTCTCAGATAAGCAGACGGATAACTCAGTGACATAAGACTACTGAGTTGAAGAGCTGGGTATTTTGGTGAGTGGATCTGTAGTCCTCGGTTCAACCCAGTTGTAACAGGTTTGGTTACAACGGGTGAACATTCTGGTTATTGGTTATTGACTGTTTGGTTTATATTGGTTTTGGGGTTATTGATATGATTATTGATATTATTGAACTGGGTTGATTATTGTTATTCCGGGTTATTGTTATTGCTGATTATTGACTGTCTAGTATTCTGGGTTATTGTTTGGCATGACGATTATGCATTATGTGATTTCGTGGCCATTGGGCATATGTGACTATGTGGATTATTCAGAGGTCAACGCTGGTTGGGTTTGTTGCTATTGTTTGGTTGGCGGGGTTTTCGATACACATCGTTGATGGATGAACCCTAGTAAGTGAAGATAGCTTCAAACTATCGGTAAATCACTGTGATGGCATACCAGTGATTTAAGGTGTTCTTGTGATGGCATACCAAGAACCGTCGGTCCTCTTTGACTTTGTGTATTTATTTGAATCACTGCAATGGCATACCAGTGATTTAGAGGTTCTTGTGAAGGCTTACTCAAGAACCGTTGGTTTTTACTTGTATCATGTGCTTATGTGTTTATTGGTTGTAAGATTTGTTATTTCTGGATTGAACTGTCGATTACAGTTTCATTCACTTAGCTGTGAGCTAACCCCACAATATTTAACATTTTGTATATTATGTTTGGTTATGAAACGGGCGTTGGGATACTGGATGGGATGTTTGACTACTGCTGCGACTACTCTGATCTTTTGGGATTTAAAGTTATGTTTTGTAAATTTATATAACACCCGGTTCTCACTAAATGGTTTTGTAATTATATGTTTATAATTGTGATGTTTTGAAAAGTTACACATTTTGGTACATGTAAATATGGTTTGTATATATTGGGACTCGCTTCCGGTGGTTTAAAATATAATAAAATATGTTTTTTAAATATGGGGTGTTTTACATAGCACATTAGTTTTCATCAAAAATATTGTTCAATACATACCATAGAGATATTTGAAAGTTATATACATACTATAGAGGTTTTTTAAATTGGATACATACTTTAGAGCTTTGGTCAAAGTTCGATACATTATAAATACTTAGCCCTTCTTTTAATTGGTATTTTCAACTATTCAATTCATAATAATATAATAATAACTTAAATATAATCATTTATACACGGGTCGAACGGACAAGTACCGTTATAATATGCTACCGGGTCATAGTATAACACACCATGAAATTTTTATTTTTATTTTTTAAAAGTCGGAAGCGTAAATATCCCATTCATATTATAAACATAGATGACCTGATGTCATCTCAAAATATTACATAAGTTATATGTAAAATTTATTAGAGTTTACAAACTATCAAAATATATATATCTTGGGCATTATATAACAAAACATGTTATATTGTATCAAAGTAATATCATAGTGATCCTAGTCAAACATTCTTCAGTCCACTCCTTGCCCAGCCCAAAATCATCTCAAGACCTGCAGGGAGTAAATAACAGGATTAGCACAAAGTTAAGTGAATAAACCTGTTACAACAGTCAGACTTAGCCTAACAATACTACTTAGCCTAACAATACTGATTAACAACAAATAACACATAGACACTACATCATCAAGAGGATCGGTGGTCCTTGTGGCGCCCTCAGTTCGCGGTGGCCCACCAAGTGACACTTATAATCACTGCAGGCCAATACAGTGATTTACCGATAACTGGTTGCTACCTTTAGTCAATATGTGTTCCATTCTCAACACATGATCACAAATCTCACATTGACTAACCTGTAGCAACCAGTCCAACAAATCATTGACCTCCAAGTCATCAAAATGCTCAAAAGCAATACATCACAATTATATATATTTCTCAATAATAACAATCAATCATTAACTATGTTTATTCCATTGTAACCAATATGTCACAACTATACCACACTGAAGTTCCAAGTCTATTCACATGTTCACTTCAGTCTCCACTTAGTGTTCTATGTCACTGAGTCTTCGGTGTATCTGAAATTACCACAAAACAATTGAGTTAGTAACTCGTTATATTAACACACTTCATCTCGAACATACATCTTTATTTCGTATTCAAATGTACTAATTAGTAATAATAATAATAACATCAAATTTACTACATCATTTCTCAATCTAATATATATATATACATATATGAATATATAGGAAATTATAGCACTTTAAACTAGTTCTAGTTCCTGTTTCTGAGCCCTACCCGATCGGCTATCCCCCACAGCCGATCGACTGTCACTCATACACCTGATCGGCTCACTCCTAGCCGATCGGCTAGATTGAAGTTTTTCAAGACTTTTGTTCCGACGCCATGTTCTGTAACCATTTTACACTAAACTAGTCGTTCATCTTAATTTACCCGATCGGTTCAATAGTCATACCTGATCGGCTCAGGTAGTATAGCCGATCGGCTATGCAGGTTAAACACCTAACCCAGTAACCTGCACTCGAGCTACAGCACGACCTAACTCAATTTTCTTAACCTAAAATTATCAAACTCAGGTTTTTAACCAATTTTAATGTAACAATAACACCTATAACATTACATAACATCAATAACAAGTTTCAAATCCACAATTTCATATACACATCAATAACCTAACTAGTTTAATCAAAAATCAAATTCATAACTTGAAATAGTCAAGAACACACTTACAAATTAGGAAGAAGAGGATGATGATATGAGTTAAAGTTTCTGATCAATTAACAGCTTGAAGTCAACACTTTAAATTTGATTACAACTTCAAATTTGTTTATATGGTTTCATATGTTTGTAGGTTTTTAGGTTGAATAATACACAAATTTAGAAGAGTTTAGGAGTTAAGGTCGGGTAGCTCCAACTGACCCAGGATACGGTATAATTTATTATACCCCTTCTAATCCTATTGTCTGGAACCTAAATACCATTTTGCGAGAAAACTCTTTTATTTTACCGTGAACTATAACTATTTAAAACGGTTAATAATTCACTAGTCATAATTTGGTCCTTTGACCGAATTTCCTAAGTTATCAATCAAGACATATAAAACAAATTATTTATAATATAACAAATAATAATATTTAAGTAAAGGAAATTACTGAATTACCCTCAAGACACAAAAATGGGTGTTACAAATCTTCCCTCCTTAGGAAGATTTCGTCCCCGAAATCCCACTAGACTCAAACAAATGAGGGTATCGCGAGCGCATGCTCGACTCAGTCTCCCAGGTAAAGTTCACCCCCAAACTATGCCTCCATTTTACCAAAACCATTGGGATCTCTTTCTTGCGTAGTTTAGTCACCTTTCTATCGACTAACTCAATGGGCTCCTCAATCAACTTCTGATTATGATCTACTCTAAGATCTTGTAATGGAAGGATTTGGGATTGATCCTCCACATTACATTTTCTTAAGTAACAAACATTAAATGTATCATGAATACCAAATAATTCAGAAGGAAGATCTAAAATGACAGTCTGGTCATTAACAATTTGTTGGATTTTAAAGTAACAAACATTAAATGTGTCGTGAATACCATATAAGAGTTATTATAGGAAAATTCTATCAAAGGCAAATGAGAATCCCAAGAACCACCATACTCCAATACACAAGCTCGCAACATATCCATAAGAGTTTGAATGGTACGTTCTGACTGTCCATCTGTCTGAGGATGGTAAGCTGTACTGAGATTAATTCCGATACCCAACTCTCATTGCAGACTCTGCCAAAACCCAGAAACAAACCTAGAATCCCGGTCTGACACAATCGATAATGGAATTCCATGCCTCTAAACTATCTCATGAATATACAGTTGAGCTAACCGAGTTAAAGAAGCAGTCTCACTAGTAGCCAGAAAATGAGCATTTTTTGTCAGTTTGTCAACAATCACCCAAATCATATCATTACCTCTCTGCGTTCTGGGAAGTTTAGTGACAAAATCCATCGTGATATGTTCACATTTCCACTCGGGAATCTCAAGTTGTCTCAATGAACCATAAGGTTTCTGATGTTCTGCTTTAACCTGGGAACAAATATGACAAGATTCTACAATTCGTGCCACGTCAGTTTTCATTGTCGGCCACCGGTACAAAGGTTTTAAGTCATTATACATTTTCATACTTCCTGGGTGAATAGATAATCTAGATTTATGTGCCTCAGTTAATATCAAGTCACGAAGTCCTCCAATCAATGGAACCCAAACCCGAGACCGAAAAGTTTTTAACGCACGCGAATCATCAATTAATAAATCTTTTCGTTTTAACATAATTTCAGATTTTAAATTATGATTCAACAAAGCTTCTAACTGAACAGTTTTCAATCTACCAATCAAATCAGAAGTAACTTCCAAACGCATAAAATAAACTCGGTCTGAAGATACCTTTCGGATCAACGCATCAGCAACTACATTTGCTTTCCCAGGGTGATAACGGATTTCGCAGTCATAATCTTTAATTAATTCTAACCACCGCCTCTGACACATATTCAATTCTTTCTGGGTAAACATATAGTGAAGACTTTTATGATCAGTACATATCATACATTTCGTACCGTATAGATAATGTCTCCGGATCTTTAATGCAAATACCACATCAGCAAGCTCCAAATCATGAGTGGGATAATTCCTCTCGTGTATTTTAAGCTGTCGAGAAGCATAAGCAATAACACGATCACGTTGCATTAATACCGCACCTAAACCAGCATACGAAGCATCACAATAAACTATAAAATCATCAAAACCATCCGGTAACGCCAACACTGGAGTCTGACACAACATCTGCTTTAGAGTCTGAAAAGCTGATTCCTGCTGTTCGGTCCACTGAAATTTCACATCTTTTCGAGTTAACTTAGTCAACGGACCAGCAATTTTAGAAAAATCTTTAATAAACTTTCGATAATAACCCGCTAAACCAAGAAAACTTTTAATCTCAGAAGAGGATTTTGGAGCATTCCAATTCATAACAACTTCAACTTTAGAAGGATCAACTTTAACTCCATCTTTACAAAGAATATGACCTAGAAACTGTACCTCGCGCAACCAGAATTCGCATTTGGAAAATTTTGCGTATAGATGTTCCTTTTTCAGAATTTCCAGAATCAATCTCAAATGCTGCTCATGCTCAGACTCAGATTTAGAAAATATCAAGATATCATCAATGAATACAATCACAAACTTATCAAGAAAAGGTCGACATACTCGATTCATCAAATCCATGAAAATAGCAGGCGCATTAGTCTACCTAAATGGCATAACCAAAAACTCATAATGACCGTACCTGGTGCAAAAAGAAGTCTTAGGAATATCTTCCTCACGAACTCGCACCTGGTGATAACCTGACCTTAAATCAATTTTAGAAAAATATGAGGATCCTTGCAGCTGATCAAATAATACATCAATTCTGGGCAAAGGGTACTTATTCTTTACGGTCCTTTTATTAAGTTCCCTGTAATCAATACACATACTAAGAGTACCATCTTTCTTTTTCACAAACAATATTGGAGCACCCCACGGAGATGAACTCGGTCTAATAAACCATTTATCTAACAGTTCCTGAATCTGACTCATCATTTCTCGAATTTTAGAGGGAGCTAATCTATAATGAGAGTTAGCTACAGGAGTCGAACCAGGAATCAAGTCTATCTGATACTCTACATCTCTTACAGGGGGTAAACCAGGTAAATCATCAGGAAATACTTCCGGGTATTCAGAAACCACCCGGATATCGAAAATGGATTTCTTTTCAAATTTAGTATCTATCTCATAAGTCAGATAAGAATCACAACCCTTAGCTAGAGAATTTGTAGCTTTCATCACAGAAATCAATGGAATATTACCCTTCTCCCGTTCCCCTCGAGCCATGATGTATAACTTATCAGAGATTGGGATTTTTATTAACTTTTTATAACAAGAGATGTCAGCTTTATTTTGACTCAGCCAATCCATACCAAGGACAGCATCAAAACTATGAATCGGCATCAATAGTAAAGAAACTAGAAAGTTATGACCCTCAATCAATATACTAGCTCCGGTTACCGATGTGGTAACAGGAACCATTTTACCATCAGCTATTTCAATTTCAAGAGGATTAGAAATCACAGAGGGAATCAACTTCAATTTATCATAGAATTGCATAGATATAAATGAGCAATTTGCTCCAGAGTCAAATAACACAAGTGCTGGTACAGAATTAACAAGAAAAGTACCAGTAATGACATCCTCAGTGACAACAGCCTCGTCAACTGTCATCTGAAAAGCGCGACTAGCAGCGGATGGCGGATTCTTCCGCTTTTGGCCTGAAGAAGAGGAACCACAACCCATACCCATTCCTTGTCGCCTCGCCTCTGGACAATCACCGGCTCTATGACCCTCCTTATGATAGTTCCAACATACCTGATTAGGATAAGTACAATCTCTAGCTGGATGTCCCAATACCCCACATTTGATACACCTGGATGTTTGAGGAGTACAAAGTCCAGTATGTTTGGATCTACATCTTGTACAATAAGAACTGTCAATCATAATACCACCAGTATTAGGTTTTCTATATTGCTGAGTACCTTGCCATTTCTGCTTTCCCCGACTAGAAGTGTCACTTTTCGATCTTTGTAGAAACTTTTCTTTATTCAGTAAGTTCCTAGCCCGAATATCACTATCTACAGAATGGGCTAAAGTGAAAGCCTGAGGAAGCGAGCATGCCAATCTTATGGTAGTACGATAATCAGGAGGTAAAGTTCTAACAAAATGATCAATTTTGGTTCTGTCATCCGGGACCCACTGCTGCACAAATCGCAATTTCTCTGAAAACCGACTAATAAGTTCATCAATAGTCATCTGCTCAGTCTTTTGCAACTCTAAAAACTCTTTTCTAATACGAGAAACATCATACTCAGAACAGAACTGCTTACAAATTTTAGAATAAAAGTCTGGCCATCGGATAACACTCCTCTGTAGTGGGGTCAATGGTGCCGTAATAGAATCCCACCAAGACATAGCTTGGCCCTTTAACAACTGAACCGCATATGGTACTTTCTCTTCCTCCTCACAATGACAAAATTCTAACTTTCTCTCAATGTCACGCAACCAATCCAATGTAACAGTAGGATTAGGACTCCCAGAATATACAGAAGGGTTGCTAGACATAAAGGTTTTGAGGCAAAAAACCTTCGTTGACTGCTGAAATGGTGGAAATATAGGCATCTGAAAACCAGAAGATATCGATGAAGAAAATGGTACAGATGTTGGAATCCGAAAAGTAGATGTAATGGGTGGAGCAGTGCTCTCAACATGCTGATAATTAGAAACATGGTACTGAGAAAAATTAGATAATCTTCTCCTATGTTCTATCACTTCAGCCTCCAATCTCATCATATATTCTCGATCTGACTCTCCACCAACTGAATTAGATGTATCTTGGTGACCCTGATTCTAGGGAGGTGCATCTGTCTCAGAGCCAGTATTAAGGGTAGGGTCTGGTTGCTCATTCTCTGCCATACTTGTAATCATAACACATCTCACAATTCATTAATCGTTAGTACTAATATACTAACAACTTCTTATTTTATATTGTTAAGTCACTGGTCGCTGACCATACTGAATTTGCTGGTCGCCGACCATCTCAACTATACACTACTCGATGAAGAAATGAATTGTATCAAAGCTGCTGTTGCTAAAGTTTGTTATTGCTGATCGTTATTCATTCTATTCTCAAGGAATTGATATGCTGAGGAAGATTAGAACTCAACTATGTGTGTCGCTGATATTAAGCAGCGAGAGTTCTACGTCTTCAAATCAATAAAGGCAAAAGTCACTGCCCGAATAACAGCTAGTCGCTGAAAATCAATATTTCAAGTCACTCTACAAGAGCATGTTAGTTCGCAGTGAGTGAGGAGACTTAGTGCATCTTCAGTGACTATTCAATAAAGCCTCTCCATCAACAAGTACACATGTACTGTACTTAGGTATACTTCAGCAAGAGTTGTCAAATGTGAAGAATATTCAGAAGGATTACGTGGCAGCGAATGATTGGTCTAAAGGAAAAAAAATATTTGCGGTAATAGAATTGGGACCTGTAGTGTAACACCTCACATTTTAACAACCAATTATAGTATATTTCTTTACAAGAAACGTAAGTCCCAAAACATAATTAGCTTACATTTACTTAAAACCAACATTTACTAAAGCAAACTGTTCAACCATTATATAATTACAAACCATATTAACTAAAACAGGTGTTACTTAAAACTGTCCCAAACATAAACTTTTCAAAAGATCAGAGTCAGCGCCTCAAGTCGAACACCCAGTCAGTCATCTACAACACGAACCTTAACTAACCCCAAAATCTGCAAAACATTCATCAAAGAGGGGTTAGCTTATTACTAAGTGAATGGAACCGTAACCGACAGTTCAACCCATTCATAACAAGTCTTACAACAAAATAAACTTAAACACATAAGCACATAAATACATGAGGACCGGCGGTTCCTGTATGCTATTCTCAGAAACCACGACCACTGTATGCTATTCTCAGAAACCACGACCACTGTATGCTATTCTCAGTGATCTACCGATAGTCTGATTACTACCTTCACTGAATAGGTTATTCTTCAACTATGTGTATCCAAGAAACCTAAGCAGCTACACAGTAGTAACCGAACCCAACCATCGTTGACCTCACTCCGAATCATCTCAACAACTAGTCATATAAAGCATATCATATGCAATTATGGCAATTCAACTGAACAACTTTTACAACTGGATCAATCAAACTCAATCAATATAATCAACAACTGAATAATTGAAATCAACATAGCAATAACTACAACTTAAACTATCCTGGTTTACCCGTTGTAACCAAACCCGTTACAACTGAGTTGTACCGAGGCTTACGATAACCACTCACCGATATTATCTGATCTTCAACTCAGTGGTCTAATCTTACTGAGTTGCCATCCGCTTATCTGAAATCACAATAATACCAAGTCAGTAACTCATCCAACTAATTAACTGTTGCTATAATTATAAACATCTTTCACTAAATAATACCAACTACTAAATATAGCATCCAACTTATAAGTAAGATGTATTAATAATACCACAATTCATAATAAATTCATAAGTTCACAAGTTATCATATTTGTCAAATTAAAACATGCAAACGCGATCCGGGTTAGAAAGGTGGGATCGCGTTCCCTTCTTAAAATCTTTCTGTTTCAAAATTACCCTAGGCAACGCGATCCGGACAAAGGTTTAGGATCGCATTCCACAGTACAAATTCAGATTATAACCAATTAACACAGAGCAACGCGATCCGGACCATGGAGCTGGATCGCGTTCACACGTTTTACAACAGAGTTTCAGACCTGCAACAACTTCAGCTCGAACCAACTATTAATTTCACCCATATGCAGATGTAATACTCGATTTAAACATGTAAATGACCTTTACTAACATGTATAAACATACAACAACGACAAAATATAACATCTAACACCAAAACTCATACATGCATCATCATTAAATTCACAAATTTATCAAACCCTAACTTGAAAACTCAAACTTAAAGAACACAATCAAATAATCGCATTATTATCATTATATAATCAGAATTATCATCTAGAGGCTATCATTCAACATCAACTACACATATTTCATAAATCTTAACACCTAAAATTGTGATATGTGTATAAATTATGAAGAACACTTACAACTTTGAAACAAACTCAGAAAGATGATGATGATGAACTATAAGAAATCTAAACACAAACTCTTTTCTTTGATTTCTTGCTAATAGTTTAAAAGAGTTGAGAGTTAAACAAGAGAATGAAGGTTGGTAAAAATGAGTCGGTTTAATCCACCGCCCCATCTTTTATCTGTATTAATATTATTCCCCTTTCTAATCTATTGTCTGGAACCTGAAAATACTCGCAGAATATAATATTTTATTTTACTGTCAACTTTATTAATTTAAAACAATTAACTTTTTACTAATCACAATAAAACCTGAGGCTCTTTTACTTGTTTATTTTCAAATAAACCATTTTAAATATATTAAAATACTATTTAATTCCAGACCCGAAAACTGAGTGTTACAAATCTACCCTCCTTAAAAAGATTTCGTCCCCGAAATCTAATCATACACATACTATTTAAATTCTAATTTTACTATTTTCTATTCACTAATCATCTATATCATTTATATATATAACATATATTAAAACCAAGTTAACTCAATATATACCTGTCGTGTCATCATTCAGCCCAAGCACTTCACCCACAGTCATCTGAAATGCTCTACCAGTCGCTTGCGGTATCTTCCTCTTTTGTCCAACAGATGACGCAGAACCCGAGGCTGAATCCCTTTCCAAACCAGATCCCATCCTAATCTTTTCTGGACAATTTCCTGATCTATATCCCTCCTTATGACAATTCCAGCAAACAAACTGAGGAGAAGTACAGTCCCGCAAATTATGCCCAAACAAACCACACTTAACACATCTCATCGTCTCCGAAGTGCAGGGTCCACTATGCGTTGACTTACAACTTGCACACCATGGATTGCTACTTATCGAATTATCACTAAACTCAACCCTCCGATTATATCCTTTATTCCCAGAAGAACTACTTTTAGACTGATGTGAAGCCTTATCCTTAATCAACTTTTCTCCTGCCCGTAAATCACTATCCACCGACCTAGCTAAAGTAAAAGCTTGGGTCAAAGTATTAGCCAACCTCACAGACGTCCGATACTCTGGGGGTAATGTTTTAACAAAATGAGTAATCCTTGTCCTCTCGTCCGGAACCCATTGCTGAACAAAACGTAACTTCTCTGTAAATTGATTAATAAGCTCATCCATAGTCATTTGCTCAGTCAGCTGCAAATCCAAAAACTCCTGTCTAATCCTAATCACATCAAACTCCGAACAGAATTGTTTGCAAATCTCATTATGAAAATCTTCTCAACGGATACTCGATCTCTGCTCCAGTGTCAAATGTGCAGTTATAGAATCCCACCAATTCATTGCCTGACCTTTCAACAGTTGCACAGCATATCCCACTTTCAATTCCTCCTCACATTGACACACTTCAAATTTTCGCTCCGTATCCCTCAACCAATTCAGAGTTACTGTAGGATCATTACCTCCTTCAAACTCTTTTGGACCACTAGATTTGAATGTCTTAAACGAGCACAACTTTTTCTGTTGCTGAGGTGTTGGAAACTGATAACCAAAATCCCTGGGTTGAGTCAACCTAGCTTGTTGTTCCATATACAACTGTTCTACTTTCCTTAACCTTAATACCTCATCCTCTAACTGCAACTGATAATCATCCTGATTTGCATTAGAAGTACCGGTCTGCCCATGATTCCCATCATGAGTTTCCGAAGGTGGAACATCAATACTGGAAACATTGTTGATCGGATTCTCGTTATCTGTCATTTCTGTACTCAAACAACATAACTCACAACTTGTTAATCGTTAGTACAACCTATACTAACCAATCAACCCTCCCATTCAATAGCTAAACCCCTTACCGGAATGTTTGACTTACACCAACTAGATTTGAGATTGAACATTTACAAATGCCCAATTCACCCAAACCTATGCTCTGATACCAAATTGTAACACCTCACATTTTAACAACCAATTATAGTATATTTCTTTACAAGAAACGTAAGTCCCAAAACATAATTAGCTTACATTTACTTAAAACCAACATTTACTAAAGCAAACTGTTCAACTATTATATAATTACAAACCATATTAACTAAAACAGGTGTTACTTAAAACTGTCCCAAACATAAATTTTTCAAAAGATCAGAGTCAGCGCCTCAAGTCGAACACCCAGTCAGTCATCTACAACACGAACCTTAACTAACCCCAAAATCTGCAAAACATTCATCAAAGAGGGGTTAGCTTATTACTAAGTGAATGGAACCGTAACCGACAGTTCAACCCATTCATAACAAGTCTTACAACAAAATAAACTTAAACACATAAGCACATAAATACATGAGGACCGGCGGTTCCTGTATGCTATTCTCAGAAACCACGACCACTGTATGCTATTCTCAGAAACCACGACCACTGTATGCTATTCTCAGTGATCTACCGATAGTCTGATTACTACCTTCACTGAATAGGTTATTCTTCAACTATGTGTATCCAAGAAACCTAAGCAGCTACACAGTAGTAACCGAACCCAACCATCGTTGACCTCACTCCGAATCATCTCAACAACTAGTCATATAAAGCATATCATATGCAATTATGGCAATTCAACTGAACAACTTTTACAACTGGATCAATCAAACTCAATCAATATAATCAACAACTGAATAATTGAAATCAACATAGCAATAACTACAACTTAAACTATCCTGGTTTACCCGTTGTAACCAAACCCGTTACAACTGAGTTGTACCGAGGCTTACGATAACCACTCACTGATATTATCTGATCTTCAACTCAGTGGTCTAATCTTACCGAGTTGCCGTCCGCTTATCTGAAATCACAATAATACCAAGTCAGTAACTCATCCAACTAATTAACTGTTGCTATAATTATAAACATCTTTCACTAAATAATATCAACTACTATAATATAGCATCCAACTTATAAGTAAGATGTATTAATAATACCACAATTCATAATAAATTCATAAGTTCACAAGTTATCATATTTGTCAAATTAAAACATGCAAACGCGATCCGGGTTAGAAAGGTGGGATCGTGTTCCCTTCTTAAAATCTTTCTGTTTCAAAATTACCCTAGGCAACGCGATCCGGACAAAGGTTTAGGATCGCGTTCCACAGTACAAATTCAGATTATAACCAATTAACACAGAGCAACGCGATCCAGACCATGGAGCTGGATCGCGTTCACACGTTTTACAACAGAGTTTCAGACCTGCAACAACTTCAGCTCGAACCAACTATTAATTTCACCCATATGCAGATGTAATACTTGATTTAAACATGTAAATGACCTTTACTAACATGTATAAACATACAACAACGACAAAATATAACATCTAACACCAAAACTCATACATGCATCATCATTAAATTCACAAATTTATCAAACCCTAACTTGAAAACTCAAACTTAAAGAACACAATCAAATAATCGCATTATTATCATTATATAATCAGAATTATCATCTAGAGGCTATCATTCAACATCAACTACACATATTTCATAAATCTTAACACCTAAAATTGTGATATGTGTATAAATTATGAAGAACACTTACAACTTTGAAACAAACTCAGAAAGATGATGATGATGAACTATAAGAAATCTAAACACAAACTCTTTTCTTTGATTTCTTGCTAATAGTTTAAAAGAGTTGAGAGTTAAACAAGAGAATGAAGGTTGGTAAAAATGAGTCGGTTTAATCCACCGCCCCATCTTTTATCTGTATTAATATTATTCCCCTTTCTAATCTATTGTCTGGAACCTGAAAATACTCGCAGAATATAATATTTTATTTTACTGTCAACTTTATTAATTTAAAACAATTAACTTTTTACTAATCACAATAAAACCTGAGGCTCTTTTACTTGTTTATTTTCAAATAAACCATTTTAAATATATTAAAATACTATTTAATTCCAGACCCGAAAACTGAGTGTTACAAATCTACCCTCCTTAAAAAGATTTCGTCCCCGAAATCTAATCATACACATACTATTTAAATTCTAATTTTACTATTTTCTATTCACTAATCATCTATATCATTTATATATATAACATATATTAAAACCAAGTTAACTCAATATATACCTGTCGTGTCATCATTCAGCCCAAGCACTTCACCCACAGTCATCTGAAATGCTCTACCAGTCGCTTGCGGTATCTTCCTCTTTTGTCCAACAGATGACGCAGAACCCGAGGCTGAATCCCTTTCCAAACCAGATCCCATCCTAATCTTTTCTGGACAATTTCCTGATCTATATCCCTCCTTATGACAATTCCAGCAAACAAACTGAGGAGAAGTACAGTCCCGCAAATTATGCCCAAACAAACCACACTTAACACATCTCATCGTCTCCGAAGTGCAGGGTCCACTATGCGTTGACTTACAACTTGCACACCATGGATTGCTACTTATCGAATTATCACTAAACTCAACCCTCCGATTATATCCTTTATTCCCAGAAGAACTACTTTTAGACTGATGTGAAGCCTTATCCTTAATCAACTTTTCTCCTGCCCGTAAATCACTATCCACCGACCTAGCTAAAGTAAAAGCTTGGGTCAAAGTATTAGCCAACCTCACAGACGTCCGATACTCTGGGGGTAATGTTTTAACAAAATGAGTAATCCTTGTCCTCTCGTCCGGAACCCATTGCTGAACAAAACGTAACTTCTCTGTAAATTGATTAATAAGCTCATCCATAGTTATTTGCTCAGTCAGCTGCAAATCCAAAAACTCCTGTCTAATCCTAATCACATCAAACTCCGAACAGAATTGTTTGCAAATCTCATTATGAAAATCTTCCCAACGGATACTCGATCTCTGCTCCAGTGTCAAATGTGCAGTTATAGAATCCCACCAATTCATTGCCTGACCTTTCAACAGTTGCACAGCATATCCCACTTTCAATTCCTCCTCACACTGACACACTTCAAATTTTCGCTCCGTATCCCTCAACCAATTCAGAGTTACTGTAGGATCATTACCTCCTTCAAACTCTTTTGGACCACTAGATTTGAATGTCTTAAACGAGCACAACTTTTTCTGTTGCTGAGGTGTTGGAAACTGATAACCAAAATCCCTGGGTTGAGTCAACCTAGCTTGTTGTTCCATATACAACTGTTCTACTTTCCTTAACCTTAATACCTCATCCTCTAACTGCAACTGATAGTCATCCTGATTCGCATTAGAAGTACCGGTCTGCCCATGATTCCCATCATGAGTTTCCGAAGGTGGAACATCAATACTGGAAACATTGTTGATCGGATTCTCGTTATCTGTCATTTCTGTACTCAAACAACATAACTCACAACTTGTTAATCGTTAGTACAACCTATACTAACCAATCAACCCTCCCATTCAATAGCTAAACCCCTTACCGGAATGTTTGACTTACACCAACTAGATTTGGGATTGAACATTTACAAATGCCCAATTCACCCAAACCTATGCTCTGATACCAAATTGTAACACCTCACATTTTAACAACCAATTATAGTATATTTCTTTACAAGAAACGTAAGTCCCAAAACATAATTAGCTTACATTTACTTAAAACCAACATTTACTAAAGCAAACTGTTCAACCATTATATAATTACAAACCATATTAACTAAAACATGTGTTACTTAAAACTGTCCCAAACATAAATTTTTCAAAAGATCAGAGTCAGCGCCTCAAGTCGAACACCCAGTCAGTCATCTACAACACGAACCTTAACTAACCCCAAAATCTGCAAAACATTCATCAAAGAGGGGTTAGCTTATTACTAAGTGAATGGAACCGTAACCGACAGTTCAACCCATTCATAACAAGTCTTACAACAAAATAAACTTAAACACATAAGCACATAAATACATGAGGACCGGCGGTTCCTGTATGCTATTCTCAGAAACCACGACCACTGTATGCTATTCTCAGAAACCACGACCACTGTATGCTATTCTCAGTGATCTACCGATAGTCTGATTACTACCTTCACTGAATAGGTTATTCTTCAACTATGTGTATCCAAGAAACCTAAGCAGCTACACAGTAGTAACCGAACCCAACCATCGTTGACCTCACTCCGAATCATCTCAACAACTAGTCATATAAAGCATATCATATGCAATTATGGCAATTCAACTGAACAACTTTTACAACTGGATCAATCAAACTCAATCAATATAATCAACAACTGAATAATTGAAATCAACATAGCAATAACTACAACTTAAACTATCCTGGTTTACCCGTTGTAACCAAACCCGTTACAACTGAGTTGTACTGAGGCTTACAATAACCACTCACCGATATTATCTGATCTTCAACTCAGTGGTCTAATCTTACTGAGTTGCCGTCCGCTTATCTGAAATCACAATAATACCAAGTCAGTAACTCATCCAACTAATTAACTGTTGCTATAATTATAAACATCTTTCACTAAATAATATCAACTACTATAATATAGCATCCAACTTATAAGTAAGATGTATTAATAATACCACAATTCATAATAAATTCATAAGTTCACAAGTTATCATATTTGTTAAATTAAAACATGCAAACCCGATCCGGGTTAGAAAGGTGGGATCGCGTTCCCTTCTTAAAATCTTTCTGTTTCAAAATTACCCTAGGCAACGCGATCCGGACAAAGGTTTAGGATCGCGTTCCACAGTACAAATTCAGATTATAACCAATTAACACAGAGCAACGCGATCCGGACCATGGAGCTGGATCACGTTCACACGTTTTACAACAGAGTTTCAGACCTGCAACAACTTCAGCTCGAACCAACTATTAATTTCACCCATATACAGATGTAATACTCGATTTAAACATGTAAATGACCTTTACTAACATGTATAAACATACAACAACGACAAAATATAACATCTAACACCAAAACTCATACATGCATCATCATTAAATTCACAAATTTATCAAACCCTAACTTGAAAACTCAAACTTAAAGAACACAATCAAATAATCGCATTATTATCATTATATAATCAGAATTATCATCTAGAGGCTATCATTCAACATCAACTACACATATTTCATAAATCTTAACACCTAAAATTGTGATATGTGTATAAATTATGAAGAACACTTACAACTTTGAAACAAACTCAGAAAGATGATGATGATGATGAACTATAAGAAATCTAAACACAAACTCTTTTCTTTGATTTCTTGCTAATAGTTTAAAAGAGTTGAGAGTTAAACAAGAGAATGAAGGTTGGTAAAAATGAGTCGGTTTAATCCACCGCCCCATCTTTTATCTGTATTAATATTATTCCCTTTTCTAATCTATTGTCTGGAACCTGAAAATACTCGCAGAATATAATATTTTATTTTACTGTCAACTTTATTAATTTAAAACAATTAACTTTTTACTAATCACAATAACACCTGAGGCTCTTTTACTTGTTTATTTTCAAATAAACCATTTTAAATATATTAAAATACTATTTAATTCCAGACCTGAAAACTGAGTGTTACATGTAGAATGTCGGTTCATCAGAGATCAAGCCAATCAAGCAGCGACACATGTCATTCCAAGATCTTATTTTGTAGGAGATATTCTAGGAACTCTTGTAGTATAAATAGTTCAGTATATTGTACTTTAGAGGTTAGTCGTTCATGCGTGTTAATCACTTGTTTGTCAATGCGTAGTTTGTCTAAGCACGTATTGTCGATTCAGCGAGTGAACAGTCAACGTGTTTGTCCACTGCTGTTCATCTCATTTGTAATAGATTAGCTTATGTGTTTGATTTGGATTAGCTTGGGCTATTCCATTCTGCAATCAACACTTGTGAATTTTATGATTAATATAATTTGCCATTCAGCTACTATTATTCCTTTACATTGATATTGTCATATCTATTATTGCATCCTATTTGTATAAAACAATTAAACAACTGTCTAAGTAACTTGGTTAAATTCAGGAAAAGTGTTTAATTATATTCAACCCCCCCTTCTACAATTAAACTTTACTTATTGCGATTCCATTTCACTAATTAATAATGAATTCGGGACTCTCAATTGGTATCAGAGCAGAGTTGGTTTAAATCAATTAACCAGATCTGCAATGGAATCAGTAAAGTACAGTTTTGTTGACTCTGAGTATCAAAAGGGAAATGGTGTTGGAATAGTGTCCTATATCATAACTAATTGGTAAGTACATCATTAAAAGTGGAGTCCTTTTTGGGTCACCCTCAATGAACAGTAAGAGAAATAAATGGAGAGATAATATTAATTAGAATTAATATTACATTTAGTTTGTTAATTGAATATTAATTGAAACTAAAAGAAAAAAGGTAAGAATTCTGGAAAATCAATCCATACGCCGTATGGAAGTTCCATACGCCGTATGGATAGAGAATCAATCCATACGCCGTATGGAATTCCATACGCTGTATGGATGAAAAACATGATTGTCCCACATCGGCTGGGATATGAATCCCATGCCCTCCTCCTCCCCTATAAATAGGGGCCTACCCCTTTGGTTTTCCTTGAACCTTTGAATTGAATTGTTTTCAATTCCTTTTCTTTCTTTCTTACTCCTGCTCCTTGTAAGAGTTTTACGACTAAGATTCGTGACCATAGGAGACTTGGGAATTTCTCTTGGTTCGTGGGTGTGAAGCATTAGAGGTGTTCTAGTTTGGGCACTCGCCACCAAGCAAGAAGGTTTTGATTGTTAGTCTACGCGTGAGAAATTGGTTTTCTCAAAAGTTAGTAATTTCTTAATTATCTTATTTATTTTATTGCTTTTATTTATTCAAGTTAAGATCCCTTAGGGTTTAGTTTCCTAATTGCCTTAGATTAATTATTTTGTTATATTCCGCTGCGTATATTAATCTAGTTAGGGAATAGAAAACCCAACAGTGGTATTAGAGCCTTAGCTTGATAAATACTAGCATTTATTTATCTGCAATAGTATGTAGGTAAAGATAAATTAGAAATTGGCTTGTCTAAATTGGTAAAAAGAATTTACACTTTAGACCCTTATATTTTGAATTGTTTTAAAATATAAACCTAAATTTTAAATTATTTTAAAATAGAACCGTAGACTTTAAGAGTTTAAAGAGAGACCTTACATATATTATGAGTTATATATATATGTATAATTAAAGTTAAATACATCGTTAGTCAATTGATAAATCGGCTCACCCATAGTGAACGAACTATAAGAAAGGTTCTTTATGCGTTCAATGGAGCTACCTAGGACTTTTGATAGGATGATGTTAAGATCAAAAGTATGACCTAAAGTACTAAAACAAAAATCCCGTTCTAGATACTATAAAATGTGAATAGTATGCTAACCCATGAAAACCGCACATCTTTCGCGTGGTCTGTTAATGGAGCGTGTGTGGTTTACCGGCAAATTAATATGAGATCATATTGAGAGGTGATGTGGAACTCGCGATTCTCGAGCGTACTCGGGATGGGGACCACGCGGGTTTGGCATGGTTAAGTTCACCATCTTGTTCATGATCCTCGACATACCAGTCATGAATGGTAGATGAGCATATCCGAGATTAACATGCCGTTGATAAGAATCAATGAATCTCAAAAGAACTAGGAGTTTCATAGAGAATGAAATTGTCAAAGGAATTGTCTACCTAAAATAAATTCGCAATATGATTACGGCAAACCTTTTCATAAAACGAATCTAAAATATGGATCATATCCTTAATTTTGAAATTGGGTAATTAATTAAGGAATATTCAAACTAACTAAAACTATTTATATTATAGATATCTTCTACAAATGGTAATAATCCTCCCGTCCCCAATTCCGCACACAACTCGAACTTCTCACTTCTCTCAGTTCTTGGAAGGGAAAGACTGACTGGTCCAAACTATATGGACTGGATGCATAACCTAAGGTTTATCTTAAGGTATGAGAACAAGGAGTATGTTCTCGACGAGCAGATTCCCATAATTGATGAAGATTCAACCCAAGAGGAGATGGAGGCACACCGGAAACATTATGATGATGCGAATAAAGTGTCCTGTATCATGGCGTCATCCATGAATCCTGAATTGCAAAAGACTTTTAAGAATACTTGGGCTTATGAAATGAACCAACAGCTTAAGGAAATGTTTCAGGCAAAGGCAAGCAAAGAACGCCTTGATGTGGTTAAGTCACTCATGGCTTGCAAACCCAAACCTGGAGCATCTATCTGTGCTTTCGTCTTAGAGATGAAAGGGTACTTTGATAGGTTGGAATCATTGAACATCATGTTTGACACAGAGTTTTCCATCGCCATAATTCTATCCAGTCTGTCAGCTGTCTACCATCAGTTTGTAATATCATATCAGATGAATATGAATGAGAGAGAAGGCTCAATAGTGGAACTCCATAATTTGCTGCAAACCGCTGAGCAAGGAATCAAAAAGGATGATGTGTCCTCTAGCTCAGCAGCTCCTGTGTTGGCAATTGGTCAAACTGCAAAGAAAAGAAAGAGGTCAAATTGGAAAGCAAATACTACGAATGGAAAGTCCAATCGTGGGTCCAAAAGAAAGACCGACTCTGATATTGCACCAGTGAATGATCCGAAGGAAGCAGTGTGCTTTTACTGCAACACTAAGGGGCACTGGAAACGTAGCTGCCCGAAATACCTGAAAGACCTTGAGGATGGAAAGGTCGAAAAGAGTGTTCACTCAAGTATGTTCATGATCGAACTCCATAATACTACAACTTCTAATTCGTGGGTTCTGGATACAGGGTGTGGTACTCACATTTGCACTGTATTGCAGGGTCTAAAGGAAAGTAGGAAGTTGAAGCATGGGGAGCTTAATCTAGTCATGGGAAACAGAGGAATCACGACTGTTACCGAGATTGGAAAGTATGAGCTCGTGCTGAACTCTGGAGTTAGGATAGATTTGAACAATTGCTGTTATTCGTCAGAAATGACTAGAAACATTATTTCATTTTATGCTTTGTTTAAGGATGGTTATCGATTTTCATTTGATAATGAGAATGGTGATATTTTGGTTTATTTAAATGGTTGTTTTATTTTCAAAGCTTCTCCTTACAATGACATATATGAAAATGTTGAATGTGTTAGCAATTTGATTTTAAATATTGATTCATCTAATGAGCTTGATAAATTCAAATTGTGGCATTATCGTCTTGGGCACGTAAACAAGAAACGCATCGGCCAACTCCAAAAGGATGGAGTGTTGGAATCAAATCGGATGATGTATGAGAGTTTTGCTTATTGGGTAAGATGACTAAATCACCATTCACAGGGTCATGTGAAAGAGGTGAAGGACTCTTGGACTTGGTACACACGGATGTTTGTGGACCATTGCGATGCACCACAAAAGATGGAAATCGGTATTATGTTACATTTACTGATGACTACAGTAGATTTGGACATGTCTATCTGATTAAGCATAAGTCGGATACTTTTGAGGTATTTAAAAGATACCAAAGCGAAGTAGAGAATCAATTGGGTAGAAAGATAAAGGTTCTCCGATCTGATAGGGGAGGAGAATACCTTAGTATCGAGTTTCTCGATCATCTTAGAGATTGTGGAATAGTTTCACAATTGACTCCTCCTAGAACACCACAACTTAATGGAGTTGCTGAGAGGAGAAATAGAACCTTGTTGGACATGGTTCGGTCTATGATGAGTCGGGATACACTTTCGATAAGTTTTTGGGGTTATGCATTAGAAACAGCCGCTCGCATCTTAAATCTTTTACCCACCAAGAAGGTTTCAAAGACACCTTATGAGATGCGGAAGGGAAAACGTCCTTCTCTTGGTCACATCAAAATCTGGGGTTGTGAAGTTTTCGTTAGACGAGAAACTCAGGACAAACTAGACTCCAGATCTGAAAAGTGTCTTTTCGTCGGTTATCCACAAGAATCGTTTGGATATCTGTTCTACAGACCCGCGGATAATGTGGTATTCGTAGCTCGAAGAGGAGTGTTCCTTGAGAGAGAAATGATATCTAAAGAGGACAGTGAGAGTAAGATTGATCTTGAAGAAATTCAAGAGTCGGCCGATTTACTGATGTTCAACAAGAGGTGGAAACACCTGTTGAACCTGAAGACATATCCTTACCCGTTCGCAGATCTTGTAGAGTTAGCAAGCCTCCTCAGTTCTATTATGGTTACCATGTAGAAGAAGAGGATAAAATTAGTGACAATACACTAAATGACTTAGATTAACCTGCTAACTACAAGGAAGCGATGACAGGCCCTGAGGCTGCTAAGTGGAAGGAAGCTATGAAAAGCGAAATTCAGTCCATGTATGACAACCAAGTTTGGAATTTGGGTTGACACTACACCCAGTCTTAAGACGGTGGGTTGTAAGTGGATCTTCAAGAAGAAGACCGACATGGATGGGAAAGTACACACTTATAAAGCTAGGTTGGTAGCGAAGGGCTATACTCAAACCCACGGGATTGATTATGAGGAAACCTTCTCACCAGTAGCTAAGATAAAGTCAATTAGGATTATGCTAGCCATAGCTGCGTTTCATGATTATGAAATTTGGCAGATGGATGTCAAAACCGCCTTCCTTAACGGGAAACTGACAGAGGATGTGTTCATGGCACAACCGGAGAGTTTTGAAAATGCAAGGTATCCTAATAGAGTGTGCAAGCTTCAAAAGGCTATTTATGGACTTAAACAAGCCTCTCGTAGCTGGAATCTCTGCTTCCATGAGAAAGTCACAGAGTTTGGATTTTCTAGAAGCGAAGATGAGTCCTGTATATATGTCAAGTTCAGTGGGAGTGTTGTAGTCTTCCTAGTATTATATGTGGATGATATACTACTCATAGGAACGATATCCCAACATTACAAAGTGTAAAGGATTGGTTGGGAAAATGTTCCGCTATGTAAGACTTGGGAGATGCAACATATATTCTTGGTATAAAGATTTATAGAGATAGGTCGAGACGTCTCATAGGACTTAGCCAGGACACATACTTAGATAAAATTTTTAAAAGATTCAAAATGGAGAACTCTAAGAAAGGGAATCTATCCTTACATCATGGCATTAAGATCAGTAAGGATCTTTGTTCGAAATCTAAGGAAGAATCGGATAGAATGAGTCGAGTCCCATATGCTTCAGCTATAGGATCGATCATGTATGCCATGACGTGTACGAGGCCTGATGTCTCATTTGCTTTGAGCTTAGTGAGTCGACATCAGCAAAATCCTGGTGAAGGTCATTGGACAGCTGTAAAAAACATTCTTAAGTATTTGAGAAATACTAAGGACAGGTTCTTGGTTTATGGTGGAGAAGAAGAACTCAGAGTAACGGGTTATAGTGATGCAAGTTTCCAAACAGATAGAGATGATAGCCATTCACAGTCTGGTTGGGTATACTTATTGAATGGGGGAGCGGTGACATGGAAAAGTTCCAAGCAAGATACGGTGGCAGACTCAACGTGCGAGTCTGAGTACATAGCGGCTTGCGAGCTTTAAAGGAAGCTATATGGATTAAGAATTTCATTGGAGATCTTGGAGTTGTCCCAATGGTTCAAGACCCCATTGAAATATTCTGTGATAACGAAAGTGCGGTTGCCTTGAGTAGAGAACCCAAGGATCACGGAAAGTCAAAACACATTGAAAGAAAATACCATTTTGTTCGGAGAAAAGTAGAAGAAGGACAGGTGATTGTGAAGAGCATAAGATCAGAGGATAATCCGGCTGATCCGTTCACAAAGCCACTTGGAAAGTCCAAACATGATGAGCATGCTAGGAGCATAGGCTTAAGAGATAATGTAAAGTTTTAGTTGTTAGTTTGATTTTGAAACATTGTAAACAATGATGGAAATTGTAATAGACTTGGTGATTAAATAATGGAGATTTATTTATTGGAAGGAGTTCTGCCATTTACTATTGTTTGTCATTGTGTTTCTGTTTTGCATGTTTAGACACCACTTCCCAAGTAAAACAGTTTTTACTTAAACCTCCTCAGTCGTTCACACTCCTGGAAGTAAGTGGTGAATCAAGACTGTCATGGAGTGTTAGTAGATTGTCTATGGAGATTAGACATGGCATGAAGATTGCTGCAACACTCATGGGTACTTAATGGAGATTTAAGTATAGGAGAGACCCGTACTTAAAGAGATCACTTCATAGATTAAATCATGAATGATTTTAAGATGATAATATCCTCTATTCTTGAAATTGAGATACATTGAGTTTCTAGTTTTTCAAGTCTGTTATACTTTAGCCTATTCAAACGTTGTGCGTAACTGCCGGTCATAAAGGGTATGCTAAGTATGACATGATGAGTTGACTAGTGCTATGTAGTTAAAATTTATTTGTTCCTTTTCGCCTAAATGGGAAAAGCGATATCTTGGGCCCCTTGATGATTAAAGATTGACTCTAAAGTGCTAGGCCTGGCCGAGACTAAGTTGATGGTTCAATAGTCTCATAAAGTCAATGTAATCGGAAATCATAAAACTAATTATGAATCTTGAGATTGATTGAAATCCATGTCTCGATTCTTACGATATCAGTAGAACAAAGGAATAGTTGATCACTTATCTAAAGGGCTAACTCTAAGATAAGAATCAGAGTTCGGCAGTTGCGTTGGATGGCACTCTCTGCTTAGTTAATGGATAAGCTTAGACCAATAATAGTTGATGAATTGTCCAAGTGGGAGACTGTTGGAATAGTGTCCAATATCATAATTAATTGGTAAGTACATCATTAAAAGTGGAGTCCTTTTTGGGTCGCCCTCAATGAACAGTAAGAGAAATAAATGGAGAGATAATATTAATTGGAATTAATATTACATTTAGTTTGTTAATTGAATATTAATTGAAACTAAAAGAAAAAAGGAAAGAATTCTGGAAAATCAATCCATACGCCGTATGGAAGTTCCATACGCCGTATGGATGGAGAATCAATCCATACGCCATATGGAATTCCATACGCCGTATGGATGAAAAACATGATTGTCCCACATCGGCTGGGATATGAATCCCATGCCCTCCTCCTCCCCTATAAATAGGGGCCTACCCCTTTGGTTTTCCTTGAATCTTTGAATTGAATTGTTTTCAATTCATTTTCTTTCTTTCTTACTCCTGCTCCTTGTAAGAGTTTTACGACTAAGATTCGTGACCATAGGAGACTTGGGAATTTCTCTTGGTTCGTGGGTGTGAAGCATTAGAGGTGTTCTAGTTTGGGCACTCGCCACCAAGCAAGAAGGTTTTGATTGTTAGTCTACGCGTGAGAAATTGGTTTTCTCAAAGGTTAGTAATTTCTTATTTATCTTATTTATTTTATTACTTTTATTTATTCAAGTTAAGATCACTTAGGGTTTAGTTTCCTAATTGCCTTAGATTAATTATTTTGTTATATTCCGCTGCGTATATTAATCTAGTTAGGGAATAGAAAACCCAACAAATGGTTCTACTACCAAATCTCTGGCGTTTGATCCCTCTAGGATTGAAACCTGGATATCCTGGATGATGATGTTTTTGGACCTCATTTATGATCGTCTTTGCAATACAATAACCAATGTTCCCCACATTCCAACCATAATTGTTCATGTTGTCATTGCTACAGCTACTACTCCTTCTATACCAGAAATGGTTGTGCCCAAGAGAGAGGAACATTGGTCGGATGAGGATAGACGATTGGTTACACTGGATAAACAAGCTAAAATCTATATAGGCATGGCACTCCCTGATGAAGTGCTTGAATCTGTTAGACTTTGTTAGACTGCTAAAGACATGTGGGATACCCTGAGAAATATCTATATTGGAACTCCTGATATTATTCGATGCAGGGAAATGAATCTCACTCGCCAGTACGAGTTGTTTGCCATGGAGCCCAATGAGTCTCTATCCTCTACTTATACCAGATACCAGTCGCTAATGAACAAAATGGAGAAGGCTGGTATAGGTAAGGAATAGAGATTTGTTGTTGAGAAGTTTCTGGAGTTGCTGCCAAGGAAAGTCTGGGGAACCATTGCAACATGCACCAGACAGAGGAATGATTATACAACACTGAATCTTACTCAAGTCTATGGTATTTTGCTCAACTGGGAGCAGTCTGAGAAGCAAGCTGATCAGAGTGAGCATATACGTGCAACTCTTGGAAGTCAGAAGATATCTAATGCCCGTGTAGCTGAGCTGGATGAAATCGATCAAAGACAGAAGTCAAAAGCCTCCAAGCTGAGCTCTAAGTCGCTGAAAGTTGATGAAGAAGGTGATCAGGTTGATGATCAACCAGAGTATGAATATGATGAGGGTCTGGAGAAGCTAGAAAGAGACATGGCCATGATGGTTGCTAATTTCAGAAGGAACACCAGATCAAAAAGATTCACCGGTGCTCCATCATCTGATAATATCTAATAAAAAAGTTAATGCTACAAGTGTGGCAAACCTGGTCACTTTGCAGCTGATTGTAGATCAAAGTCAGTAAACCCAATCCCTGAACCAAAGCCAAGCTTCAGAGATGACAAGTACAACAAGTACAAGACAAAGTACAAGAAACTGAAGGCAATGTCCAAATATGGGAAAAAGAAGGGAAAAGGTTTTGTCGCCGAAGAAGGTTCATTCAGTGACTCTGACTCATCCTCATCATCTGACGATGAAGAAGCAATGGTTTGCTTGAACAAGGATTACTGTTTGATGGCTGATGACGCTGAATTCCATGAAGATATCAAGGAAGTAGCTCAAAAATGTTCAGCATCTAGATGGGATCCTCAAACTCTTTATAAAGGCATTCTTAGAGAGACTATCTGGTATCTGGACAGTGGATGTTCCAGACACATGACCGGGTGTAAGTCTTTGCTCAGCGACCACCAGGATGAAAAAGGTCCTGATGTAGTATTTGGTGACAACAAGGTTGGCAAGACGAGAGGGTATGGTGTCTTGTCCAATGGTAATGTGATGTTTAAGCGAGTGGCATATGTGGAGGGACTGAAGCACAATCTATTGAGCATCAGTCAGTTTTTTGACTCCAAGAACAAGGTACTATTTGATCATGAGGCTGGTGTTGTTTACAATAAGAAAGGAAGTGTTGTACTTGCTGCTAACCGAAAAGGGAATACTTATGTGGTCAACATGGACTCAGCTCAGTCAGGAACATGCTTTTATTCCAGAACCATTTCAGAAGAAAAATGGTTGTGGCATAAGCGACTTTCACATCTGAACTTAAAAGCTATCAATAAATTAAGCAAAAATGAACTAGTCACTGGACTTCCAAAATTGTCTTATGACAAAGATAAGTTATGTTCAGCATGTGAGAAGGGAAAGCATCACATCTCCTCATTCAAAAGTAAACAAGTCTCATTAGTGACTGAATGTTTCCACCTACTTCACATGGATGTGTTTGGTCCAGTGAGTACTCCAAGTCTTGGTGGGAAGAAATACTGCTTGGTAATTGTAGATGAGTATTCCAGATACACCTGGGTATTCTTTCTTAAAGCCAAGAGTAATGCTGCCAGCGAGATCATATCCTCTATTAAGAAAATGGAGAACTTAAATGGTAGTCTGGTGAAACATTTAAGATCTGATAATGGTACTGAATTCAAAAATATTGACCTGGAAAGTTTTTGTGATTCAAAAGGTATTTCTCAAAAATTTTCAGCACCTAGAACACCCCAACAAAATGGGGTGGCAGAGAGGAGAAATAGAACCTTGATTGAATCTGCCAGGTCAATGCTCATTAAAGTGGTCTTAAGACCTACTTTTGGGCTGAAGCAGTGAGTACTGCCTGCTACACTCAGAATAGGTCATTGATTGTCAAACGACATGATAAGACAGCATATGAGGTGTTAAGGGGGAGAAAACTGGACATAAGTTTTCTCCATGTTTTTGTAGTACTTGCTACATCTTAAACAAAAGAGATCACTTAGGAAAGTTTGATCCAAAAACTGATGAAGGAATATTTGTTGGCTACTCAATCATCTCTAAAGCTTTCAGAGTTTACAATAAACGAAGAGAATGCATTGAGGATTCAATGGATGTTACTTTTGATGAGTCATATGATGAGTCACTCACTGATCTAACAGAATATGAAAAACTTGTTTTTAATGAAATGGATAGTGACTCATCAGTCAAGGGAAAGCCAATCAATGAGAAATACAAAAACTTCTCATATGATTATGAGGATGAAGGTAATGTCTCTGAAAACATCTCTAGCTCTACTTCAGCTGAGAATATTTCAGGAACATCACCCTTACCCGCTGATAATCAACCATCACCACCTCCATGTTCAAACCAAAGTTCACAAAGTAATAATAATTCTCACGATTCTAATACTGATCTGCCATCTGGACCGTCAATGGATAGGCAAGTCGCTGCTGAACCTCAGCAAATGACTAAGTGGACAAAACATATCGATAATCAATTGATTATTGGTAATACTCAGTCCAAGGTCCAGACGAGATCAACAACTGTTAACTTCTGTCTGTTTGTTAGTTTTGTGTCTATGATGGAACCAAAGCAGGTTGATGAAGCACTCACTGATCACAACTGGATATCTGTCATGCAAAAAGAATTGACACAATTTGAAGGAAACAAAGTCTGGAAGCTAGTGCCGCAACCTGCTGGTAAATCAGTGATTGAAACAAAGTGGGTATTTAAGAACAAAAGGGATGCTGATGGAGTTGTGATCAGAAACAAGGCAAGGTTGGTTGCTAAAGGTTATTGTCAGCAAGAGGTTATTGACTATGATGAAACCTTTGCACCAGTGGCTAGACTTGAGTCGATTAGACTATTTCTGGCATATGCAGCTCACAAGAAATTTAAAGTCCATCAAATGGATGTAAAAAGTGCCTTTCTGAATGGCAAGCTGCAGGAAGAAGTATATGTCAAACAGCCACCTGGATTCATCAATTCCAAAAACCCTGGTTATGTGTATAAACTTGAAAAAGCTCTTTATGGACTAAAACAAGCTCCTAGAGCCTGGTATGATACTCTCTCTGATATTTTGATAAAGTGTGCCTATGTCAGAGGTAAGATTGACAGCACACTATTTATCAAAAGAGATATGAGAGATGCCATATTAGTTCAAATTTATGTGGATGATATCATTTTTGGGTCTACTAACAGTGACATGTGCAAGGAGTTCTCTGACGTTATAACATAAAGTTATGAAATGAGCATGATGGGTGAATTAACATTTTTCCTTGGTCTTCAAGTAAAACAAACCAAAGCTGGAATTTTTATAAACCAAGGAAAGTATGTTAAAGATTTATTAAAGAAATTTAAATTCACCAACTGTTCATCCCTTGCTACACCCATGTCACCTGCAGTGAAACTACATGCTGACCCTGATGGTAAATCTGTAAACATTACTGCTTACAGAGGTATGATCGGGTCGCTGCTGTATCTAACTGCAAGTAGACCAAACATTATGTTTGCTACATGTCTCTGTGCTAGGTATCAAGCTGTTCCAAAGGAATCTCATTTACTCGCTGTTAAAAGAATATTCAGATATCTGAAGGGTATACCCAATCTTGGTCTCTGGTACCCATCTGGTTCAGATTTCTATCTGAAAGGATATTCAGATTCCGATCATGCTGGATGCAAGATGGATAGAAAAAGCACTTCTGTAGCTGTCAATTTCTTAAAGAAAAGCTTGTAAGATGGTCCAGCAAGAAACAGAATTCAGTTTCAACCTCAACCGCTGAAGCTGAATATGTTGCTGTAAGTGCCTGCACAACTCAAATTCTCTGGATGAGAAATCAGCTCACTGACTATGGATTTGACTTCAACGAAATACCAATCTACTGTGACAGTCAAAGTGCCATAGCCATTGCCAATAATCCAGTGATGCACTCAAGGACAAAGCACATTGATGTACGATATCATTTCATCAGGGACCATGTGATGAAATGTGATATTGAACTTCATTTCATTCCAACTGATTATCAACTCGCTGATTTGTTTACAAAACCTCTGGATGAGAAAAGATTTAATTATCTCATCAGCGAGCTTGGTATGTTAAACCTCAATGAATAAATGAACTCCCTGAGCTCATTTATTTGTTGGTGTTTAAATTACGTTTATGCTTTTGAATAAAATGACTGTGTGAATATAGCTTTAGCAGAGCACATTCACTGATCGATTTACACTCAGCAAGTGTAATTGTCAGTTAGGTATGTTAAGCTAATTTTGAAATTTAGACAGTCGCATGAGTATTTATTATGTTTTTATATGAGTTTTATATCATTGATCTATGTTTTCTCTAACTGATCTTGTTAGTATTCTAAGTTGTAACTAGATCAATGAAAGTTAATGCAGTAATATGTTATACAATTTATAATCAACATAATCTATACTCATTTATGCTTAATAAATAATGTAAGTATTCAAAAATGATAAATTTGATTTATATCAATGTTGTGACTACATCTCAATGATTTATTCAGTATTCTAAGTTGTGTTTAAATCAGCGAGTTAGACTCTCAGCCAGATAGAAGATTATTTTTATTTCTCTTTGATACTTACATTTCTTTTTGGTAGATAATCAACTCTTGTTGATTATATATATTCCCTGATATATTGGCTAATGGCGGTTAGATTACGGATTTCAAAAATAATCATTTTGAGGTACAACGCAAAAGTCGCACATTCTGACATTCTCTCTCTTACGTCAGTGCATTTTTCCGGCACACCTCTCCAATCACCATTAATGCCACCAGTCCACCATCATTACCCCTATGCCACTACCACCACTACTCACCACCATCATCGACCGCGTTGATTAAGTTTTAACCACAAGAAAATCAAGAGGCGCTTCTATAAATCAGAAACTTAATCCCATCTTAATCTTTACGCTTTCTTGATTTTCATAAAACTTTTTCTTTCAAAAACTTTAAGCGGAAATTCTTCTTTTCTGTAATGACGAAATCAAAATCTTCTAACAAAACTTAGTGACACTGCAGAAGTTAAAACTCTTCGAGCTTCTGCAGTGTGTAAGGATTTTGTCATTACAGTATCAAAATCATATTGTTTGGAAAAGCATCTGTACCCAAAAACAGAGTATGTGGAGATACTAATCTTTTTGAACAAATATTTTATTCTCCCTGCTCTTACAAATCACCAATGCCCTGCTTTCAAATATTATTCACTCTTTGGGCATGGATTAACTGGTCACTAATCAACACTTTTAGAGTTGATTATGCAAGTGTGATTTTTGAAGAACTAATTGATAGAGTCACTGAGGCTACCAGGGTTAAATATGCACCTTATTCTAAGTTCCTTTCACTGATCTTTAAAGATCAGTTCAAGGCTTATGATAAAGTTTCTTTCAAATTTTTTGAAACAACCCTGGTAGACAGTCAAAACTTTTTCTAAACCAGTAACAGTGTCTCTATCTGCTTTAATGAAAACACAGGGGATACTTGCACCCCAACCTGTAACTGTTGAACAACTATCAGATGATACCCCCCCAATCGACCATGTCACTGACAACACCCCCAGTGACTACAGTTGGTCAACCACCAAAGAAAAATCCACCAACCTCCAAAAGAAAATCCAAACTAGGGTCCCTGACATTAAAGGATCAGTGACATAGCAAAAAGAAGACGTCTAAGGACACCAAGGGTGAAACAGAGATGGAACGTTTAGTCCTTGCAGGCAGTCCTGATAAACCCAAGCCTTCAACTGCCTCGCTGGACTCCCGAAAGTCCAATGACTTTAAAAAGGGAAACCTACAGACAGCTACAATGGCTCAATCCATTGTTAGCAGTGATTCGGGTGCAACCCACACCCCCTTATCGAGTCAACCCATTAGCCACTCATCATTCTTACAAAAGGATGGTGTTGTAAACAAATGGCAAGTGACATCAGTGGGTGATAACACACCCATCGCTGATGTCACATCACTGGCTACAGACCCGGGCCATCTCTCATCTAGCACTGCACCAGCTGTCAATATCTCTCCCCAATCACAGGGAAAGATACAGGCTGACCTTTATGTATCAGATGATCCATCAGCTAAAACACAAGCTGGTGATGACGAGGATACCCAATCCAATGATATAATTCAATAAGTTAGGTACAGCATTTCGTGCTATCATCAAGGGGGAGAAAACGTGCAAATGAATGCAAAAACCAATGCTGCTCATGCGGAAAAGATGCTGATGCTACCAGAAATGCTGATAAACATGTTCATTGTGGCTTTAGGTCCTGGTTTGCATGAGTTTGCATTCTCCAAGTCAAACAATGCCTGAGCAACAGTCTCTTCAAACTCAGTAGGTTTGATATGTCAAAACAATTCATGATCACTGAAGATAGTAGGTTTGATATGTCAAAAAGTCACTACGATTCATGATCACTGGAGATAGCAGGTTCGATATGTCAAGAGTCACTACAACTCATGATCGCTGAAGATAGCAGGTTTGATATGTCAAAGAGTTACTACAATTCATGATCAATTGAAGATAGTAATTTAAAGCACAACAAGATGATCTACAACAACTTGTTCATTTAATCAGTAAGGAACTAGCTGATGAGCTTGGTATTGTGAAGGAAGAAGAAATATGGAAACATGTGTAGTCTATAATAGATTAGGTTTATTGTAACTGAAACTCTTTGTAACTCATATCATTTTACAGTTCAATAATATCTGATTGCAAAACTCGGATCATATCAAAAGAATCCAAAAAGATAAATGAATGGATCACAAGTACAAGTCACTGAATGTTTAAATTCTTAAACACTGACTATAAACTTTTACAGCAACAAGTTTGTCTAGGGAGCTTCGATCACAATCATTTAGGGGGAGATTGTTGAGTCACGAGTCGCTAACCATACTGAAGTTGCTGGTTGCTGACCATCTCAACTATACACTACTCGATGAAGAAATGAATTGTATCTGTGACAACCCGTACTTAGGCGTATTAATTTACTCTAAGCTTGCTTGTAATTACTTGCAAATAGTTTGAAATAGAACTAAGTTGCTTGTAATATAATGTATATTGAATATACACACTTGAACCGGACGAGGTCCGACACCGTTTAACATGGACGTTGGTGACAAATGATTTAAAAATAATGTGGATTTATCCAAACAAACATTATTTACCCTAATATATTGCGAGAATATATTACACATATTAAATATCGTACAAAACACTCCGTAAGCGACGAAAACACACGATTAGCGATCGAGGATCAAACGAAAACTCGAATGTTATTTTAATAACTTAGAATATATTATTTGAGTAAAACTTGTATTAAAAATATTGTATTTTAAATCGTTATCAAAACGTATTGAATAAAACGTTATACGATTAATTAAAACGCAAAACGATCGGGTAAACGAACACGAGGCTTAACGTAACTTTGGGGAAACAATTTAAGCACCACATGGGGTGGGACCCACCCCCAAATCAGCTGAAAAATCAGCCAAGAATAATCCCCCCATGACTTGTTGTTGATTAAAATGATCATCATCACCACCACCCTACTTCACTCACTCCACACTCTTTCATTCATCTCAACCCTCTAACCTCTCTCTACTCTTCTCTCTCTCTATCTCTTCTGATTTCCACAGCCCAAACCACCACCAATTCACCACCAAAAGCTACCTAAAAACACCTTGGAACGCAACACTCGTTTGGAAGAAAACGACCACGAGAACACGAGCTTCGTTCCTATCTTTTCCATTTCTTCAAACACCATTGTGAGACTTCAAAACTCTAGTGTTTTACTTATAATATGTATATTATCATATTATGTTGCTTATTCAACTTGTTAATGTCCAAATAAGTAATCAAAACGCAATTTAAATCTCAAAACTATGAGCTTATGTTCCTGTCCAGATTCTGTTTCCACTTCCACGAATTTTATAAAAATCATTGCAACACCAAAATGAACGTTTCTTAAGCCTAAAATGTAGTAGAAGAAGTTATCTTTCCAACAAAATTAGTCTCGTGACTCTTTGACTCTGTTTGCTACTCAAAAACATTTTTCTCCGGTAACATAGGTTTACTGTTCCGGCGAGCAGTAAAAACCGCCTACTTCTCGAGACCATATCTCGAGTTCTATACCTCAAAAACGTATGAGACTACTTGGGAAATCTTGATAATTTTGTTATGTACAAAAAGTTCTTCTTTGACTTATTCCATAAATACACCCATATCTCCAGAAAATTAGATTTGTGAGAAGTGGTCTAATCTCAGATTAAACTGAACACTGACACTTTGTGAATTTTTATAAAATATCAAACGACCTCCAAAAATCATAAAAAAATTACAGAAAGTACATAACATATGTAGGAACTTTGTGCAAAAATTTCAGAACGATTTGATAAAGTTTACTATTTTAGATAAAAATCACAAATAATCCGTGAATGTATTGTCGCATAAAAACTAAATTCCGTGAATACATACTCATTGTCGCATAAAAACTAACACTTGAAAGAATTCCGTCAATCCTTATTGACGCATGAACAAAATTCCGTGAATACCATTGTCGCAGGAACAAAATCCGTGAATATCATTCACGCACAAACAAAATCCGTGAATATCATTAACGCATAAACAAAGTCCGTGAATTACTATTCTCGCATGAACAGTGTCCGTGAATTCCAATTGTCGCATGAACAGTACCCGAGAATCCTATTGACGCAGTACCTTATTGTCGGATTAATTATGGCCTTTGACTTTCTTTGACTCATGGACCAAATGTATTGTCGGATCCTTTGGACTGTCGGACTCACTTTTGGAAAATTTCACTTTTATAATTCTAAGTTTCGAGACTCTACACTTTCGGACCACAAAATTTTCACACATATATATATATATATATATGTATGTATATATATACCTTAGTGAATCCTAAAGCTTAAACGCCGAGAACAATAATATTACAAGAGTATTATGAATCAACTTGACATTAGACAACTAAAATGATATTTGCGAAACATTATTATAAACCATCACCAACGGGCCGTACATATTTTCAAAAACTCAAACTAATCAATCAAGCAACCAAATTATTTGGACATAACTAGTTGAGTGGACAACTAGCATGAATGATCTTTTGAGACATTCACTTATACATACAACCTTATATGCTTAGGGCATTAGAAGGTTGCGGGTTCGCGGAACCTACAGATTACTACTACTTTCAGACTTTACGTTTATTAAGTTAAACGCTTGCTTGCTTGACTCAGGTGAGTCTTACAGCCCCACTTTTACTGTTTTACTTATGGGGTGAGATACATTGCTTACGTTTTCTTGAACACAAGTGCTAAATTACTTACTTTTCATATACGGGCTTGCATGAGTTACTTACTAATCCACTGAAGTCCCTCCATCATAGTTTCGTTAGTTATGGACTTAAGCGCGAATATTAGTTAATGGATCCATTAGGGACTGACCCTCCCCGCCCGGGGTAGTAGCGCTACCACGAACCGTTATGTATAAACGGGCGACTTTTATTTGTTTCATACGAGTGTTTGGATTGGGCACTCGCGGGGGCACTATACGGTACTTGGTTGTACCACCGATTTGCGGGTTAAGCTTCGACTATGAGCTCATGGCAACGGTATATACATATTTACTTATTATTTGCTTAGTTGCAGATACTTGATTTACGCCTGCGGGCACAACTGATAAAAATCTTATGTTCAAACTATTACTTACTTACAAACCTGTGAGATTCACCAACCATTTTGGTTGATCCTTTTTAGCATGTATTCTCAGGTACACATACGGAGTAGGATTACTTCAGGATTACTAGCTAGAGTCGCATGATTTCCAAACTGCATTAATGGAGATTCTTTAGCATTATCTTTGTAACTTTGGTTATGTAACAGAATCTCCCGTTACGTACGCGGACTCTAGAGGACCTTACTTTTGTAACGAAAACATTATGTTTTCAAACCCTATTTTATAATGGTATGTAACTATTTTACAAACGTCTCATTTAGAAGTCGTTTACTATACTTTGGTGCTTGATTATTGATTAGTAATACCCAAAGCTTGCTTCCGCGCAACATTAAATTTGGGGGTGTTACAGTATCAAAGCTGCTGTTGCTAAAGTTTGTTATTGCTGATCGTTATTCATTCTATTCTCAAGGAATTGATATGACGAGGAAGATTAGAACTCAACTATGTGTGTCGCTGATATTAAGCAGCGAGAGTTCTACGTCTTCAAATCAATAAAGGCAAAAGTCGCTGCCCGAATAACAGCTAGTCGCTGAAGATCAATATTTCAAGTCACTCTACAAGAGAATGTTAGTTCGCAGTGAGTGAGGAGAGTTAGTGCATCTTCAGTGACTATTCAATAAAGCCTCTCCATCAACAAGTACACATGTACTCTACTTAGGTATACTTCAGCAAGAGTTGTCAAATGTGAAGAATATTCAGAAGGATTACGTGGCAGCGAATGATTGGTTTAAAGGAAAAGAGATATTTACGGTAACAGAATTGGGACCCGCAGAATGTCGGTTCATCAGAGATCAAGCCAATCAAGCAGCGACACGTGTCATTCCAAGATCTTATTTTGTAGGAGATATTCTAGGAACTCTTGTAGTATAAATAGTCCAGCATATTGTACTTTAGAGGTTAGTCGTTCATGCATGTTAATCACTTGTTTGTCAGTGAGTAGTTTGTCTAAGCACGTATTGTCGATTCAGCGAGTGAATAGTCAGCGTGTTTGTCCACTGCTGTTCATCTCATTTGTAATAGATTAGTTTGTGTGTTTGATTTGGATTATCTTGGGCTATTCCATTCCGCAATCAACACTTGTGAATTTTATGATTATTATAATTCACCATTCAGCTACTATTACTCCTTTACTTTGATATTGTCATATCTATTATTGCATCCTCTGTTTGTATAAAACAATTAAAAAACTGTCTAAGTAACTTGGTTAAATTCAGGAAAAGTGTTTAATTGTATTCAACCCCCCTTCTACAATTAAACTTTACTTATTACGATTCCATTTCACTAATTAATAGTGAATTCGGGACTCTCATATACTAATCCCACAAACTGGAATGTTTGACCAACAACTTATAGATTTGGGATTGAACACCCTACAATTGTTCAATTAACTCAAATCTATGCTTTGATACCAATTTATAACACACCATGATTTTTTATATATTTTTTTAAAAGTCGGAAGCGTAAATATCCCATTCATATTATAAACATAGATGACCTGACGTCATCTCAAAATATTACATAAGTTATATGTAAAATTTATTAGAGTTTACAAACTATCAAAATATATATATCCTGGGCATTATATAACAAAACATGTTATATTGTATCAAAGTAATATCAGAGTGATCCTAGTCAAATATTCTTCAGTCCACTCCTTGCCCAGCCCAAAATCATCTCAAGACCTGCAAGGAGTAAATAACGGGATTAGCACAAAGCTAAGTGAATAAACCTGTTACAACAGTCAGACTTAGCCACACAATACTGATTAATAATAATTTACACATAGACACTACATCATCAAGAGGATCGATGGTCCTTGTGGCGCCCTCAGACCGCGGTGGCCCACCAAGCGACACTTATAATCACTGCAGGTCAATACAGTGATTTACCGATAACTGGTTGCTACCTTTAGTCAATATGTTTTCATTCTTAACACATGATTACAAATCTCACATTGACTAACCTGTAGCAACCAGGCCAACAAATCGTTGACCCTCAAGTCATCAAAATGCTCAAAAGCAATACATCACAATTATATATATATATATATATATATATATATATATATATATATATATATCAATAATAACAATCAATCATTAACTATGTTTATTCCATTGTAACCAATATGTCACAACTAAACCACACTGAAGTTCCAAGTCTATTCACCTGTCCACTTCAGTCTCCACTCAGTGTTCTATGTCAATGAGTCTTCGGTGTATCTGGAATTACCACAAAACAATTGAGTTAGTAACTCATTATATTAACACACTTCATCTCGAACATACATCTTTATTTCGTATTCAAATGTACTAATTAATAATAATAATAATAATAATAATAATAATAATAATAATAATAATAATAACATCAAATTTACTGCATCATTTATATATATATACATATATGAATACATAGGAAATTATAGCACTTTAAACTAGTTCTAGTTCCTGCTTCTGAGCCCTACCCGATCGACTATCCCCCACAGCCGATCGGCTGTCACACATACATCCGATCGGCTCACTCCTAGCCGATCGGCTAGATTGAAGTTTTTCAAGACTTTTATTCCGACGCCATGTTCTGTAACCATTTAACACTAAACTAGCCGTTCATCTTAATTTACCCGATCGGTTCAATAGTCATACCCGATCGGCTCAGATAGTATAGCCGATCGGCTATGCAGGTTAAACACCTAACCCAGTAACCTGCACTCGAGCTACAGCACGACCTAACTCAATTTTCTTAACCTAAAATCATCAAACTCAGGTTTTTAACCAATTTTTAATGTAACAATAACACCTATAACATCACATAACATCAATAACAAGTTTCAAATCCACAATTTCATATACACATCAATAACCTAGCTAGTTTAATCAAAAATCAAATTCATAACTTGAAATAGTCAAGAACACACTTACAAATTAGGAAGAAGAAGATGATGATATGAGTTGAAGTTTCTGATCAATTAACAGCTTGAATTCAACACTTTAAATTTGTTTACAACTTCAAATTTGTTTATATGGTTTCATATGTTTGTAGGTTTTTAGGTTGAATAATACACAAATTTAGAAGAGTTCAGGAGTTAAGGTCGGGTAGCTCCAACTGACGGAGGATATGGTATAATTTATTATACCCCTTATAATCCTATTTTCTGGAACCTAAATACCATTTTGCGAGAAAACTATTTTATTTTTACGTTGAACTAACTATTTAAAACGGTTAATAATTCACTAGTCACAATTAGTCCTTTGACCGAATTTCCTATGTTATTAATCAAGACATATAAAATAAATTATTTATAATATAACAAATAATAATATTTAAGTAAAAAAATTTACCGAATTACCCTCAAGCCACAAAAACGGGTGTTACACATAGCCTCATAGGTACCCTTCAAATTACCATTAAAATCGGTCGATTTGTTTGTTCATAGACATATATGTGATTGAAAGAAGGATGGATTGAAACCGGCACACTGTTTCTTGTAATATGCATGTATAGTTGAAGTTGAATGGTTAGGTAGATTTTTACTTGAGTGATATGCTTGTTACTTTAGATGTGGACTATATGTTTCAACAAGTCAAAAACAAGGTTATCAATAAAATAATAAATAAATAAATAAATATAAAACCTTTACTCTTAAATTTCAAAACCGCTAGTTAGATTGTTACAATAATTATATGATGTATTAATTATAAGTTACCAATTCTTATAGTACTGTTCGTGGAGTGGACTCGTCGTCAACGTTCGACACCTTCCTGGCTGTCAGCTTATACCTTTACGTTACATGTTCAGTTTCTCTAGGTGGCAATGTGTTATTGAGTGGTGGTCTCGCTTATGGGGTCTGTTAAAGAGGATTTCAACTAGACTACGACTTGCGATAAATATTTTTAAAAACACGAAATATAATGTTTTCTATCATGTTTAAAAGTAAACTAACATAATTTTGTATCGTTTACACTATATTCTAATTTTAATCATCGTAAACTTTAAGTTTAACTGTCATAATCATATTGTCGCTTAAAAGAACTGTGTCGTATTGACTTCAATGTTCAAATAATTTAATTAAATTAATTAAAATGGTTAAGGATGCATTAGATATAGTTTTAAATTGATTTAATCATATATGATTGCCTAAACTTAGCAACCTACCTCCACAACGAAGTGCAGTTGCTACTACCCTTGTTTGCAACCGTATTTCTCTTGTTCTTATATCCATCGATCCATTTTTAAATTCAAAGTTAAATTAAGTTAAATTTTATAATAATTTTATTGAATTGAGTTCAATTAGATTTAAATATTATTATTATATATAACGCAGACTAACACATTTGAGTTTTAAAAGTTAACAATTAAATCTAAACGAACTTACATGTACTAAATGTTATATGATAAAAAAAGAAATAGACTAATCGATGTAAAAAGACTTAGGTTGCGTTTGATAAATTTGAATAACTTAGTGCCGAATGATTCATATTCTGAATGATTCAAAGAATCCGAATAAAATTGGTTCTGAATAAAAGTTATCTGTTTGATAGTTATTCTGATTGAACACTCTAAATGATATAAAATAAATTACCATATTAACCTGATGGATGATTAAATAAAGGTATATAATTGTTAAATAAGTGTTCTAAAATAAAAATGAAGCATGATGTTATTAATGAATAACTCAAAACGTAATAGGGTTTAGGATCTGGAAATGTATCAAACTTTGACCGAATATCAATTGTATGTATCAAACTTACATTTACTATCTTTAATGCATCCAACTTTCAAAAATGGTGTTTTGATGTACTTTGATGATGTGGTGATGACGTGTCACTCTCTCCTAACGCCACGTGGCATGCTATGCACTCGCCACGTCATCAAAGTTCATCAAAATACCCTTTTTAAAAGTTTGGTGGATTAAAAATAGCAAATGTAAGTTGAGCGCATACAATTGACATTTATTCAAAGTTTGATAAATTTCCAGACCCTAATCCCAACGTAATATGATCTTGTTTAAAAAACAATAAAATAATAATAAGAAACAAAATAAATAATGGGTAATATTTTGAATAATATGTCATGATCAATCAATAATCAATAATCATCAATAATACTATGTTAAATATAAATATATTCTTGCCCGTGGTTTATTCTTTTCTTCATTCAAACAACTACCAGGTTCCAAAAATCATCTTGACGAATTCAAAATCAAAACGAAGAAAAATCAGAAACGCACGATCTTCTTGAACGCAATCTTGATTTCCACAATCTTCATCTTACATCAGTGTGTTGATTTCGATTTCAGGTATTTCGATGTTTTGAAGTATTTGATTTTAGTAGGCTTAAGATTTATGGATTAAATAGTTTTCTTAACGCTCAAAGTTAATTATGTGTGTTTGTTTGAAGTTATAATGTCTGATTTTGTATGCTAAACGGTTTAGGACCATACAAGCTTGATCGATTTTGCACATTGAGTTCAATTGAACATAAGTTTCAATTCTTAATTGCTTAATCAATAGGTATTAAGAGGTACCTGTAGTCCAATATCATAGAAAGCCAATGATATGCACACCAATTGTTTGATGATATGCTTGAACGAAAAAATAGTGCAAGACATTTCTGTTAACTTTCTTTTAATCTTCAATTTATATTAAGTTTTGATGCTGTTCAGATCTTTGTGTGCTCGCTAACATTGTAGATTAATCTCACACTATGTGTTTGCTAAAATGGTGGAAAAACCAGGATATCATAATATACATAAGCAGGTAGGCTAGGTTATCTGTAACACCCAGATTTTGGGTCTAGAATTAATATGGTATTTTCTAAAGTTTTAAAATAATTATTTAATATGATAGCAAATAATTGTAATTGGTTATGTGAAAATAAATAGGTAAAAGAGTCACGGGATTTATTGTGACTATAAAATAGTATATGTTTTAAATTAATAGAGTTGACGGTAAAATAAAATATTTGGTCTCGTAATATTTTTTAAGTTCCAGACAATAGGTCTAACAGGGGACTAAAATTAAATAGCAAAGGTCAGTTAAAAGGAGGAGACCGACCTAACATTTTTAACTTTCCCAATCTTGTTGCTCTCTCTCATTTCAACTAAAAACACACACACGTTAAGAAATCAAGGGAAGAAAAGCAATTAACTTGTATTTTTGGATTCAAGCTATTCATCATCATCATCTTATCTTCCTTTTAAATTGTAACTTTTTGTTTTAATTATCTATGAACTAGTTTTAATTGAAATTTTGGGATTTATGGTTTATAGATGAAATTGAAGTTAGAAACATGTGGTTGATGTTATATATTGTGTTAGGATGTTAATTTTGTTTAAAGTGATTATAGAACTTAAGTTTGTTGAAGTTTGATGATTTAGATATGAAATTCGGGGTCTGGGTTTTGAACAGGTTCAAGGCATCTGGGTATGGGTAAGTTAGCCAATCGGCTGAAATAGAAAAAATTGGTTACAGCATGTTGGGTCTGAGCTAAGTCACAAAAATTGCATTATAGCTGATCGGGTACGCTAGTCTAGCCAATCGGGTATGTGAGGGATAGCCGATCAGGTGTGGGTTGAACCCGATCGGGTAAGAGTTAAAAACAGAAATAATTCAATTTTAGTTTTGTGCTGAACTTTTAATATATATATATATATATATATATATATATATATATATATATATATATATATATGTATGTATATGTATGCTAAGTCCAATAATATGTTGTACATTGATACTATGATATTTATAATGACTAAAGGCATTTGATTTTAAAGTGAAGATGAATATTTGATAATTATGATTATTATCATTAAGTGATATGTTTTGAGATGAGTTGTATTATTATAATTGAGTTACTAACTTATTATTTTGTTATGTTTCAGATAATCCGAAGACTCAGTGATATTAGACTACTGTTTTAAGAGACTCGGAATATCAGATGAGTGGAGTTTGTAATCCTCAGTTTAACTTAGTTGTAACAGATTACAACGGGTAAACGTGATTGTTTTGATTATTGACTATTTAGTCTGTTGTTGTTAATTTTTCCATGATGGCATGACGATTATGCATTATGTGATATTTGGCCATTGGGCATATGTGATTATTCAGAGGTCAATATTGGTTGGGCTTGTTGCTAGTGTTTGGCCGGTAGGGTTTCTGTGACACCCGCCAAATTAGGACTAGTGATTAGTACCTAATCAGTTATAATACATGTAATTAGTTCTGTGTTAGGCTAATTAATGTATCAAGTAATATATATTGTTGAATATATACAATCATGCGATTTGATTAAATCGTACAAGTTTCACATCGAATGTAATTCGGTTCAATTAATATGGACGTTGGTGAACAATTTTATTAAATAATATAATATTATTTAATAAACGCAATTATATCCAAAATATTATTTAGATAATATTTCAATTCAAATTCGTATCGTACAAACAAGGACTACACGATTAGATTATTAAACGCGCAAACAAATCGGAACAAGTTAAAGTTATATTTTATAACGCAACCATTAAGTATTTGGTAAAATACTTCAACAAAAATATTGGGAAATTATTCGTATTTTAAAACGTATATTTAAACGTATAAAATAAACATTTAATGTTTAAACGAACGGGAGAACGAACACCGCACGGAGCGCGATTGCGGGGACTGAAAAAGGTGAGGCTTTCACCTACACCCCACCTCTCTTTCCCTCTTTCTTTTATTTCCATTTCAACAAAAACACACACACACACACCACTAAACACTCTCAAACCCATCACCACCAAATTTTCGGATCTAGCATAACCGACAACAAAAGTTACATTTTCGGAATCACCATCAAGAGAGGAACAAGATTAACAAAGGCACCACCCTCGTTTTCTTCCTCGTTTTGTCTCGATTTGCAATTGTAAGAAATTCTCTAAATATTTAGATCCACTCATTTTGGTGTATTATTTCGGTGTTATAATGTTTACACAACTTAGTATTGTCCAAATGTATGAGGAAAACACGATTTTGCAGCCTAAAAATGAGTTAGATTTGGGTTTTGGGTTGAAAAATCGCGACAGCCGCTGGGTTCTGGGCTGGTGTTCATCTTTACGACACAAGCCTTGTGTTGCGGAACACAAGCACTGTGTCGCATTTTGTGTCGCAAAACATAAGACACAAGCATTGTGTCGCATTTAGTGTCGCATTAAGTTGCATATCATAAGACACAAGCCTTGTGTTGCAGAACACAAGCATTGTGTCGCATATTGTGTCGCAGACATGAGACACAAGCCTTGTGTTGCAGAGCACAAGCCTTGTGTTGCGAAACACAAGGGTTATGTCGCATTTAGTGTCGCAAAAACCCAAAAACAGAAGCCAAAAACATTCTAAGTGTTTAAAAATCACTTTTCATTAACCAAACCAAATACGATACGATTAATACGCAAAAATGGATAAATCAAAGTATAATAATAATGGTTAAGGTTATTATTATAAATCTGTCACCAACGGGCCGTACACGTTTTCAAAACACAAACCAAATAATCAACCAAATCGTAGTAATTTGGACATATATAGTTGTGTAACAACTACAAAGGTAGTCCTTTGAGATACCGACTCCCGTTTATAACCATCGCGTGTCGTAGACACCCTCAGGTTACAAGTCTTCGGACATCGATACTCGGCTAATCAATCAAAGTTTATTTAGATAAACTTCTCAGGCTCAGGTGAGTCTCATGGCCCCTATTTTACTGTTTTTCAATCAGGGGTGTGATATTATTGCTCGTTTTGTTTTACAAGTTGAACGCAAGTACAAATCAAAATCAAATACTACATGAGTTACTTCAACTAATCAATTTAAAGCCCTCCATAGCATAGTCTGGTAATACGTAGTAGCGTGAATGTTAGTATATGATATCATATAGGATTGACAATCCTCGTCCGGGTTAGCACGCACTAACTGGTCAAACGGACGTATTAGCATTTGGGAAGACGAGTGTGGATTAGGCACTCGTAGGAGGCATTCAAGTTGGGTTTCCTTAATTGGACCTGACACTCAAGTTAAGCTCAGACTATGTGCTCATGGCTGTATAACTTTTATTTTGCTTAATTGCTTTATAAATTCAATTATAAATCTTGCGGTTCATACAATTATGTGTTGACATACAAACCTGTGAGCTCACCAGCGTTTCGCTGACCCATTTTAGCATGTATCACAGGTGACCAGCAGTAGGTTGGATTGCACAATCAAGATCAATTAGCTCGAGTCAGCATGCAAACAATCAGAGATTTAGCTGCATTATTATATTTTGTATAGATTAATTATGTACTTAAATCTCTCAATTTCCACCGAGCTAATGTAACTCTATTTTTGATGTAAACTTTGGTTTTTATTAATACAAGTGTAAAACGACGCATATAGTGGTCATTCATTATATCTTTGTGCTTGTGATATTTGATTAGTAACACCCAATGTATGCTTCCGCTAAACAGTAAATTTGGGGGTGTTACAGATTGGTATCAGAGCCTAAGGTTATAGTGAACTAGGTTGCATTTAGTGGGCCTAGACTATGACCGTTAGGCAGTATTCCTTATTAAGTATGATTAGGTTCAGTGACTGCATTGTATTGGTTTAATTTAACATAGCCTGATCAACTATGTACAATTAAAAGAATATGATGTGAGATCTGAAAAGAGTCATGACTGAACAGGATACACTAGTGGACTCTGACCTCGAGAGAACCGGGACTCAAACACGTCTGTGCTAGACACACTAGGCTATTATGTGGTATATATATATATACATAGATAGGCCTCGCTCCCGCTCAATATCTTAGGCCATATTATATATGTATTATATGGATATAGGCCTCATTCTTTCTAACGCTTTATCTCAGAATGGCAAACACACCACCCAATTCATCACGCTCTCATCCGTATGGATCACGAAACCCAAGAGTGGCTAGGAGGGACCCCAGGTCGCCTCGGGCTAGCCCATATCCTGCTCACCTTACTCTACCGAATTTAGCCGCTAGAGTACACCACCACGAGCAACGACTTAACGCTATGGATATCGAACTCCAAGAAACCAACGAAAACTGGAGACTCACTTCACTCGAACGAATCAACCAAGTCTCCGAAGATCACGAAAATACCATCAACCACATGGACACCCTTGACAACCGTCTGGGTGAAACCATCGAAACTATGGAGGTTGTCCACAACCAAGTGATTGGCAACCGAAATGAAATTTCCGTCCTACAGTCAAGGCTGAATCAGTGCGAGACACGTCTAAGGGAAACCGAAGACGCCCTCCAAATGGTTAGCAGACTTGCAGAATCTGTAGACCATCTCACCGCACTGCTGCCACAACTCAATCTACGACAGGATTAGCTAGGGCTAAATCTGTACTTTATCATGCTTCCGTAGGACCTATGTAATTCGACCGGATGTAACAATTCCCGGCACTTTTGAAAACCTTCTAAGTTAGTAACTTTTGAAACTCATAACTCGAAATTGTCTGTAATCGTTTAACATCGTAATATCAATCGACAATTTCTCTCGACTATCTTACATTGTTAATTTTCTCCTTGTGATGTTGTATATTACCGCTTTAATATATATATACATCTGTCGAATTATCGTTCTGGAACAACTTCTCATGTGCCTCTTGTTTCTTCCTTGAAGAATCATGCCGCCAAAGAGGAAAAGTTACAGTGACGCTGAACTCGCTGCTGTCGTATCTCGAGCAGTGGCCGATGCTTTGGCTGCTCGGGATTCACCACGAAACTCCCGAAGTACTGGTGAGACCCCAGTCAATACCCCTGTTATCAAGCCTTGATCTTACAAGGATTTTCTTAGCTACAAACCACTCTACTTCAAGGGCACGGAAGGTGCTATTGGTGTAGAGACAAAAGTTGATTAATACTTATTTATGTCTAAGTGTTAATCCGTGAATAGACGTTGTCCGTGAATGATAATGTTTTCGACAATAAGTCTTTGTATCCGTGAATACTATGAATCGACAATCGTCTTGTATCCGTGAATAGGAATTCGACAATAGTTGATTGTCCGTGAAAGTCAAGAATCCGACATTTGTATTCCGTGAATAGTATGAATTCACGGACGGTGTGAATCCGTGAATACTTATTCACGGATTGCACTTGGTATTGTCGCATAAATAACTTGTCTATAAATAGGTCAGTTGAAGTCATTTTGTAAGTTCTTGGTGTGTTCTTCTGAGAGCTTTTTGAGAGAATACTTGTAGACAGTCACTTGTAGACTTCTTGTATATGAAAGATTGATATTGCAATATAATCAAGATTTCTTGTTGGATACAAACATCTCTCATACTTACTAAAATTCATATTGTGATTATGTATATTTGTTTTCCGCACGAATATACATACGTTCTAGTTTGCGTATTCTGATCCGAGGACGCTTACAAGTGGTATCAGAGCAAAAGGATAAGAAATTAGAACATTTATGTGAATTAAAGTGTGAAGATGAAGATTTGAAGAAGTTGTTGTGATGTCTAGTGTTACGGTCATTTGAGATGGTGTCAAAATCATTCTGAAGATTGTTAACAAGTGATTTCTGATATAGAATTTCTTCTGAAATCATTCACAGTTACTCTATGATGACGAGTTGATCAAGAAACATACCAAGAGTTCACGACTTTTCTGTATGTTTGAAACTCTGACGTTCAAAGTTCAAATTGATCGTTTCTGAGTGTCGGAAATTGAATTCCGAGCACATTGCATCAAGTTTCATCAAGAACAAGTCTGTTTTGAAGAATCTGGATCATTTTGAAAATTCTGGAAATCGTCTTCCGTGAATTTAACGTTTTCCGTGAATTCAGAATTCCGTGAATATCTATACTCCGTGAATATTACCATTGTCGCATAAACAGTAGTATTACATTCACGGATTGAGTAATTTTCCGTGAATTATACTATTGTCGCATAAACAGTAGTGGTACATTCACGGATTACTCATTTTCAAAATATTACTAACTACTTCATATTCACGGATAATAGTATTAACGGATAATAGTATTCACGGATATTAATATTCATCTATATTAATATTCACGGATATTATTATTATCGGATATTAATATTCACGGATATTAGTATTATCGTATATTAATATTCACGGATATTAGTGTTATCGGATATTAATATTCACGGATATTAGTATTATCGGATATTAATATTCACGGATATTTGTATTATTGGATATTAATATTCACGGATATTAGTATTTGGTTATATATTAGTATTCTCGGATATTGTATTCACGAAGAAAGATTAAAGAATTTTTAGTGTGATTCACGGATTTAGTTTTCACGGATTTCATCTTGGAAGATGGCTCATGTTAACTGGCAAACGATGATGAAAAATGATCAAGAGACCGGAACAACTACAAAACCACCCAAGTTTCTTTGTCAAAACGATTACGATGACTAGAGATATCGTTTTGAATCATTTATTGCTTTGTATGATCCTGATTTGATGATTCCAATATTGGAACAATATATACATCCGAGAGCAGAAAGCATTTATCGAGATAATCCTCCACCTAAATCATTAAAGATGATGAATTCGGAAGAACGAAAAGAACATGATCGTGATAAGAAGGCCAAATCCATCATTTCAATGAGTCTTCCAAGTGATGTTTTAGCAGGGTGGAAAGATTTGTCTACTGCTTTTGAATTGTACAAAGCAATGGAAAAACGGTTTGCTGGTAATGATAAATTGAAAAAAAGCAAACGCGATTTACTAAAGAAACAATGGGATGTTTTCACCTGTATTCCCAATGAGTCTTTTAAAGATTTGATTGTTAGGTACTCACAGCTTATTAGTGAGTTAAAAAGACATGGAATGATTCTTGAGCGTCTTGAAATCAATGAAAAATTGATTGAAGCTTTGCCTTCTCGATGGGACATCAAAGCAAATATCTTGATGGAAGATGAATCATTAGGAGAATATGCTTTTGAAGATTTGATAAATAAACTTCAGGTGTATGATGTGTCTCTCCAGAAAAGGAGACAGGAAAAATGATGCAGTTTACTCAATTTGGTACTACCAAATCTTCTGAAACAACAGCATTATATTCAGGATCTGAAACTTATTCTGGTGGAAATTCAAGTGGAACCACATCTGGTGGTTATTCAAGTTTTGGTTTTTATGGTTCTGGAAGTTCTCCAACTTCTAGCCATCAACAACAACAGAATTCTAATCCACAAGTTTCAAGAGTGACTGAAGACCATGCAAATGTTGTTACTGCATTCTTGTCTTCATATGAAGCTTTTATTTCTGGAAGAGTTGGAAATGTTGAGTTAGTTGAAGAGGATTATGATCAATTGCATCCAGATGACCTAGAAGAGATGGATTTGCAATGGAATATGGCTATGCTTACCAGGCGGGTTAAAAAGTTTTTACAGAGAACTGGTAAAAGTAAACTGGGAGGTAAATCAGGTTTTGACAAGTCAAGAGTTCGTTGTTACAATTGTCAAAACCTTGGTCACTTTGCAAGAGAATGTGAAAAGAATAAAGCTCCAACTTCTGGTTTTACTAAGCCATCAACCTCCAAGACATATTCTTCATCTGTTCAGTCTCAAACAAAGGAAACATCTGCTACTCCCACGTCTTCTGCACTTATTTCTACTTCTGATGAGTTTTATGATTGGAGTGCACACGTGGATGAGTATTTCCATAACCAAGCATTTATGGCGAATGTTTCCGAGGTCGATTCCTCCCTTGCTAAACAAATTTGCTCAAATTGCACTGATTTGAAGAATCAAATCAGCATTTATCAAACTCAAAATGCTAAACTTTTAACTGACAATGAAAAGTTAAAAATACAGAACAAGGAATTGGTTGAAAATAATAATCTTTTAAACAAACGTTTTGAGTCAACAAATGTTGAAACACATGATTTAAAAGCAAAAATCTTCAATCAGCAATCCATTATCAATAGCTATTTGGTTGAAATGAAATTACTCAAGAAAGAAAAATCTAATGCTGATTCTATGCTTTTAGATCTTGAAAGAAAATTGCTAAACGTGTCAACATCTGCTGTTGTTTTTGATGAGATAATCAATAACCAACGTTTAGATACTAAATCTAAATCTGGGATTGGATATCAAAATGATTCAAAAACAAAAGACTCAAAAGTTGAATATCATTTTGTTCCTCCACCAACTACCTATTCTGCATTGCCAGTTAAAATTGAAGCAAATGTTGAGTTTGCTTATGGAAAAGGAAAGGTTGATTTGAAAGACACACATCAAAAGGTGTCTTCAAGTGAGACTCTAGAATCATCTTTTAAAGATGATTCCAAAGTTGATGATTCACTAGCTGATGAATCCAAAGTTGATGCTTTTAAAATGAAGAAGCATGATTGTGAATGTAGTGACAAGATTAAAGATTGTGTTTTGAAAAATTTAAAAGAAAAATCGAAAGCTTGTGACACATCAACACAAGTTAAACAGATTTTGAAACAATCTTCTTCACCACAAAAATCACAATCATCAACTTCTTCATCAAAAGCTAAACTTTCTTCTTCTCACTTTGTTTCTACCAAAAGTGAAGTTTCTACAAGTAGAAAATCACATTCTAAATGTGAGGCTTCTACAAGTAAGACTTCACTTCATGTTTCTGATAAAAGGGTTACTTCTCGGAAACAATATGAAACAAGAAAATGTTTCTATTGTAGTGTTCGTGGACATCTTATCAATGAGTGTCACAAGCTTGCTAAAAAACGTTCAAAAGACATTTCGAAGCAAGCTAAACATTCTGAAATCAAAGATGATTTAAAAACTATCCACGAAAAATCATCAAAACCGAAAGTAACATCTTCTGTTTCTTCAAAGAAGAAAACAAAATCTCATGATGCGTCAATCAAAAGGAATTTCAAAAGGAATTTGAAACAAATTGACGTTTTCATCATGGATGTCATTACTGGACGACCCATAGCCTCAAAGGCTTGGGTCTCCATTAGCAACTAATCCGCTTTTTGATCAAATGTCTTACAGTCTTCCCGAGCTATTGATAACATATGGTACATCGATAGTGGCTGTTCAAGACATATGACAGGGAATTTCTCTCTGCTTGAGGATGTTAAGGCTAAAGACGGAGGGTTTGTTGCATTTGCCGGAGACAAAGGTGGCATGATTTCTTGTGAGGGAACCGTTTCAAACGGGGAAATCAGCTTTGACAAAGTAAATTATGTTGAACAACTTCAACATAATCTACTTAGTGTTTCCCAAGTTTGTGACAAGAAACTGTCAACTTGGTTTAACGATGAAGAGTGCTTAATTCTTAAACTAGGGTTTGTGGTACCTCAAGAATGGATTCTTATGCGAGCTCCGAGGGTAAAGAATATGTATGTCTTAGACATGCGTACCATTACTCGATCTACAGAGCATACTTGCTTATTGTCAAAAGCTACAGAAAAGGAATCAATTTTGTGGCACAGAAGAATGAGTCACATTAACTTTAGGAAAATGAATTTCTTAGTTAAGAATGATTTAGTGATTGGGGTTCCTAAACAAACCTTTTCACTAAATGATCATTGTATTTCCTGTAAAAAGGGAAAACAAACTAAGAAGTCTCATAAACCTAAATTGATTAATTCGCTTAACATTCCTTTGGAACTTCTCCATATGGATTTGTTTGGACCCGTCAGTGTTAGGAGTATTGGGGGCAAATCCTATTGTTTAGTAATCACTGATGATTACTCCAGATTTTCATGGGTTTACTTCCTTAGTACAAAAGATGAGGCTGCTGAGAAAATTAAGTATCTAATTCTGAGATTAGAAACTTTGTTTTCTCTGAAAGTGAAAATTTTGAGAAGTGATAATGGTACAGAATTCAAGAACTACTTAATGGAAATGTTTTGTCTTCAGCACGGAATTACTCAACAATTTAGTGCACCACGAACTCCACAACAAAATGGAGTTGCTGAAAGGAAGAACAGAACTTTGATCGAAGCTGCAAGAACAATGCTCTCAGATGCAAAGTTGCCAACAACTTTTTGGGAAGAAGCAGTTAATACGGCTTGTTTCGTATTAAATAGAGTTCTTGTGGTCAAAGATAAGCAGAAAACGAGCTATGAATTACTGAATAATCGGAAACTGAATATTCATTTTTTGGAACCTTTTGGATGTCCGTGTTTGTTGTTAAAGACTAAGGATCGCCTTCCTAAGTTTGCTGAAAAATCTGAATCTGAATTTTTCTTGGGATATTCTACCAATTCTCACAACAAGAGAGTTTATAACACGGCATCACATCGAATAGAAGAATGCTATGAAGTTGAATTTCTTCGGCATTCTCCTTCTTCTAATGGCATAGGTCCAAAATGGTTATTCGATTATGACACGTTCTTTAATTCTCTTGCTATTTTTCAGCATGATGTGTCTTCTTCTGCTACAGATTTGGATGACTTTGTTATTCCAGTTACATCTGTTCCTGCTGAACCGCTTATTACTTCAGCTCCACCAGTTTCTACTTCTCATCTTACTCCACCACAATCTTCTGATGACTCAATTGCTCATGAGATTTCTCCTCTTTTGACAACTGTAGACGAAGATACAACTTCCAATCCTGACGATACTGACAATTTTCAGGAACCTTCTGCTGAACTGGAAGAACCAATTCTTGATGACTCTAGTGATGAAGTAGTTAGTAATCCTGAAGATTCCAACTTAGGAAATAATTTGCATGTAGATTCGGTTCCTACATTGCGAATTTATTCTAAGTATCGACATCCTCTAAAGAATGTGATTGGAGATGTGTCAGAGGGAATTAAGACTCGGCATCAACTCAAGACTGATTCTTCTTCTTGTTTTTTTTATCACAAATTGAACCCAAAAATGTTCAAATTGCTTTGACTGAATCCTCTTGGGTTCAAGCAATGCAAGAAGAATTACAACAGTTTGTGAAATTGCAAGTTTGGACTTTAGTGAAACCACCTAAAGATGTGCATCCGATTGGCACTCGATGAGTTTTTCGTAATAAGAAAGATGATCGAGGAATCGTGGTCCGAAATAAGGCCCGATTAGTCGTTCAAGGTTTTACTCAGATCGAAGGTTTAGATTATGATGAAGTGTTTGCACCGGTTGCTAGACTTGAATCAATAAGGATATTTCTAGCTTATGCTTCCTTCATGAGGTTTAAAGTATATCAGTTGGACGTCAAGTGCGCATTTTTATATGGGAAAGTGCATGAAGAAGTGTTTGTCAAACAACCACCGGGTTTTGAAGACTCTAAATTCCCAGATTATGTGTATCGGTTGGATAAAGCTTTGTATGGTTTACATCAAGCTCCCAGAGCTTGGTATGAAACTTTATCTCAACATCTGCTTGCAAATGGGTTTTCTAGAGGTCAGATTGACAGCACTCTTTTCATCAGAAAAGTAAAAGGGAATTTGTTGCTTGTTCAAGTGTATGTAGATGACATCATATTTGGATCGACAAATGAAAGCTTATGCAGAGAGTTTGAGCAGATTATGAAATCAAAATTTGAAATGAGTTCAATGGGTGAAATGGCATTTTTTCTTGGGTTGCAAGTCCAGCAACTTGATTCAGGCATTTTCATACATCAAACAAAGTATGTTACTGAAATCTTAAAGAAATTTCTGATGACAGATGTCAAATCCATTTCTACACCCATTGATCTTGTTGAAAAGATTGGCCCTGCTCTTGATGACCTATCAACCGATGAAAAGGAATATCGGTCCATGATTGGGTCTCTTATGTATTTGACAGCTTCGCGTCCAGATATTATGTTTGCTGTTTCCATTTGTTCAAGATATCAGGCAAATCTTAAAGTTTCTCATCTGAAGGCAGTTCAACGTATTTTTCGATATGTAACACCCCCAAATTTAATGGTTTGCGGAAGCGAATTTTTGGGTGTTACTAATCAATAATCACAAGCACAAAGGATACAGTGAACGACTCTATATGAGACGTTCGAAAAGTTATTACATTAGTACATAAGTAATTCAAAATACAAGCTCGAGTTCGAGTAAGTTTCCTAGAGATTCAATTACATAACAACTAGTACAAAAGTAATGTATGAAAATCTCCAAGCTTGTAAATGCATGCGACTCGAGCTAATAAGCATATCCTGCTGGGCATCCCTACTGATGCTGCGTACCTGAGAAGCATTACTAAAAAGGTCAACCAAAAGGTTGGTGAATCTCACAGGTTTGTAAGTAAATAGTTTGAACACACAAGTAACAGTTGTATTTGTAACCATCAGCCAGCCAGTAAGTAAGTAAGTGGTGGTTGCAGGTCATGCTAACCGTTTGATACCCTTGCCATGAGCCACCATAGTTGAAGCTTGACGTACAGTAAATATAGTACCCCCGTGAATGTTAATCCAAAAACATTCATATGAAACGAGTAAGAAACGCCCGTTTAGACGGTACGGTTCGTGGTAGTGCGTGCTACCCCGGGCGGGGATTGTCAGTCCCATATGGATCCATATACTAAAACTCGCGCTTATTCCTAATTAACAACTATGATTAGGAGGCTTTCATTGGATTAAACGAAACTCATGCAATTGGCGTATCCGTAAATCAGTAAAGTACGTAAATCATGCCAGCAAGTAAATATGTGTGTTCATGTAAAACAAGTAATGCATCTCACCCCTGAGTGAAAAACAGTAAAATAGGGGCTGTGAGACTCACCTGAGAGTCTAGCAGACGATGCAGAAAGTAAGCGGTATAGTATCCTGACTAGCAACCCTTAGCGTCCTAATACGCGTAAGGTTATGTAAGTAAGTGGAGTACTTGTAAAGTATTCATGCCAGTTGTCCCCAACTAGTTAATGTCCATTAGTTTGTTTGTACATTTGAAATTGTTTGTATTTATAGTTTGTATAAAATGTACGTCCCGTTGGTATCGGAGTGTAATAATAATCTCATCTATTATTATTATTATGCAGTGGTTCTAATCGTATAGTTGTCAAGTACATTTGTTTTGTAACGTGTAACGTTCAAGTGAATGTAAATCCGAGTGGGTATAACCGTAGAATGTATGAGTGAAATCTCACAGGTGTTCGAGTGTAATCTCGTGTATGTGCGCGAGTGGGATCTCGCGTTTTAAATAAGTGTAATCTTATATGTATCCGAGTATTGGTGTATACTTCCAAAAGTATAGTATTTTCATGTATAAATCGTATCGTATTTGATTTGGTTGTTAAAAAGTGATTTTTAAACACTTAGAATGTTTTTAGCTTCTGTTTTTGGGTTTTTGCGACACTAAATGCGACACAGTGCTTGTGTCTTATGGTTGTCATGCGACACAAGCCTTGTGTCTCATGGATGCAACTTAATGCGACACAATATGCGACACAATCCTTGTGTCTTATGTCTTATGCGACACAATCCTTGTGTCTTATGTCTTATGCGACACAATCCTTGTGTCTTATGTTGTATGCGACACAATGCTTGTGTCTTATGCTTCTATGCGACACAAGCCTTGTGTCTCATAAATTTTTGGCCTGACGCAACACAAGGGCTGTTACGATTTTGAGCTCGGTTTTTGGGTCAAACGACCTCGGTTTGACCCGAAACTTTTACACAAGTCTTAGAATGTTATAATGAGTTCATAAAAATTATTAGTTAACGTTTTTAGTGTTCGAGGTGTCGTTTTCTTAAAAGTGGCCAAAACCGACAATGTTCCGAAATCAAGTTTAAATTACATATTTGGACATCATTTAGCGAGGGGAACAATATACTAGCAGAATAATTGAAATCGGAAGTTTTCGAGAGTTGCCGGAAAACTTACAAAGTCGTCGGATCGAGAAACCGAAAAGATAGAGTCGTAGCCCTCGTCGTGGTGAACACTTTTCTCCAAATGAGCCTAGCCTTTTTGAGGTGTCTCAATGGTGTTTTTAAGGTGGTTTGGGTGGCGGTTTTAGAGAGAGAGAGTGACCGAGATAGAGTGAGAGAGAGGAGAAAGTGGAGTGTGGGTTTGGTGTTGTGTGTGCATGTGGAAAAGATGGTGAGGGCTTAATGCCCCCTCACCTAGGCCGGTTGTGGTGGGGCCACATGAGGTGGTCTCACCAATTTTTGTTCCTCCGTGTTTGCGCTCCGTGCGGTGTTCGTTTCCCCGGTCATTTAAACGTAAAAATCATTTTGTACGCGTTTATTTAGACGTTTTAATATACGAAATATTATTCAATAGTTTAGTCGGAGTATTTTACCAAAATACTTGTTTTCAAGTTGTAAAATATAACTTTGTTTTATTGTTGTCGGTTGGTTGCGTTTTAAAATATTTGGTAACGTTTTAAATAACACGTGCGCGTTTGTTATATTATCAACATAATATAAAGTAGAAATTTGTGTGATTAAATAATTTCACATTATTTAATAATTGTTTTACCAGCGTCCGTATTTTGTACTTTTGTATTTTCATACGATTTGAACGAATCGTGTACGTGTATATATATATCACCTATTTATATATATATATATAGTAAGTAATCATCGTATTTAATCCTATTTCATATTAAATACAAATAATAAGCACATAATTAGGAAAATTTTAAATTGACCCTAATTTTGGGGTTGTTACATTCTCCCCTTGTTAAGAGAATTTCGTCCCGAAATTTGTTTGAAGGGGTGGTCTGTAGTTCGATACTCGTTAGGTAACTACATTGCGTACTAGTAGCCTATAGTAGTAGGGTAGGTCCTACAGTATTTGTAGTAAGGCAGTGGTCAGGTAGTGACGTACCCTGAGTTTTGTTGCTTGGAGGTAGTGGGCATTGGGCCTTGAAGTGGCTTGCATTCCCACAGTTGAAGCACAGTTTCGCTTTAGGAGGGTTCGCACTTGTAGGGTAGGGTTTGCGTCGACCGGTGGGTACGGCACATGGTCCCTTATGATGCCGAGTGCATTGGGGACAGAGTGGCTTCTTTCCCTTGTAGTTTCCTGAGGGGTTGGTCAGAGAGGTTTTCACCCTTTTTGCTGGAGGCGGTGTACAGTCAGTGTCGGTATCCTTTTCAGCAGAAGCGCCATGTGAAGTTGGTGGAGAAGCAGGGTTTTCTAGAGATATCAAACGTAGTTCGTACTCACGTATACGCTCGTCATTCAAAAAGACAATTCGTCGTAGATTCTTGATGTCTTCCCGTGCTTCGTTTAGTTGTTTTCGCACCGAGTTGAGAGTACTATCGAGGCGGTTGACTAGTTCTGTACTCTGGTCCACATTGACGGGTGCTTTGGCAACAGTTAGAGCGACAGTGGAGGTAGGTGCGGTCACTGATACAGTGGCATGCTCTGTATCACTCTCAAGTTCAAGCAGGTAAGGAAACATCATTGGTTCCTCACTGAGCAGTTCATCATCCAATGTAGGGTTGCTGACGGAGTGAGTTGTCATTTCCTACGAAATAAGTGTTCTTTTTAAGAATCGCTACTTGTAAGTGAAGTTCTATTAGATGATATGTTTAAAATAACGTTAGAGTTCCCGGTCTCAACCAGTGTGAGATATTTGGGAAGGAAGTTTGTTCGCGGTATCTAAAGTGCACTGCAAGTTGCACTGTCGGTAATCCTATAGTCGTTCGTTTCCTAGTCCTATCGGGTACTTAGGATCTAAGGAACACATAGATACAAAGCAATACACAAACGTTTTAAGTAAGAAATTTCGAGATTCAGTTCGGGTAATCTAAGAATGAGCGTACCCGGGTTGAGCAAATCAATAAGTCTCGGATCCTGGGGATCCTCCCTAGCGTTGAGTACATAAGCTCTTCCTTGAGCAGTGTTATTGTTTTTCAACTTCAACTTTGGGCAATCCTTCCGGAAGTGCCCAGTACCATTACACTCGTAACAGGTCTTGGGTGCGTTGGTATTGGTACTAGTGGTGTTGGTTCGGCAGTCTTTGGCCAGGTGTCCAAATCGCTTGCATTTGGTGCAAGGACAGGAGCCATCATGATGAAGATTACACTGGGAGCAGTAAGGCTTGCTCCCCTTGTACGCCTTTGAGTCAATGAGATTTGTAGTATCGGCTTTAGTAATAGTGGGCTTTTTGTCGAATTGGGTTTGAGGGTTAGAGTTCCCATCATATTTCCGTTTATTGTTGCTGGCAGATGAAACTGATGTTTCACGACGAACGATCATAGCCATTAGTTTATGGGCCATACGGATGGCGCCATGAATGTTGGCAGGCTTAGAAGAGGCGACGTTCCCCTGGATATTTTCCGGGAGTCCGCGGATGTATTTTTGGATACGTTTGTGGTCAGATTCTACCATACCAGGGCAGAAAAGGGCGAGTTGTTGGAACCTAGTGGTATAACTAGCGACATCATTGCCTTGAACAGAAAGATTCCAGAATTCCTCTTCCAGTCGTTGTAGTTCTTCGTTTGGACAGTACTCATCCTTGAGCATCTTTTTCAGGTCTTCCCAGGGAAGTTGGTATGCAATGTCGATGCCTACTGCTTGGGCATGAGTATTCCACCAAGTCAGGGCACCTTCTTGAAAGGTACATGTGGCATACTTGACCTTACAGTCTTCAGGGCAGTTGCAGATTCGGAGGACAGATTCCATTTTCTCAACCCATTGGAGTAACCCAATGGCACCTTCAGTACCCTTGAAATTAGATGGGTTACAGTTAAGGAAGTCCTTATAGGTGCAGGGTTTTGTTTGTGAGGCGTTGATGGTTGAGCCTTCGCTTCCTGGGTTTGATTGCCGTGTAGCCATAGCTTGGGCCACACTCTGGGCAATGAGTTGAGCAAGTTCGGCATCGTTGAACGTGTGTTTTCGCGGAGGCATGTCCCTTCAACAAGATAAAGGACAGGTGAGAGTTCGAATGAAAGACATGAACATGTGGCGGAAGTTTGTCATTTGTTTGGGGTAAGCCGATATGTGGATTTTCGTAGATGTCACGAGAGAGCGTTATGTCAGTGGGTAAGGCCTATATATGTACATGTTTATATCATATAAACCGCCTAGTGTGTGTCTAGCACAAACAAGTAAAAGTCACGGTTCTCTCGAGGTCAGAGTCAGCTAGTGCATTCCTGTTCAACATAACCCCTTTCAAAACTCACATCATCTTTATTTAATTGTACATAGTTGATCAGGCTATGTTAAATTAAACTTGTATGATGTAATTCCTAAACCAGTTATACCTAATAAGGAATACTGCCTAACGGTCATAGTCTAGGCCCACTAAATGCAACCTAGTTCACTATAACCTTAGGCTCTGATACCAATCTGTAACACCCCCAAATTTAATGGTTTGCGGAAGCGAATTTTTGGGTGTTACTAATCAATAATCACAAGCACAAAGGATACAGTGAACGACTCTATATGAGACGTTCGAAAAGTTATTACATTAGTACATAAGTAATTCAAAATACAAGCTCGAGTTCGAGTAAGTTTCCTAGAGATTCTATTACATAACAACTAGTACAAAAGTAATGTATGAAAATCTCCAAGCTTGTAAATGCATGCGACTCGAGCTAATAAGCATATCCTGCTGGGCATCCCTACTGATGCTGCGTACCTGAGAAGCATTACTAAAAAGGTCAACCAAAAGGTTGGTGAATCTCACAGGTTTGTAAGTAAATAGTTTGAACACACAAGTAACAGTTGTATTTGTAACCATCAGCCAGCCAGTAAGTAAGTAAGTGGTGGTTGCAGGTCATGCTAACCGTTTGATACCCTTGCCATGAGCCACCATAGTTGAAGCTTGACGTACAGTAAATATAGTACCCCCGTGAATGTTAATCCAAAAACATTCATATGAAACGAGTAAGAAACGCCCGTTTAGACGGTACGGTTCGTGGTAGTACGTGCTACCCCGGGCGGGGATTGTCAGTCCCATATGGATCTATATACTAAAACTCGCGCTTATTCCTAATTAACAACTATGATTAGGAGGCTTTCATTGGATTAAACGAAACTCATGCAATTGGCGTATCCGTAAATCAGTAAAGTACGTAAATCATGCCAGCAAGTAAATATGTGTGTTCATGTAAAACAAGTAATGCATCTCACCCCTGAGTGAAAAACAGTAAAATAGGGGCTGTGAGACTCACCTACGAGTCTAGCAGACGATGCAGAAAGTAAGCGGTATAGTATCCTGACTAGCAACCCTTAGCGTCCTAATACGCGTAAGGTTATGTAAGTAAGTGGAGTACTTGTAAAGTATTCATGCCAGTTGTCCCCAACTAGTTAATGTCCATTAGTTTGTTTGTACATTTGAAATTGTTTGTATTTATAGTTTGTATAAAATGTACGTCCCGTTGGTATCGGAGTGTAATAATAATCTCATCTATTATTATTATTATGCAGTGGTTCTAATCGTATAGTTGTCAAGTACATTTGTTTTGTAACGTGTAACGTTCAAGTGAATGTAAATCCGAGTGGGTATAACCGTAGAATGTATGAGTGAAATCTCACAGGTGTTCGAGTGTAATCTCGTGTATGTGCGCGAGTGGGATCTCGCGTTTTAAATAAGTGTAATCTTATATGTATCCGAGTATTGGTGTATACTTCCAAAAGTATAGTATTTTCATGTATAAATCGTATCGTATTTGATTTGGTTGTTAAAAAGTGATTTTTAAACACTTAGAATGTTTTTAGCTTCTGTTTTTGGGTTTTTGCGACACTAAATGCGACACAGTGCTTGTGTCTTATGGTTGTCATGCGACACAAGCCTTGTGTCTCATGGATGCAACTTAATGCGACACAATATGCGACACAATCCTTGTGTCTTATGTCTTATGCGACACAATCCTTGTGTCTTATGTCTTATGCGACACAATCCTTGTGTCTTATGTTGTATGCGACACAATGCTTGTGTCTTATGCTTCTATGCGACACAAGCCTTGTGTCTCATAAATTTTTGGCCTGACGCAACACAAGGGCTGTTACGATTTTGAGCTCGGTTTTTGGGTCAAACGACCTCGGTTTGACCCGAAACTTTTACACAAGTCTTAGAATGTTATAATGAGTTCATAAAAATTATTAGTTAACGTTTTTAGTGTTCGAGGTGTCGTTTTCTTAAAAGTGGCCAAAACCGACAATGTTCCGAAATCAAGTTTAAATTACATATTTGGACATCATTTAGCGAGGGGAACAATATACTAGCAGAATAATTGAAATCGGAAGTTTTCGAGAGTTGCCGGAAAACTTACAAAGTCGTCGGATCGAGAAACCGAAAAGATAGAGTCGTAGCCCTCGTCGTGGTGAACACTTTTCTCCAAATGAGCCTAGCCTTTTTGAGGTGTCTCAATGGTGTTTTTAAGGTGGTTTGGGTGGCGGTTTTAGAGAGAGAGAGTGACCGAGATAGAGTGAGAGAGAGGAGAAAGTGGAGTGTGGGTTTGGTGTTGTGTGTGCATGTGGAAAAGATGGTGAGGGCTTAATGCCCCCTCACCTAGGCCGGTTGTGGTGGGGCCACATGAGGTGGTCTCACCAATTTTTGTTCCTCCGTGTTTGCGCTCCGTGCGGTGTTCGTTTCCCCGGTCATTTAAACGTAAAAATCATTTTGTACGCGTTTATTTAGACGTTTTAATATACGAAATATTATTCAATAGTTTAGTCGGAGTATTTTACCAAAATACTTGTTTTCAAGTTGTAAAATATAACTTTGTTTTATTGTTGTCGGTTGGTTGCGTTTTAAAATATTTGGTAACGTTTTAAATAACACGTGCGCGTTTGTTATATTATCAACATAATATAAAGTAGAAATTTGTGTGATTAAATAATTTCACATTATTTAATAATTGTTTTACCAGCGTCCGTATTTTGTACTTTTGTATTTTCATACGATTTGAACGAATCGTGTACGTGTATATATATATCACCTATTTATATATATATATATAGTAAGTAATCATCGTATTTAATCCTATTTCATATTAAATACAAATAATAAGCACATAATTAGGAAAATTTTAAATTGACCCTAATTTTGGGGTTGTTACACGATACTTGAAAGGAAAGCCTAATTTAGGCATTTGGTATTCACATGATGATGACTTTTCTCTTTCTGCATATTCCGATTCAGACTATGGCGGATGCGGTATTGACTTCAAATCCACATCGGGTGGATGTCAATTTCTGGGAGAACGTCTTGTGACATGGCAGTGTAAAAAACAGGATACAGTTTCTACCTCTACTGCAGAGGCAGAATATATCTCTGCTGCAAGTTGTTGTTCCCAAATCCTTTGGATTCAACAACAACTTAGAGATTATGGGTTTCTTCTAAACCAAACTCCTTTGCATATAGATAATACTGCTGCCATAAGTATCATACGTAATCCCGTACAGCATTCTAAAACGAAACACATCGAAATTCGTTTTCATTTTATACGGGATTGCTATGAGAAACACTTGATTAACTTAGTCCATATTGATACTTTGAAACAACGAGCTGATCTGTTTACAAAAGCGTTTTCTAAACCTCGTTTTGAAGAATTAATCTTGATGCTCGGAATGAAGCATTTAGATCAAATTAAATAACCTTTGGATCTTTTTGAATTTTCTTTGTTGTTTACTTTCTTACTTTTTCTTTAAACAAAAATTCAAAAACATATGAAAAATAAAAAATAGGGGGAGATTTTTGTGTAAAAGTTGGGAAATGATAGTACATTGGGAATTGTATTTACATATAAATCTGAAAAAGGAATGTTACGTACTATTTTTGATATGCTAATAGGTTTATATAGCATTTTTAAACCAAATTTTCTACTAATGTAATTTTAAATATGGTTTATTGGTAGGCATTTGTGGGTCTATCATATCTAGTCTAAGAAATGTCTAAACATATTTGCATATTATTTTATATCTTCCAAAATCTTAGTATATGACAATAAAATTATCAAAATGATAATAAAAGTCTTAAATTTTGAAGGATTAATATATTATGATTCATGATTTAGGGTCTTTATATTATGATATCTGGGAAAAATGTATTGACTATTTGTTGTACGGTGTACAGACCTTAGTCGGTATATTTTTTATAAACGGACATACAAATATTGATAAAGATACAAATATCTATCATAATAAACTCTATCACTTTGTTATACGATGTATAGACCTGCGATCCAGTTTATTAGTCCAACCCGAAGTATGACATATGTGACTAAAAGTCATTCCAACATATGTATGTACTTCTAAAGATATCATCATATTTTCACTCTTTATATGAAAATATTAATATATTATGAATTTGAAAGTATATTTCTATTTTGGTTATATAAAATGATATGCATATTAATAATAAAAAAAGGGATATTTTAGATGCCAAAGTGTTTAAGTGTATAACACATACCAAAAATCATATATAAAATGATTTTTAGAAAGTATATTTTATTAATGCTATGTAGATTTAAATTGGTCAAAAATATTAGCAATCAAAATAGACTTTCATTTCTAAAAAATTACAAATTAAATACATTCATTTATCCCAATATGATCCCAAGTCACGAAAATTACTCCAACAAAAAGATTTTATTTTTGTACATATTTAGTTTATTAATTTTTCATTTTTCATTTTTAAATAGGTTAGAAAATTTTATCCAAAGTTAGTTTAATTTGATACAAATGTTTTTCACAAAAATAAAAGAATTGTCGAATGTATATATTTCTTTATTCACGGATAAAGATGTATATTCACGGAATGTTATTTTCACAGAGTAATCAAAAAAAATATAAGTACTTTCAAAATTTGAAAAACTTTTACTTTTTCCTTTTCCGTGATTATTACTCCGACAATCCCAAAATTCCGACAATCACCTTTTCTTCGATTTCTTTCTGATTACTTGGTTTCATTAAAAACCAATCCGACAGACTTACTCGTTTTTGTATTCCGCATCGACTGGTATAAATTTCTTTCATTATTGTTAAGGATTTCATGCTTAATCGATCACTTCAATAACTGTTGGTACTGTTCAATAAAATCGTCCGACAATTCGAATTGTCGGACCACCCGACAATACTGTATTGTCGGATGAACAGTGTATTGGTTATCCGTGAATATTGAATTCTCGGATAAACAGTACTCCGTGATTTATTCTTATGATTGACTAATTTGACTTGTTTGACTATTTGACTACGACAATCATATTGTCGTATGAACAGTACTTATTCACGGATGAATAGTACTTCGACAATATTAATTCACGGATGAATAGTATTACGACAATATGAATCACGGACAAAATTTTTAAATATTATTTTATTTTGAAATGTCGCATGAATATTATTCACGGACAATATGATTCACGGATAAATACATGATTGTCGTATGAATAGTACATAGCTAAGTCATATTGTCGCATAAGATTAATCATTGTCGCATGAACAGTATTCATTTTGTTATTGTCGGATACTTGAATGTGAAAATTTTTCTAAGTGTTGAAAATTTTTCAAATAAACTTTCTGTTTAAATTTTGTGTGTCTAATAAACTCTTGGTGCAGATTTTATTTCTAAATGGCAGATTTAGATCCCATTGCTGCTGTTCAACCTGAGGTTAGACATCGAGCAGTCGTGTTTGAAAAACGACACAATGCAGTTCTGGAACAACCTGATAAACCTGAAAATAGGAAGTTTTTCCCTATGATAAGGTTTCTTCTACGATCACGCTTATCGTATGCCTTGACTGTATCTGTTCCCAATCTGTATGAAGACCACATGATAGACTTCTGGACCTCAGCTGTGTATCAAACAGATGTTAATCCTCCATGTATTACATCTACGGTTGATGGAAAACCTTTGTTGCTGACTGAAGAGCTGATTCGTCATACTCTCCAATTTGGAGATACTTTGAATGCATCAAATGACATTCCTCGAAACGTCATTGATCAATGTCTTCATCAAATGGGATGTACTAAAGGACCTCATGATGTACAAATCTTGAAAAATCATTTTTGTCCACACTGGAAGTTTTTGGCACATATGTTGATCGGGTGCATCTCTCCGAGGAAAGCTGGTTTTGATTCAATGAGTTATCAGCTTGCAGGGATAATGACGGCTCTTGTTCTAAATATCCCATTTAATTTTTCGAGATACATCTTTGAAAATTTGGCTGGCAACATTAATGATGATGGATTCTTCATGTATCCTCGGTTTCTTCAGCATATTTTTGATAATCATGTCAATGAGATTACTTATCATGGAAGCATTCTACACTACAATCCTATTCCCAAAAGAGTGTTTGCAGATTGCAATGGATATAGGGGCAAACCAGTGCCGCCTACTGTTGATTTGTTTGGCCATATCATTGATGCTGACTTTCAACCACCACAATTTGCAATGCCACAGATTGTACAACCTGCTGATTCTACTACTGATAGTGAATCATCTGAGGGGGAGCAGGAGGTGCCTTTGATTGATCATGAGGAAGTGGAATCTTCAAGTTCTGAAGATGATCAATCTTTTCGTCTACAAACTGTCGAAGAATCTTTAGTCACTCAAAGAATTATTGCTGAAAATATTGAAAAAGAACGACAGGATTCAAGACGTCAACGTGAAGAGGCACAAGATCCTGAATATGTACCTGATATTCGTCCATCTCAAAGACGCAGAATTTCTGAACCTCGTTCATCTGCTGATATTGCTTCTACCTCTATGTCTTTTATGTCATCACAAGGTATTCCTGCCTCTGTTCCAGCTACTCCTACAATTCCTGTTGCTGTTTCTGTTGCAGCTGGCATATCTTCTTCTTCACTTGAACCAAGTGTTAGCATGGCTAACCTTGATGCATCTTTACAACGAGCTGTAAAACCATTGATGACTCTTGTTGAAAAGCTACAATTGGATTTACTTAATGCTTTACAACGAATCAATACTCAAGACATTCTTCTCGAGGAACAACGACAGCAAATTCTATCTCAGAATGATCGAATAGAAGAATTGGAACTTGACGTTTTTCTTCTGAAAGAAATGTTGGTTGATCAGGGGGAGAATAATGTCACTGATGATAATGATGGTAATGATGATGGTGATGATGGTAATGATGGTGATGATGGTAATGATGGTGATGATGGTGATGGTGATGATGGTTATGATGGTGATGGTGATGATGATGATGGTGATCATGGTGATGATATGACTGAAAATGCTGATGACACTTATGATGGAAATGATACAAATGATGGAAATGATAGTGATCAACCAAATTTCTCACAAGCATTGGTTGTATTTCAAGAAAATGAACCATTAGAAGTTGATCCAATAAATGCAATACATGAGTCAAGAATGTTTGAGCTTGGAGAATCATCTCGTATTTTTGATCAGGAGGAATTAATGGATAGCATTGAAGATGAAGAGGTGCTTTGTCCAACTCCTTTGAATGTGATTATTGAAGATCTAATACCATTTGTTGAACTTTGCAATGATGGTGATTATGATTTTGAAGATTTCGATCCAGAATATCCTCCGGGATTTGAACATGATTTTGATTATGTTCACGTTGAAGACTGGGAAGATTCTGAAGATGAACTTCATCCGGAAAATGTTCAGTCAGATATGTGTTCACAAGAAGGGTTATGGAAAGATTCTGATGATGATAAAGAGCCAGAGCACAAGGTTTCTTGGTGGTTTCCTGAACAACCAACTCCAGTGGTTACAGTTCGAAAGTTCTTTAAAATACCAAGATATGAATGCGTTGGTAGAATTATCAGATGGAAATATGATAATGACAACAAAGTATTCATCATTAAAAGGACTGATGGACTTCAATACTTCCACTCTACATTCAAAGCCTTAGAAAAATTGCCTAAGTGTGAAATAAATCATTTGGCTTCAGTGGATATCATTAATCGTTCAAGACATGGTTTGATAAATTGGATGGCAGACACTTTAACAAGAGAAAGTAATAATGGGAAATTCACATGGGTTAAGGAAACTTTCCCATTGAGAACCGTTGATTATTTTGATATCGATCCTATTTCCAATCAACCAAGAGTTACTTTGACATATCCTCGAGTTAAATGCATGACAAAGATTCCACTTGAGAAATTGCCTGTGAATTTTTCTAAGTTTGTGAGTCATTGGAGATATAACGGATCAACTGGAGAAGCAGAAATTGCTTGTTATGATAGAGATTTGAATGGAGAAGTGATGTGGAATAGAGAGTCAATTGTATATGTGTTTGATCCTCTGAGCTTAATCAATCTTTCAAAAGATGATCTTGAAGTGTTGCTCGTGAATCCTATTGTTTATGATGATGCATATGACCATGAAAAAATGGCATTGAAGTTTCAACGGGTTGTAGAAGTATGTTGCTCAAAAGGTATTTTTGCTGGATGCAATCTTCCTGGATATGCTTGAAGATTTGAAGAAAAGAATCAAGTATTATCAAAGGGGGAGTTTGTAGAGACAAAAGTTGATTAATACTTATTTATGTCTAAGTGTTAATCCGTGAATAGACGTTGTCCGTGAATGATAATGTTTTCGACAATAAGTCTTTGTATCCGTGAATACTATGAATCGACAATCATCTTGTATCCGTGAATAGGAATTCGACAATAGTTGATTGTCCGTGAAAGTCAAGAATCCGACATTTGTATTCCGTGAATAGTATGAATTCACGGACGGTGTGAATCCGTGAATACTTATTCACGGATTGCACTTGGTATTGTCGCATAAATAACTTGTCTATAAATAGGTCAGTTGAAGTCATTTTGTAAGTTCTTGGTGTGTTCTTCTGAGAGCTTTTTGAGAGATTACTTGTAGACAGTCACTTGTACATGTTGACTTCTTGTATATGAAAGATTGATATTGCAATATAATCAAGATTTCTTGTTGGATACAAACATCTCTCATACTTACTAAAATTCATATTGTGATTATGTATATTTGTTTTCCGCACGAATATACATACGTTCTAGTTTGCGTATTCTGATCCGAGGACGCTCACAATTGGTCTAATCAGATGGATTAAATGTATGGAATCCGTCTTCAACCTCTGTAACTGTACGGAGGATAACAAAGTCAAGTTCGCTGCATACACCTTTCAGGAAGGTGCTCTTACTTGGTGGAACACCCACGCCAACTCTGTGGGCATCGAAATAGCAAACCGACTCCCTTGGGCTGAATTGAAGAAGAAGCTAACGGAGAAGTACTGTCCTGAAGAAGCCCTACACCGTCTGGAGGAAGAATTTTGGCACTTGACGGTGCAGGGTACCGATATTGAGAGTTATACCACCAGGTTCCAACAGTTTGCCTTACTATGTCCGGGATTGGTTGAACCGGAGACAAAAGGCATCAAAAGGTACATCCGCGGCCTTCCTGAGAGCATTCAAGGAAATGTCGCTTCGGCCAAACCAACCACTACCGAAAGTGCTATCCGGCTAGCGCATGAACTCATGGCACTAGTTGTCAACCGTGAGACATCCAACAACTCCTCCAACAACAACAAACGCAAATCCTCTGAACCTCACAACAGCCAAAGCAAAAAGCCCAATACCATCCAAGTTTATAACACCAATTCTGAGCCCAAACGTAGCTACACTGGGGACAGGCCATACTGTTCCAAGTGTAACTATCATCACCATGGTCCATGCAAGTCTCCCTGCAACAACTGCAGGAAGTACGGGCATTCATCTAAGGATTGCCGAGCCCCTAAATCCAACAACAGCAACAACCAACAACCCAAATCCTGTTATGGATGTGGAGAGGCTGGACATTACAGGAATGAGTGTCCTAAACGAAGTAGCAACAACAACAACAACAACGCTAAGGGAAGAGCATTCGTACTCAACTCCGGGGATGCCCGTCAGGACCCGAATGTGGTCACGGGTATGTTCCTCCTCAACAACTTAACTGCTTCTGTTCTATTTGATACTGGTGCCGATAGGAGCTTTATTTCTGCTGAATTTTACCCACTACTTGACATCACCCCCGTGGCCTTAGATGTTAAGTACACCGTAGAGCTAGCAAATGGCAAACTAATAGAAACCGATAGTGTGATACCTAATTGCACTTTAAACCTAGCCAACGAAACCTTTTCAATCGATCTTATGCCTGTTGAAATTGGAAGTTTCGACGTTATCATTGGTATGGACTGGTTGTCCAAACATCGGGCTGAAATTATCTGTCATGACAAAGTCGTTCGCATACCCCTCACCGCCGGTGGAACTTTAATCATACAGGGGGAGACCGGCGGGACGAGACTCAATATTATATCTTGTTTGAAAACCCGGAAATTTCTGAGAAAGGGTTATCCAGCAATCCTCGCACACATCATGGAGAAAAAGTCAGAGGGGAAGAGACTTGAAGATGTGCCCATCGTTCGAGACTTTCCAGAAGTCTTTCCCGAAGAACTACCTGGTTTACCACCACCAAGACAGGTTGAGTTCTCAATCGACCTTGTGCCAGGTGTCGCGCCTGTGGCCCGAGCACCATACCGATTAGCCCCATCCGAACTTCAGGAGCTGTCCACCTAGTTACAGGAACTCCTGGATAGAGGATTCATTCGACCGAGTTCTTCACCTTGGGGAGCTCCGGTCTTATTTGTGAAAAAGAAGGATGGTTCATTCAGAATGTGTATCAACTACCGAGAGTTGAACAAATTGACCGTCAAGAACCGATATCCACTCCCTCGCATCGATGACCTGTTTGACCAACTACAAGGGTCGAGTATTTATTCAAAGATCGATCTTCGATCAGGTTATCATCAACTTCGAGTTCGCGACACCGATATCCCGAAAACTGCTTTCCGAACTCGTTATGGGCATTATGAATTTCAGGTGATGCCCTTCGGTTTAACGAACGCCCCGGCTGTATTCATGGATCTTATGAATCGGGCGTGCAAGCCATATCTCGACAAGTTTGTCATTGTCTTCATTGACGACATTCTCATATACTCGCGAAACGAACAAGAACACGCGCAACACCTCAAAACCATCCTAGAGCTACTTAAACACGAAGAGCTTTACGCCAAATTCTCCAAGTGTGAGTTCTGGATACAATCCGTTCAATTCCTTGGACATGTTGTTAATAGTCAAGGAATCCATGTCGATCCATCGAAAATCGAGGCCATCAAGTGCTGGCAAGCACCAACATCTCCAACCGAAGTACGTCAATTCTTGGGTCTTACCGGATACTATCGGCGATTCATTGAAAATTTCTCAAAGATAGCTCAACCACTCTCCTGACTCAGAAAGACAAAATGTTTGATTGGACTAATAAACAAGAGTCAGCATTTCAACTTCTGAAACAAAAGCTTTGCAGTGCTCCGATTCTATCATTACCCGAAGGCACCGATGACTTCGTGGTATACTGTGATGCTTCTCACCAAGGTCTCGGTTGCATGCTGATGCAACGGGACAAAGTTATTGCTTATGCTTCGCGACAACTCAAAATTCATGAAAAGAACTACACCACCCACGATCTCGAGCTAGGAGCTGTCGTCTTTGCCCTCAAAATCTGGAGACATTACCTCTATGGCACTAAGTGCACAATCTTTACCGACCATAAAAGTCTCCAACACATATTCGATCAGAAGGATCTCAACATGAGACAACGCCGGTGGGTCGAATTTCTTACCGATTACGATTGTGAGATCAAATACCATCCGGGAAAAGCAAATGTTGTTGCCGATGCCCTCAGTCGAAAAGAACGAACGAAACCACTTCGAGTCCGAGCCCTCAGCATGACTATTCACAACGATCTAAACATTCAGATTCTCACTGCTCAACTCGAAGCTCTGAAACCCGATAATATCAAAAACGAAGCCTTGCGAGGCATGGACAAACAATTCGAAATCAAGCCTAACGGGATTAGGTATTTCTCAAACCGAATCTGGTTACCCAGTTTTGGAAATCTACGAGACTTGGTAATGGATGAAGCTCACAAGTCCAAATATTCTATCCATCCTGGATCTGACAAAATGTATCACGGCATCAAGGAATTTTATTGGTGGCCGAATATGAAAGCTGAAATCGCTACAGACGTCAGCAAGTGTCTTACTTGCTCGAAAGTCAAAGCTGAATACCAAAAACCTTCTGGTTTACTCCAACAACCCAGCATTCCTGAATGGAAATGGGAACAAATTGCCATGGATGTCATAACCAAACTACCAAAGTCATCGAGCGGTTGCGATACCATTTGGGTGATCGTCGATCGTCTCACAAAATCTGCTCATTTTCTGGCAATCAAGGAAACCGACAAAATGGAACGCCTCACACAAATCTACATCAAAGAGGTTGTTTCTCGACACGGTGTTCCAATCTCGATTATCTCCGATAGGGATAGTCGATTCACCTCTCTCTTTTGGCAATCACTTCAAAAATCATTGGGTACCCGTCTTGATATGAGTACCGCATACCATCCTCAAACCGATGGCCAAAGTGAACGAACGATTCAAACACTGGAAGACATGCTACGAGCTTGCGTAGTTGACTTCGGTGTAAACTGGGAAAAACACCTACCGTTGTGCGAGTTTTCATATAACAACAGTTATCACACCAGCATAAAGGCTGCACCCTTTGAGGCACTCTACGGTCGTAAGTGCCGCTCACCGATTTGTTGGACCGAAGTGGGAGATAGTCAACTCACTGGTCCCGAACTCATTCACGAAACAACCGAGAAAATCTTCGAGATCCAAAACAAACTTAAAGCCGCACGTGATCGTCAGAAAAGTTATGCTGACGTGAGACGCAAACCACTCGAGTTCCAGGTTGGGGATCGAGTGCTACTCAAAGTTTCACCTTGGAAAGGTGTTATCCGATTCGGTAAACGCGGAAAGTTGAATCCCAGATACATTGGACCATTCGAGATCCTCGAGAGGATAGGTCCAGTGGCATATCGATTGCAGCTGCCATCCGAGCTCAGCAGCGTGCATCCCACTTTCCACATTTCAAACTTGAAAAAGTGTCTGTCTGACGAGACACTTATCATTCCACTCGATGAAATCCGGGTTGACGACAAGCTCCATTTTGTTGAAGAACCCGCCGAAATAATGGACCGTGAGGTCAAACAACTCAAACAAAGTCGTATTCCCATTGTCAAGGTCAGGTGGAATTCGCGACGTGGACCGAAATTCACCCGGGAACGGGAAGACCAAATGCGACTCAAGTACCCTCAGTTATTCACTGAAGCTACTTCAAACACGACTACGAACTAAATTTCGGGACGAAATTCTCCTAACAGGGGGAGAATGTGACACCCGCCAAATTAGGACTAGTGATTAGTACCTAATCAGTTATAATACATGTAATTAGTTCTGTGTTAGGCTAATTAATGTATCAAGTAATATATATTGTTGAATATATACAGTCATGCGATTTGATTAAATCGCACAAGTTTCACATCGAATGTAATTCGGTTCAATTAATATGGACGTTGGTGAACAATTTTATTAAATAATATAATATTATTTAATAAACGCAATTATATCCAAAATATTATTTAGATAATATTTCAATTCAAATTCGTAACGTACAAACAAGGACTACACGATTAGATTATTAAACGCGCAAACAAATCGGAACAACTTAAAGTTATATTTTATAACGCAACCATTAAGTATTTGGTAAAATACTTCAACAAAAATATTGGGAAATTATTCGTATTTTAAAACGTATATTTAAACGTATAAAATAAACATTTAACGTTTAAACGAACGGGAGAACGAACACCGCACGGAGCGCGATTGCGGGGACTGAAAAAGGTGAGGCTTTCACCTACACCCCACCTCTCTTTCCCTCTTTCTTTTATTTCCATTTCAACAAAAACACACACACACACCACTAAACACTCTCAAACCCATCACCACCAAATTTTCGGATCTAGCATAACCGACAACAAAAGTTACATTTTCGGAATCACCATCAAGAGAGGAACAAGATTAACAAAGGCACCACCCTCGTTTTCTTCCTCGTTTTGTCTCGATTTGCAATTGTAAGAAATTCTCTAAATATTTAGATCCACTCATTTTGGTGTATTATTTCGGTGTTATAATGTTTACACAACTTAGTATTGTCCAAATGTATGAGGAAAACACGATTTTGCAGCCTAAAAATGAGTTAGATTTGGGTTTTGGGTTGAAAAATCGCGACAGCCGCTGGGTTCTGGGCTGGTGTTCATCTTTACGACACAAGCCTTGTGTTGCGGAACACAAGCACTGTGTCGCATTTTGTGTCGCAAAACATAAGACACAAGCATTGTGTCGCATTTAGTGTCGCATTAAGTTGCATATCATAAGACACAAGCCTTGTGTTGCGGAACACAAGCATTGTGTCGCATATTGTGTCGCAGACATGAGACACAAGCCTTGTGTTGCAGAGCACAAGCCTTGTGTTGTGAAACACAAGGGTTATGTCGCATTTAGTGTCGCAAAAACCCAAAAACAGAAGCCAAAAACATTCTAAGTGTTTAAAAATCACTTTTCATTAACCAAACCAAATACGATACGATTAATACGCAAAAATGGATAAATCAAAGTATAATAATAATGGTTAAGGTTATTATTATAAATCTGTCACCAACGGGCCGTACACGTTTTCAAAACACAAACCAAATAATCAACCAAATCGTAGTAATTTGGACATATATAGTTGTGTAACAACTACAAAGGTAGTCCTTTGAGATACCGACTCCCGTTTATAACCATCGCGTGTCGTAGACACCCTCAGGTTACAAGTCTTCGGACATCGATACTCGGCTAATCAATCAAAGTTTATTTAGATAAACTTCTCAGGCTCAGGTGAGTCTCATGGCCCCTATTTTACTGTTTTTCAATCAGGGGTGTGATATTATTGCTCGTTTTGTTTTACAAGTTGAACGCAAGTACAAATCAAAATCAAATACTACATGAGTTACTTCAACTAATCAATTTAAAGCCCTCCATAGCATAGTCTGGTAATACGTAGTAGCGTGAATGTTAGTATATGATATCATATAGGATTGACAATCCTCGTCCGGGTTAGCACGCACTAACTGGTCAAACGGACGTATTAGCATTTGGGAAGACGAGTGTGGATTAGGCACTCGTAGGAGGCATTCAAGTTGGGTTTCCTTAATTGGACCTGACACTCAAGTTAAGCTCAGACTATGTGCTCATGGCTGTATAACTTTTATTTTGCTTAATTGCTTTATAAATTCAATTATAAATCTTGCGGTTCATACAATTATGTGTTGACATACAAACCTGTGAGCTCACCAGCGTTTCGCTGACCCATTTTAGCATGTATCACAGGTGACCAGCAGTAGGTTGGATTGCACAATCAAGATCAATTAGCTCGAGTCAGCATGCAAACAATCAGAGATTTAGCTGCATTATTATATTTTGTATAGATTAATTATGTACTTAAATCTCTCAATTTCCACCGAGCTAATGTAACTCTATTTTTGATGTAAACTTTGGTTTTTATTAATACAAGTGTAAAACGACGCATATAGTGGTCGTTCATTATATCTTTGTGCTTGTGATATTTGATTAGTAACACCCAATGTATGCTTCCGCTAAACAGTAAATTTGGGGGTGTTACAGATTGGTATCAGAGCCTAAGGTTATAGTGAACTAGGTTGCATTTAGTGGGCCTAGACTATGACCGTTAGGCAGTATTCCTTATTAAGTATGATTAGGTTCAGTGACTGCATTGTATTGGTTTAATTTAACATAGCCTGATCAACTATGTACAATTAAAAGAATATGATGTGAGATCTAAAAAGAGTCATGACTGAACAGGATACACTAGTGGACTCTGACCTCGAGAGAACCGGGACTCAAACACGTCTGTGCTAGACACACTAGGCTATTATGTGGTATATATATATATACATAGATAGGCCTCGCTCCCGCTCAATATCTTAGGCCATATTATATATGTATTATATGGATATAGGCCTCATTCTTTCTAACGCTTTATCTCAGAATGGCAAACACACCACCCAATTCATCACGCTCTCATCCGTATGGATCACGAAACCCAAGAGTGGCTAGGAGGGACCCCAGGTCGCCTCGGGCTAGCCCATATCCTGCTCACCTTACTCTACCAAATTTAGCCGCTAGAGTACACCACCACGAGCAACGACTTAACGCTATGGATATCGAACTCCAAGAAACCAACGAAAACTGGAGACTCACTTCACTCGAACGAATCAACCAAGTCTCCGAAGATCACGAAAATACCATCAACCACATGGACACCCTTGACAACCGTCTGGGTGAAACCATCGAAACTATGGAGGTTGTCCACAACCAAGTGATTGGCAACCGAAATGAAATTTCCGTCCTACAGTCAAGGCTGAATCAGTGCGAGACACGTCTAAGGGAAACCGAAGACTCCCTCCAAATGGTTAGCAGACTTGCAGAATCTGTAGACCATCTCACCGCACTGCTGCCACAACTTAATCTACGACAGGATTAGCTAGGGCTAAATCTGTACTTTATCATGCTTCCGTAGGACCTATGTAATTCGACCGGATGTAACAATTCCCGGCACTTTTGAAAACCTTCTAAGTTAGTAACTTTTGAAACTCATAACTCGAAATTGTCTGTAATCGTTTAACATCGTAATATCAATCGACAATTTCTCTCGACTATCTTACATTGTTAATTTTCTCCTTGTGATGTTGTATATTACCGCTTTAATATATATATACATCTGTCGAATTATCGTTCTGGAACAACTTCTCATGTGCCTCTTGTTTCTTCCTTGAAGAATCATGCCGCCAAAGAGGAAAAGTTACAGTGACGCTGAACTCGCTGCTGTCGTATCTCGAGCAGTGGCCGATGCTTTGGCTGCTCGGGATTCACCACGAAACTCCCGAAGTACTAGTGAGACCCCAGTCAATACCCCTGTTATCAAGCCTTGCTCTTACAAGGATTTTCTTAGCTACAAACCACTCTACTTCAAGGGCACGGAAGATGCTATTGGTCTAATCAGATGGATTGAACGTATGGAATCCGTCTTCAACCTCTGTAACTGTACGGAGGATAACAAAGTCAAGTTCGCTGCATACACCTTTCAGGAAGGTGCTCTTACTTGGTGGAACACCCACGCCAACTCTGTGGGCATCGAAATAGCAAACCGACTCCCTTGGGCTGAATTGAAGAAGAAGCTAACGGAGAAGTACTATCCTGAAGAAGCCCTACACCGTCTGGAGGAAGAATTTTGGCACTTGACGGTGCAGGGTACCGATATTGAGAGTTATACCACCAGGTTCCAACAGTTTGCCTTACTATGTCCGGGATTGGTTGAACCGGAGACAAAAGGCATCAAAAGGTACATCCGCGGCCTTCCTGAGAGCATTCAAGGAAATGTCGCTTCGGCCAAACCAACCACTACCGAAAGTGCTATCCGGCTAGCGCATGAACTCATGGCACTAGTTGTCAACCGTGAGACATCCAACAACTCCTCCAACAACAACAAACGCAAATCCTCTGAACCTCACAACAGCCAAAGCAAAAAGCCCAATACCATCCAAGTTTATAACACCAATTCTGAGCCCAAACGTAGCTACACTGGGGACAGGCCATACTGTTCCAAGTGTAACTATCATCACCATGGTCCATGCAAGTCTCCCTGCAACAACTGCAGGAAGTACGGGCATTCATCTAAGGATTGCCGAGCCCCTAAATCCAACAACAGCAACAACCAACAACCCAAATCCTGTTATGGATGTGGAGAGGCTGGACATTACAGGAATGAGTGTCCTAAACGAAGTAGCAACAACAACAACAACAACGCTAAGGGAAGAGCATTCGTACTCAACTCCGGGGATGCCCGTCAGGACCCGAATGTGGTCACGGGTATGTTCCTCCTCAACAACTTAACTGCTTCTGTTCTATTTGATACTGGTGCCGATAGGAGCTTTATTTCTGCTGAATTTTACCCACTACTTGACATCACCCCCGTGGCCTTAGATGTTAAGTACACCGTAGAGCTAGCAAATGGCAAACTAATAGAAACCGATAGTGTGATACCTAATTGCACTTTAAACCTAGCCAACGAAACCTTTTCAATCGATCTTATGCCTGTTGAAATTGGAAGTTTCGACGTTATCATTGGTATGGACTGGTTGTCCAAACATCGGGCTGAAATTATCTGTCATGACAAAGTCGTTCGCATACCCCTCACCGCCGGTGGAACTTTAATCATACAGGGGGAGACCGGCGGGACGAGACTCAATATTATATCTTGTTTGAAAACCCGGAAATTTCTGAGAAAGGGTTATCCAGCAATCCTCGCACACATCATGGAGAAAAAGTCGGAGGGGAAGCGACTTGAAGATGTGCCCATCGTTCGAGACTTTCCAGAAGTCTTTCCCGAAGAACTACCTGGTTTACCACCACCAAGACAGGTTGAGTTCTCAATCGACCTTGTGCCAGGTGTCGCGCCTGTGGCCCGAGCACCATACCGATTAGCCCCATCCGAACTTCAGGAGCTGTCCACCTAGTTACAGGAACTCCTGGATAGAGGATTCATTCGACCGAGTTCTTCACCTTGGGGAGCTCCGGTCTTATTTGTGAAAAAGAAGGATGGTTCATTCAGAATGTGTATCAACTACCGAGAGTTGAACAAATTGACCGTCAAGAACCGATATCCACTCCCTCGCATTGATGACCTGTTTGACCAACTACAAGGGTCGAGTATTTATTCAAAGATCGATCTTCGGTCAGGTTATCATCAACTTCGAGTTCGCGACACCGATATCCCGAAAACTGCTTTCCGAACTCGTTATGGGCATTATGAATTTCAGGTGATGCCCTTCGGTTTAACGAACGCCCCGGCTGTATTCATGGATCTTATGAATCGGGCGTGCAAGCCATATCTCGACAAGTTTGTCATTGTCTTCATTGACGACATTCTCATATACTCGCGAAACGAACAAGAACACGCGCAACACCTCAAAACCATCCTAGAGCTACTTAAACACGAAGAGTTTTACGCCAAATTCTCCAAGTGTGAGTTCTGGATACAATCCGTTCAATTCCTTGGACATGTTGTTAATAGTCAAGGAATCCATGTCGATCCATCGAAAATCGAGGCCATCAAGTGCTGGCAAGCACCAACATCTCCAACCGAAGTACGTCAATTCTTGGGTCTTACCGGATACTATCGGCGATTCATTGAAAATTTCTCAAAGATAGCTCAACCACTCTCCTGACTCAGAAAGACAAAATGTTTGATTGGACTAATAAACAAGAGTCAGCATTTCAACTTCTGAAACAAAAGCTTTGCAGTGCTCCGATTCTATCATTACCCGAAGGCACCGATGACTTCGTGGTATACTGTGATGCTTCTCACCAAGGTCTCGGTTGCGTGCTGATGCAACGGGACAAAGTTATTGCTTATGCTTCGCGACAACTCAAAATTCATGAAAAGAACTACACCACCCACGATCTCGAGCTAGGAGCTGTCGTCTTTGCCCTCAAAATCTGGAGACATTACCTCTATGGCACTAAGTGCACAATCTTTACCGACCATAAAAGTCTCCAACACATATTCGATCAGAAGGATCTCAACATGAGACAACGCCAGTGGGTCGAATTTCTTACCGATTACGATTGTGAGATCAAATACCATCCGGGCAAAGCAAATGTTGTTGCCGATGCCCTCAGTCGAAAAGAACGAACGAAACCACTTCGAGTCCGAGCCCTCAACATGACTATTCACAACGATCTAAACATTCAGATTCTCACTGCTCAACTCGAAGCTCTGAAACCCGATAATATCAAAAACGAAGCCTTGCGAGGCATGGACAAACAATTCGAAATCAAGCCTAACGGGATTAGGTATTTCTCAAACCGAATCTGGTTACCCAGTTTTGGAAATCTACGAGACTTGGTAATGGATGAAGCTCACAAGTCCAAATATTCTATCCATCCTGGATCTGACAAAATGTATCACGGCATCAAGGAATTTTATTGGTGGCCGAATATGAAAGCTGAAATCGCTACAGACGTCAGCAAGTGTCTTACTTGCTCGAAAGTCAAAGCTGAATACCAAAAACCTTCTGGTTTACTCCAACAACCCAGCATTCCTGAATGGAAATGGGAACAAATTGCCATGGATGTCATAACCAAACTACCAAAGTCATCGAGCGGTTGCGATACCATTTGGGTGATCGTCGATCGTCTCACAAAATCTGCTCATTTTCTGGCAATCAAGGAAACCGACAAAATGGAACGCCTCACACAAATCTACATCAAAGAGGCTGTTTCTCGACACGGTGTTCCAATCTCGATTATCTCCGATAGGGATAGTCGATTCACCTCTCTCTTTTGGCAATCACTTCAAAAATCATTGGGTACCCGTCTTGATATGAGTACCGCATACCATCCTCAAACCGATGGCCAAAGTGAACGAACGATTCAAACACTGGAAGACATGCTACGAGCTTGCGTAGTTGACTTCGGTGTAAACTGGGAAAAACACCTACCGTTGTGCGAGTTTTCATATAACAACAGTTATCACACCAGCATAAAGGCTGCACCCTTTGAGGCACTCTACGGTCGTAAGTGCCGCTCACCGATTTGTTGGACCGAAGTGGGAGATAGTCAACTCACTGGTCCCGAACTCATTCACGAAACAACCGAGAAAATCTTCGAGATCCAAAACAAACTTAAAGCCGCACGTGATCGTCAGAAAAGTTATGCTGACGTGAGACGCAAACCACTCGAGTTCCAGGTTGGGGATCGAGTGCTACTCAAAGTTTCACCTTGGAAAGGTGTTATCCGATTCGGTAAACGCGGAAAGTTGAATCCCAGATACATTGGACCATTCGAGATCCTCGAGAGGATAGGTCCAGTGGCATATCGATTGCAGCTGCCATCCGAGCTCAGCAGCGTGCATCCCACTTTCCACATTTCAAACTTGAAAAAGTGTCTGTCTGACGAGACACTTATCATTCCACTCGATGAAATCCGGGTTGACGACAAGCTCCATTTTGTTGAAGAACCCGCCGAAATAATGGACCGTGAGGTCAAACAACTCAAACAAAGTCGTATTCCCATTGTCAAGGTCAGGTGGAATTCGCGACGTGGACCGAAATTCACCCGGGAACGGGAAGACCAAATGCGACTCAAGTACCCTCAGTTATTCACTGAAGCTACTTCAAACACGACTACGAACTAAATTTCGGGACGAAATTCTCCTAACAGGGGGAGAATGTGACACCCGCCAAATTAGGACTAGTGATTAGTACCTAATCAGTTATAATACATGTAATTAGTTCTGTGTTAGGCTAATTAATGTATCAAGTAATATATATTGTTGAATATATACAGTCATGCGATTTGATTAAATCGCACAAGTTTCACATCGAATGTAATTCGGTTCAATTAATATGGACGTTGGTGAACAATTTTATTAAATAATATAATATTATTTAATAAACGCAATTATATCCAAAATATTATTTAGATAATATTTCAATTCAAATTCGTAACGTACAAACAAGGACTACACGATTAGATTATTAAACGCGCAAACAAATCGGAACAACTTAAAGTTATATTTTATAACGCAACCATTAAGTATTTGGTAAAATACTTCAACAAAAATATTGGGAAATTATTCGTATTTTAAAACGTATAAAATAAACATTTAACGTTTAAACGAACGGGAGAACGAACACCGCACGGAGCGCGATTGCGGGGACTGAAAAAGGTGAGGCTTTCACCTACACCCCACCTCTCTTTCCCTCTTTCTTTTATTTCCATTTCAACAAAAACACACACACACACCACTAAACACTCTCAAACCCATCACCACCAAATTTTCGGATCTATCATAACCGACAACAAAAGTTACATTTTCGGAATCACCATCAAGAGAGGAACAAGATTAACAAAGGCACCACCCTCGTTTTCTTCCTCGTTTTGTCTCGATTTGCAATTGTAAGAAATTCTCTAAATATTTAGATCCACTCATTTTGGTGTATTATTTCGGTGTTATAATGTTTACACAACTTAGTATTGTCCAAATGTATGAGGAAAACACAATTTTGCAGCCTAAAAATGAGTTAGATTTGGGTTTTGGGTTGAAAAATCGCGACAGCCGCTGGGTTCTGGGCTGGTGTTCATCTTTACGACACAAGCCTTGTGTTGCAGAACACAAGCCTTGTGTTGCGGAACACAAGCCTTGTGTTGCGGAACACAAGCACTGTGTCGCATTTAGTGTCGCAAAACATAAGACACAAGCATTGTGTCGCATTTAGTGTCGCAAAACATAAGACACGAGCATTGTGTCGCATTTAGTGTCGCAAAACATAAGACACAAGCATTGTGTCGCATTTAGTGTCGCATTAAGTTGCATATCATAAGACACAAGCCTTGTGTTGCGGAACACAAGCATTGTGTCGCATATTGTGTCGCAGACATGAGACACAAGCCTTGTGTTGCAGAGCACAAGCCTTGTGTTGCGAAACACAAGGGTTATGTCGCATTTAGTGTCGCAAAAACCCAAAAACAGAAGCCAAAAACATTCTAAGTGTTTAAAAATCACTTTTCATTAACCAAACCAAATACGATACGATTAATACGCAAAAATGGATAAATCAAAGTATAATAATAATGGTTAAGGTTATTATTATAAATCTGTCACCAACGGGCCGTACACGTTTTCAAAACACAAACCAAATAATCAACCAAATCGTAGTAATTTGGACATATATAGTTGTGTAACAACTACAAAGGTAGTCCTTTGAGATACCGACTCCCGTTTATAACCATCGCGTGTCGTAGACACCCTCAGGTTACAAGTCTTCGGACATCGATACTCGGCTAATCAATCAAAGTTTATTTAGATAAACTTCTCAGGCTCAGGTGAGTCTCATGGCCCCTATTTTACTGTTTTTCAATCAGGGGTGTGATATTATTGCTCGTTTTGTTTTACAAGTTGAACGCAAGTACAAATCAAAATCAAATACTACATGAATTACTTCAACTAATCAATTTAAAGCCCTCCATAGCATAGTCTGGTAATACGTAGTAGCGTGAATGTTAGTATATGATATCATATAGGATTGACAATCCTCGTCCGGGTTAGCACGCACTAACTGGTCAAACGGACGTATTAGCATTTGGGAAGATGAGTGTGGATTAGGCACTCGTAGGAGGCATTCAAGTTGGGTTTCCTTAATTGGACCTGACACTCAAGTTAAGCTCAGACTATGTGCTCATGGCTGTATAACTTTTATTTTGCTTAATTGCTTTATAAATTCAATTATAAATCTTGCGGTTCATACAATTATGTGTTGACATATAAACCTGTGAGCTCACCAGCGTTTCGCTGACCCATTTTAGCATGTATCACAGGTGACCAGTAGTAGGTTGGATTGCACAATCAAGATCAATTAGCTCGAGTCAGCATGCAAACAATCAGAGATTTAGCTGCATTATTATATTTTGTATAGATTAATTATGTACTTAAATCTCTCAATTTCCACCGAGCTAATGTAACTCTATTTTTGATGTAAACTTTGGTTTTTATTAATACAAGTGTAAAACGACGCATATAGTGGTCGTTCATTATATCTTTGTGCTTGTGATATTTGATTAGTAACACCCAATGTATGCTTCCACTAAACAGTAAATTTGGGGGTGTTACAGTTTCCGATACATATCGTTGATGGATAAACCTATATCGATGAAGATAGCTTCAAGCTATCGGTAAATCACTGTTTTGGCCGGCAGTGGTTTAAGGGTTCTTTGATTGGCTTATCAGGAACCGTCGATCCTCTTTGACGCTATGTGTTTATGTTTATTTGTTGTTAGATTTGTTATAAATAGGTTGAACTGTTGGTTACAGTTCCATTCACTTAGCTGTGAGCTAATCTCACCATGTTTAACATTTTGCAGATTTTGGTTATGGTTGAATCACGGGCATGACATGGGATACTGGATGGATGTTTGATTACTACGATGCTTACTCTGATATTCTGAGAAATCTTATTTTGGAAAATTTATATAACACCCATCTTTTGGTACTTTGTTTTGTAATTATATGTATGTAACGGTAATCTTTTGAAACTGTAAACTTTTGTAAATATATGTACATGCGAAATATATATATATATATATATATATATATATATATATATATATATATGCATATATAGTAATATATGTTTAGGGACAAAATACTTCCTACGTTTATATATATATATATATATATATATATATATATATATATATATATATATATATATATATATATAATATGTTTGTGAAAAGATGGGGTGTTATACTATCCCACCCCGACCCCAACATTTAGATGTTAGTTTTAAATTATTAGGTCTAACTCTAACAAAATAAAAGAAGGATGAATTATTAGGTCAAAAGTTGTATATATTATCTTTTTGGAAGCACAGGACTAAAAAAGGATCAAATTAGATCAGATTAACTATTACTTAAGGAAGTGATGGTGGACGTATAATTGCTTGCAATAAACCATTTTATATATTATTCATAGATGGAGTGATGTTCTGGAAAAGAGCAGCCAACTCTCTCTCTCTACAATGGCGATTAGGATTTTGCTTGGAACTTTAATCGATTGATCATTCTGATTAATCTACGCCATTTCTGTTTTGATTTCTGGTTTCATCGTGTTTAATTTATGCTATAGCTTCGTTCTTGTGGTTTTTGCGAGGCTTCATTTTTCATTTTTTCTAGAGAGATGGCAGGTTCGGCAAATAAGTAAAAGAAAAAGAAGGATTCTAGGGTTTCTGGTTCGAAGAATGGTGGCTCTAAAAGTGAAGATGATCGTGGTAGTACTGCCTCTTCTTCTGAATTAGATGTTGCGCATTCTCTGCAATCGCTACCTGGTCATGATGGTTTTCCGGTAACGGGATTAAACCCTAATCCGGTTTCCGGTTCTAATCTGGTTTCAGGTTTCCCTAATTCGGTTGATGTTTCTGATCAGATGTCTAGATCGAATATAGATGGACGTACGTCTGATGTGCTAAATTCTCATGTGGGTGTAAACCCTAGTTCACAGAAAGGTGATAAGCGTGATGCGGCTAGGGTTTTAAACCTTGCTTTGAAGAAAGACGGTGCAACTATGGAGGATCATCTGGTTAGGGTTTCTAATGTTCTAAGTAAGGATGATTTAGAGGCTGTTCCGTCTAGCAGTGCCTTTGAACCCTTAATCAGTCGTATTCCAAGACGTAGTGTGGGTGTTGCTGATGTTCATGCAACTCGTGATGATAGTGGTGTGCCTAATCCATATTCGCAGATTCTTGGTACTAATAGAAACCCTAGTGAAGAAGGTCTAGAGAACATGGGTGTTGGATGAATTAGATTAGTAAGTCTAATGAATTTAAAGGATTATTCTTCGTTGAATGTGGAGACTGTGTATCATAATGTTTGAGGTTCTTATGTGGACACCAATTTGAATCAGGTTAGGATTGGTAAATCCTCTAAAATCCCTGGTTCTGTTTCGTCTGATGGTCATGACATGGTTGATGATCAAAAACAATCTGGCCCTTCGGTTTTATCAGTTGATTATATGTTGGATACTTCTAATGTGGTAAACGAAGTGGTAACTCAGGTTGGGATAAATGCCCCTAAAATCCATGAATTATATACTTCTATGGATGATAGTAAGATAGATGATCATGGAGCTGAACTGCAACATCAGAAGGTAGACGTGGGTGTTGATTTGGTCGACGAGCAGGTGGAGATTACTCCAATTCCAAAGGTTTCTGACTCCATTCCTGAATCGGCTACTGGCATGCCTACTTCTGATGATCATAATGCAATTCTAGGTGGGTCTAAACATGGTCTTGATAGGCTGGAAGCTGTTATGGTAGTTGTTCAACAACCAGGTCAAAAACAGCCCGTTCAAGGTGCTAATTCTTATGCTCAGGCTGTGGAGTGGGTTGTTCGTAAGAAGGTCATTTTTCAAGCTTTAAATTTGAGATCTTCTAGTGACGTGGATGTTGTGATTACTTTGGCTACGGTAATTGAAACGAGTAAAAAGTACTCTAATACTTTGTATGGGTACTTCATAGGTAGACGTTTGGCTTTTCCCGTGGTTCAGAATTACGTTATGAATGTGTGGCAAAAATTTGGCATTGAAAAAGTCATGATGAATTTGAATGGATTCTTTAGTTTCAAATTTTCCTCGGAAAACGGTATGAATGAGGTTCTCGAAGGGGGCCCATGGATGATTAGATTGATTCCTATTATGCTAAAGAAATGGTCTGCTAATGAGGATTTAGCTAAGGAGGACTTGTCTAAAGTTCCTGTTTGGATTAAGTTACATAATATCCCGCTTCTTGCCTTTAATGAGGAAGGGTTAAGTGACATTGCTACCAAGGTTGGGACCCCAATTATGCTTGATTCTTATACTAGTACGATGTTCACGGATTCATGGGGTCGTCCAAATTTTGCTCGCGCTATGGTTGAGATTGATTTAGGGCTGAATTGAAGGAAAGTATTTCGGTGGCAATCCCAAAGCTAGAAGGTAATGGTACTATTCTATAAACAGTTAGGGTTGAATATGAGTGGCGACCGCCTAGATGTAGTACATGTAATATTTTTGGGCATAAGGATGATGAATGCCCAAAAAATGTGATTCGGGTTGAAGGCCGAAAACCTAATAATTCTGATTTTGTTGTTCCTAAGAAGATTGCTCGAGGACCTTCTAAGCCGGGTACAAAGTCTGGTGACGGTTTTGTTTTGCAGAAAACGAAGCCAAAAGTGATTTACAGGGTAAAAATTTTGGGGAATGCTTCGTCTCAGGTTCCAAAGTCTAATGATCAACCTCAGTCTTCTAAGATGGTCACGGGGAATGTTCCTATTACATCAGGCAATCGGTTTGGTGTTCTTAATGGGAATGATAAAGAGGAGGATATGCGGGGTAAGAAGATTCAATCTGAATCTGGTCGAGTGGATGCCCAAAGTCAGCCCTTACGTTCTAAAGGGGATGACTATGGGGGTAGTAGTTATATGGAGGATTCGGAATCGGATATGGAAAACGTTTATGATGAGACGTCTGATTTTATGAAACTTCCTACAGGTGGGCCTATTTCTGAGGGGGCAAGAACTCCTGGTTTATCTGTGCCTCATGGTTAGTCTTGCATCTTGGAATATAAGGGGCTTGAACCGTGTCCCAAAACAAAATGAGGTCCAACAGGTGGTACGTGAGAATAAGTTGTGTATTTGTGCCATTTTGGAGTCCCATGTCCACATCTCTAACCTTGAGCGCATTTGCTCTAGTATTTTTAGAAGATGGAATTGGACTTCTAATGCATCTAGGAGTGCTAGTGGTTCACGAATTATTCTTGGATGGGGTTCTGATATGGTTGATCTGATGGTTATTTCATTCATGGATCAGATTTTGCATTGTCAGGTTCGGGTGCGTGATAATAATCATTCATTTTATTGTTCCTTTGTTTATGCGAGTAACTCTTATATCCGTAGACGTGAGTTATGGGATTCCCTTCAATTGCATCGACGATTTGTGTCTAATGCTCCTTGGACAGTGTCAGGTGATTTTAATGCTATTCTTAATATGGAAGATACTTATTCTGGTTCTTCTAGTCAACCTATCTCTATGAGGGAATTCTGGGAATGTGTGGAGGATATTGGGCTTGTGGATGTGAATGCTATGGGATTGCATTTTACTTGGAATAAGCGCCCTCATGTTGAAGATGGTATTCTGAGGAAAATTTATCGTATCATGTGTAATGGTGAGTTATTAGGTACTTTTCCAGAGGCACTTGCCATATTTCAGCCTTATCGGATTTCTAATCATTCTCCTTCTGTGTTTAATCTTCCCTTGCTTATGAAGCCTCGGGTTTAGTCTTTTCGGTTTTATCATTTACTTACTTATAAACCTGAATTCAAGGGGATTGTCCAGGATGCTTGGAATGAATCTATTGAGGGTTGTGCTATGTTCCAGATTACTAGACGGTTGAAGAGGCATAAAAAACCTCTTGCTGCTCTATTGAGAGCTCAGGGACATATTCATAAGCGGGTTATTAGTCTCCGAGCTGAGTTGGATGCAGTTCAAAAAGTGTTAGATGCTAATCCGGACTCAGTTGAGTTAAGAGAAGAGGAGAGCCTTTATCATCGTGCCTTTAATGCGGTTGTCATTGATGAGGAGGGGTTTTTGAAGCAGAGAGCTAAGATTGAATGGCTTCGGGTTGGTGACTGTAACTCTAAGTATTTTCATAACGTGGTGAAGGAGAAGTCTAATAGGGGTCGGATTGATCAGGTGCATGATATGCTTAATATTATGCATGAGGGGGATTCGGTGCCTTTAGCTTTTGTGGAGCATTATCAGAATTTTTTGGGTTGTGCGGGTGATACTAGACTTTTGAATGATTCCGGATTACTCTCTAGAAAATTTTCTAGGCATGAGGCTGATTTGATGATTCGTCCCGTTACTATGGAGGAGGTCAGAATTGATATGTTCTCTATTAGAGATTCTAAATCCCCGGGGTCGGATGGGTATTCTGCTGCTTTTTTAAGCGGTCCTGGGACGTTGTTGGAATTATATTTTTCGTGCTGTTTGTGAGTTCTTCTCTAATGGTAAGATTTTAAGAGAGATTAACCGTACAGTTATTGCCCTAATCCCGAAGGTTGTGACTCCTTCTAGGATTAATGACTTCCATCCTATTTATGTAATGTTTTGTATAAGTGCATTAGTAAGCTGATTACGAATAGGATTAAGGAAGGTTTGATGACTATTATTAGTGATAATCAGTCGGCGTTTATTCCAGGGAGGAGTATTTCTGATAATATTTTGTTAACTCAGGAACTTATGTGGGGTTATCACCTTAACCATGGCCCTTCTCGTTGTGCGTTTAAGATTGATATTCAAAAAGCGTATGATACGGTGGATTGGGAATTCCTTCGTACTATATTGCATGGATTCGGTTTTCACCATGTAATGGTTGATTAGATTATGGCTTGTGTTTCTAGCACATCTTTTTCCTTGAGTGTTAATGGAAGCGTTCATGGGTATTTTCAAGGAAAGAGAGGTTTGAGGAAAGGGGATCCTATGTCTCCTTACCTTTTCACGTTGGTTATGGAGGTTCTGACTTTAATTCTGCGGAAGAAGGTGGATGAGTCTCTTTCCTTTAAGTACCATGCTAAGTGTGATAAACTTGGTCTGGTTTATCTTTCTTTTGCAGATGATCTTTTTCTGTTTGCTCATGGTGATTTGAACTCGGTTAAGATGCTACAATCAGCCCTCAATGATTTTAAAGAGGTTTCTAGATTAGTCCCAAGTATTCCGAAGAGTACTGCTTTTTTCTGTAATGTTCCCGTTAATGTGAGGCAACAAATTCTTAGTACTATGCCTTTTGACGAGGGTGTGTTACCTGTTAGGTATCTTGGGGTTCCCCTCATTTCTAAGAGGCTTCTTAAGACTGATTGTAAAGTCTTGGTGGAGAAGGTTCAGAACAGGTTTTGAAATTGGAAGAATAAGTCTATATCTTTTGTTGGACGTGTCCATCTTATTATTTATGTTCTCTCCTCTCTTCATGGTTACCGGGCTTCTATGTTTATCCTTCCTCGGTCAATTAATTCTGAATTGGAGAAGATTATGAGAGGTTTTCTTTGGTGCCAAGGGCCTATGAAATCTGGTAAAGCAAAGGTGGCTTGGGAGGATTTATGCTTGCCAAGGCGAGAAGGTGGCTTGGGTATCTGTCGTTTGGGAGAGTGGAATATTTCTTTGATGACCAAACATATCAGGAGTATCATTAGTACGAAGGATTCTATTTGGGTTAGATGGGTATATGCCTATAAGCTGTGTAACCGTAGCTTTTGGGATGTTTCTGCCCAAAATAACATGAGTTGGGGATGGAGGAGTCTCCTTCATATTAGGGATCCGATTCATCCTTTTTGTTGGTATAGGATTGGGGATGGGAGGAGTGATTCTGTTTGGTGTGACACTTGGTGTGACCAGTGTCCTATTGCTCGGGTCTTCTCTTGTTACCGTGATATCACTCATCAGGGCTTTTTGGTTACTGATTCTGTTGCTGACCTTATTGATGGTGCTGTTTGGAGATGGCCTAGCTTGTGGACTTAGAGGTATCCTATTTTTTCCCAGATTGTGGTTCCCATTCTTTCTTCTTATCCTGATAAGCTTTTCTGGCGTGACGGTGATGGTAATTTTTCTAACTTCCGGGTAAGTGAAGTTTGGGAATATATTCGGATGCGGTGTTCTGCTGTGGCGTGGGCTTCGATTATTTGGTTTCCCCAGTGCATTCCTCGACATGCATTTAATATGTGGCTTGTGTGTAAGGGCAAGCTGAAGACTCAAGATCGCCTGAGGCAATGGGATGTTGGCCCTTCGATCAACTTAAACCTGCTTCGGTACTATTTATGTGGATCATTCCCTGATTCACATTCTCATTTTTTGTTTGAATGTGTGTTTTCTTCGCAGGTTTGGTTTTGGGTTGTTAGTTATGCTGACATTCCAATTGTTTCTGATAAGCTGGAAGATGTGCTCCCTTTTTTCCTATCTGCTTCTTCTTCGAAGAATGTTGATCATGTGATTTCTCACTTATTATTGGCTGCTACGTCCTATTTTATTTGGAAAGAGCGAAACTTTCGTCTTTTTGCCAAATGAAGACGTTCGTATATTGAGCTTGCTGATGCTATTCTTTCTGAGATTCGACTGAAGTTGGTATCCTTTAAGTTCAAGCCTTCGTTTCGAACTTCTCGAGCTTTGGAGCGATGGAAGATCCCGTACCGATTTTAAGTCTTGGTTTCGTCCCTTTAGTGTGATATGGCTTCATGTGATGTTTTGCTGATTGGCTGCTCGTTTATTTCATATTGGATGTATTATTTATTTGTTCTCTGAGATAGGTCATTTAGATGTATATGGCATATCATATACAGAGTGTTTAGCCATAGCTAGCTTGGTGTCCATGTTGGTTCGGTAATGGTTGTGCCTTGTTCGTAGTGTCATTTGCCTATGTAACGGGTTGAGGTGTGGTTCTCTTCCACACCCATTGTATTTAAACGTTTGATTTGGTGTAATATATTTGCCGGGTGAAAACCCTTTACCCATACTATTGTTACTTTATGTTAACTATTTCCGCTTCTTAATATTTTGTATGTATTCTTGCTAAGGTTGGCGAATAAATCTTGTTTTTGTGACATGTATTTCTGATTATCTTAGGCGAAAGTTGTAATGGATATAGGAAATTCTGACCAATCCTATTGCGATAGTTTGCTTAGAATTAAAAAAAAAAGATGTTGGTTTTCTTTCAATTTAATGATGTAAAAGCATATTATATATACTTATAATGGTCACCCCCTACTTTTTCCCCAAGTTTAGAGTCTTATCAAAGAAATGATGAGACACATGATGATTCGCAATTGGATTTAATGTCTAGGTAGAATATCCCATAAAACGTACCTACAGAGACTAGGGTAATACACATATTTTAACATTAACTTGCAAATATTAGTGACATTACTGTTGTATATGTAAGTGGAAGATGGAAGTATTTGATTCTCATTTGATGATGGAGTAAGTTTTGGATGCTCATTTCAGCTCATAATATCCTAAACGACGGATTCCATGTTAGTGTAACCATCCATTTTTGCAATCACATTTAATGCATCAAATTTGTATTTATTATTCATAAAAATGGACAAAAGTATTTGTGGGCCAATGTGACCTGACACCCTCTTAAACTTACAATTTTGAATTGTACATATTTTGAATTTTTATTTAATAATTGGTCATTTTCATATACAAAAGAGATTGTCTTTGCTATGAGAATATCATACTAAGTAGATTTCAAATGTATATTGTTATCGTGCAGGCAAAATTAGGGAAGTGCTGAAGCTTGATGAGGATATGAAAGATATTGCAAGGTCTGACACCCAACGATTTAGGGTTACTGATTAACCTGCTAGAAACTCTAGTTATGTTTGTTTACTTTAGTATTAGGCTAAATGATTGTAATTACTTGTAATTAATTGTATATTTTATATGAATATACACTCCCGTAATTAGTTTATATTACGCTTACGTAATTAGTTGTAATTACGCGAAACAACCGGACGGAGTCCGACAAACTATACGACATTGGTAAAAACATTTCTATAAATAACTTTAATCTATTTTTAGAAGTTATTTATCACTATTTATTATTATGTTAAAATAATACGCGAAAAACCTAGACGTTTTAAATTAAAACGTCTCAAACGCAACGAAAATGCGCGAATTTAATTCGGCAACCAAACGAAAGTCATATAATATTTTGACAACTCAAAATAAAGTATTTTAATGATACTTCAATGAAAAATTATCCAAAACATAACGTTTATATAAACAACCTAAAATAACGTTAGGCGATTTAACGTTTTAGCGAAAATAACGGGTAAACGAACACAATACATAACCTAAACTTAATAGATAAAATTTAACTGATTTTTGACCCTAAGTGGGGCCCCTTGTTCATTCTCCCATTCCCCCATGTGCCCTCACATGGCACCAAACTTGAACCCACTAAAAACTCATGCAAGACTTACACATTCTCACTTTCTACTCAACCCATCACCTCATTTTCTCTCCAACCTCTTTCCAAAAACCCTTCTCTCTCTCTAACCTTTGGAGATCAGCCACCATACCACCACCACTCACCTCCCTTTTGACCACCACATCACCTCTATTGACCACCATAAACCACCATAAACCACCACATCAAAAATCATCTTTTTGCAAGAAATTTAAGCTCAAGAACATCAAGGCTGTCTTTTCTCCTTCAAATCATCATTGTAAGAACATTTTCTTCCTTATCTTTATGCTTATAATCATGCTATAGATTTCACTCAACCATATATGTCAAGAACATAACTTGATAACCACTTTTATTAACTTTAAACTCATGAAAAGTAATAACATTATTCTGCCCAGAAACTTTTCATCAGTTCTACAATTTTTATAGAATTCATTTCTTGATGAAACTGGATGTTTTTATTGTCCAAATTCAAGTTAAAAAGGTTATCTTTCCAATGCCGCTAACCATGTATTATTTTGACCCGTTTGCTATACTTAAAGATTTTTACAAGAAAACATGTATAATCTGTCAAAATGAGACTGAAAAATTATTCTTAGTGTTTTATGTATATCTAGGTCTACACACCTCCAAATTACTTGAGAATAGAACCAATTGTTCACATAATTCATTTTCTACAACTTTTCTCTTGACCACTTTTACTAGAAATGTATAGATTATGCCCAGAAAATGAATCTTTTTGCATGTCACCAAAACTGAGTATAGGAGAGAGAAATAATGATTAAAAATAGTAAAAAAATTTAATTAGATCTATAAAAATTACTGGATCTAGGTACCACGTGGGGGAACACCTGGAAATTTTTTTGTATTTGATTTTGGAAGTTTGGTATTTTTAAAAGTTAGAATAAGTGGCTGGAAAACCTGAAAAACTAAGTTTGGGACTGATTTTGGTTATAACATAAAAACCAACACTTTCGGGCTAGCTAAAAATATAAGGAATGACTTTTTTGGACTTTTGAACATATCTATGGGTTTTGGGAAAGTTTCGGGTCAAACCGAGTAGGTTTGACCAAGTCAACAAAAACGGGCTCGATTTCTAAAAACCGACAAATTACTATTTTTGGAAGGTGGTAACAAAAATGGCTTTAGGTGACTTAATTAATGACTTTGACTAGTTTGACTAGATTTGACCAACTTTGACCAGCTTTGACCAACGAGTTGACCAACTTTGACCAGCTTTGACCAACGAGTTGACCAACTTTAACCTATGATTAAAGGTTTTTAAGAACTAAATAATATGTTAGCAACACACGATATGTACTAATGAATAGTATACAACAAGACAAACTTAATAATAATGTCTAAACGAATTATTATTACAAACTTTTACCAACGGGTCGTACACGTTTTTATAAACGAACTTGAACAACTTACTTGAACATACCAGTTGAGTGAACTAGCTTTAGGTGGACATTAACCCTCCACCTACACTATTGGCTTAAGTGGACATTAACCCCCACTTATAAAATAGTTATAAATGGTCTTATGAGACAACTACTTATACAAAACCTTATACGTTTAGGACGTTAGAAGGTTGCTCTTTGGACACTTTCTTGCTTATTGATATTTGCTTGCTACTTGCTATACTAAGGTGAGTTTCATAGCCCATTTTTACTTGTTTTTGAACTGTTTTGGGGTGAGAATACATACACACAGAAACTTTTCAGATTTTACTTATGATTGTTTGAAACAGAAACATAAACTTTTACAGATTTTTACTTATGATTGCCAGAAATAGAAACGGAAACAAAATATACTCATTACATGAGTAGCAAAACTAATCCACTAATAAGTCCTCATTTTCATGGTTCGTTAATTTCATAAAGCGCGAATAATTGTGAATAGATCTATTGGGATTGACAATCTCGTCCGAGCTGGTCGCTCCAGCTAACTCACGGGCGCATAATTATTTGAATCAGGATGTGTCCCAGATTAGACACATAGAGGCAACAGAATTTGTTAAGCTTCGAATACATTAGCTCATGGTAATAGTATACTAAATACAAAACCGGATTTATTAATTAAAACTTTATTGTACAGAAACTTTACTATTTTTATAGAACTTTATCTTGCAAATTCTTTTTGTAAAACAGATTATCAGGAGTTTACGTTATTACTTTACAGAACAAACCTATGAACTCATCAACTTTATGTTGACCCTTTTTAGTATGTATTCTCAGGTTTACAGATGCATTAGGACTACCCATAAGAAACAAGACAGTAGGATGCTTTTGGAAAGCATAGCTTGAGTCACATATTTTCAAACAAGAGATTTAATTGCATTATGATATTTTATATCAGCGATTATGTATTAGAAATCTCTAGACTATTTTTGCGAACTCTAATGTTTTGGGATAACAGTTGTAAACATTTGATTTATTAAATGTAATGTTTTACAAACATCTCATATAGAGGTCGTTTGCTTTAATCTTTGTGTTGTGATAAATTTAGTCGTAGCCCCCGTGATACCTCATACTTCCGCTGCCACGTGTTTTGGGGTTGCGATAGATTGGTATCAGAGCCTAAGGTTATAGGGAACTAGGATTGCATTAGTGACCTAGACTATAACCATTAGGTTAGTATTCTTTGTTTAGTATGTATGGTTCAACGATTGCATCATTTGAATTTAATTTAACATAGCCGGATCAACTATGTACAATTAAAGGAGATTCGATGCAAGACCTGAAATGGTTATAGTGAACGAGAGTACAGTAGCAGACGTAGACCGAGGATAGAATGGGACTAACCTTTATGTGTGCTTATGTGCTAGGCTTTTATGTGTATATATATGTATAACCTTACGTACACTAAACTTATTTGCCACCCTTCATGGCAACCACTCCCACAGCTACATCGCCCAACTCTGAAAACGAGACTCAACCCTTATTTACCACTAAGGAGACTTCCACGGTACCACTTGCCCAACTTCATAGGGTAACTACATAATCAAATAGGACTCACTTGAGAATAATCTACGTGAGGATTCGCCAACCAAACAAGTCACATCTACTTCACCCTCTTCTTTCCGCTTGCAACCAAATCACTCGGGAACACGTATAGAACTTAAACCGTACGATACTTCATCACTTAGACGGACTATACCTACTTCCGCCACTTCACTTTCTCCACCCGCTCTCGACCTAGACATATGAATCGCGTGTGTTATACACCACTAGAAAGACTAACTGATAGACCTCCTCGGACTAGACCTTATCCTATTCATACTATTTCTACTTGATCATGTTTGGTCACTATTTCGACACGTTCATCAAACGATTTACCCATAACTTGATTCGCAACTTTGACTGCTCTGAACACCTTTATCAAACATTCATTCATTTCGAAACAATAACATGGTCATGGTTGACTACTTCAAGAACACTACTCGGTCATTGTCATGAATACTTTTTGAAACTACGATTTGGCTATTTACAACTCTTGAGATGCGGAGAATCTTTCGACATGAATACCCCTCCATACGCATAGGAACCCGTTCATCATACCATTCTGGTACTAGCTGCTAGGCTACGCCGCCATGAGAATACAATAGACGATATGGATTTTTCACAGACGTAAACTTTCAACCGATTTTTGACAAAACAAAATTTTCAACACTTTTCAATAACCAGAGCTTTCAACGAATTTTTGTTAAACAGAGTCTTTCAACGTGCTGACAAGAATTTCCAACGTATTTTGGTTGACATTATGTTTTCAACAGATATTATGATGACTTTTTTAACAAATAAAAATCGTACCTATAAACAAACACTTAATTTTCACTTAATTTGTCTCAAAGATCTATGTTTTCTAACGAACGGTGATGACTTATACTTTGACACACCTGCGGGTCTTCTAACGATTTACATATTGGAAATACGTTTACAACAATTTATATTGGATGTGATCCAACGAATTACTCATAACTTGTGAATTTTTTACAAACTGGTTTATTGACAGTTTTAACAAACTATTTATTGGAATCCAATTACTACTTTCATTTTTCTTTTATCAAGATTTGATCACTACTTTGACTTGTATGTCAACGAATTACCCAATACCCGAGACTTAATACACGCTTCCAACTACGATTCCTACTACGAACCACATAGGAATGTTTTCCTACTACGAACCCTATAGTAAATGACCTTACTACGACCGACTATTCAGGAATATTTGTCCTACTAATAGTACACGGGGATAATTTTCTAAACCTATACGAACGGGTGTGTTTACATCATGAAATAACAACCGAAACAACAACGCGTGACAGGACCCATAACTTTGTTACGGGTACGTTACCACTCAATAACTTGTCTATTTTTAATCTTATTCGGTACTAAATTATGCGATCACGCCCACAGACTTAGAAGCTAAGAATAACGCAGAAATAACAAATTGATTTTTATCGTGTAATCATAATTCAGAACCTTACTTCGACATAAGCAGACGAAACTTTTCTCCCTAGACTTAATAAACCATCGAGATCGAAACTTTCTTTCTCTTCTCCTTTCTCGATGCCATCTAAGAATCCCATCTTAATCGTCGCCATAAGAAACCTACCGGAACCTTAAAACAGAAAACCAAGAACTTAGACTATGATGGCTTACCCATCATCAAGGCCCGGTGAATCTCAAGATGAGATCCAGATATAATAAACTCAGATACACTAGAAACACACACTTACTCTCTCACAGATCCCACACAGACCGTAACTGCAAACTAATTTCGGGATGAAATTCTCTTAACAGGGGGAGAATGTAACACCCGACGATTTAGGGTTACTAATTAACCTGCTAAAAACCCTGGTTACGTGTGTTTAGTTTAGTATTAGGCTAAATACTTGTAAATACTTGTAATTAATTGTATATTTATGTGAATATACACTCCCGTAATTGGTTTATATTACGCTCACGTAATTAGTTGTAATTACCCGAAACAACCAGACGGAGTCTGACAAACTATACGACGTTGGTAAAAACATTTCTATAAATAACTTTAATATATTTTTAGAAGTTATTTATCACTATTTATTATTATGTTAAAATAATACGCGAAAAACCTAGACGTTTTAAATTAAAACGTCTCAAACGCAACGAAAATGCGCGACAACCAAACGAAAGTCATATAATATTTTGACAACTAAAAATAAAGTATTTTAATGATACTTCAATGAAAAATTATCCAAAACATAACGTTTATTTAAACGACCTAAAATTACGTTAGGCGATTTAACATTTTAGCGAAAATAATGGGTAAACGAACACAATACATAACCTAAAATTAATAGACAAAATTTAACTGATTTTGACCCTAAGTGGGTCCCCTTGGTCGTTCTCCCATGCCCCCATGTGCCCTCACATGGCACCAAACTTTAACCCACTAAAAACTCATGCAAGACTTACACATTCTCACTTTCCACTCAACCCATCACCTCATTTTCTCTCCAACCTCTTTCCAAAAACCCTTCTCTCTCTCTAACCTCTGGAGATCAGCCACCATACCACCACCACTCACCTCCCTTTTGACCACCACATCACCTCCATTGACCACCATAAACCACCATACAAGCACCACATCAAAAATCATCTTGTTGCAAGAAATTTAAGCTCAAGAACATCAAGGCTGTCTTTTCTCCTTCAAATCATCATTGTAAGAATATTTTCTTCCTCATCTTTATGCTTATAATCATGCTATAGAGTTCACTCAACCATATATGTCAAGAACATAACTTAATAACCACTTTTATTAACTTTAAACTCATGAAAACTAAAAACAATATTTTGCGCAGAAACTTTTCATCAGTTCTACGATTTTTATAAAATTCATTTCTTGATGAAACGGGACGTTTTTATAGTCCAAATTCAAGTTCAAAAAGTTATCTTTCCAATGCCGTTAACCATGTATTATTTTGACCCGTTTGCTATACTTAAAGATTTTTACAAGGAAACATGTATAATCTGTCAAAATGAGACTGAAAATATATTATCATTGTTTTATGTATATCTAGGTCTAGACACCTCCAAATGACTTGAGGATAGAACCAATTGTTCACATAATTCATTGTCTACAACTTTTCTCTTGACCACTTTTACTAGAAATGTGTAGATTATGCCCAGAAAATGAATCTTTTTGCATGTCACCAAAACTGAGTATAGGAGAGAGAAATAATGATTAAAAATATTAAAACATTTAATTAGATCTACAAAAATTACTGGAGCTAGGTAACACGTGGGGGAACACCTAAAATTTTGTTGTATTTGATTTTGGAAGTTTGGTATTTTTAAAAGTTAGAACAAGTGGCTGAAAAACCTAAAAAAATAAGTTTAGGACTGATTTTGGTTATAACATAAAAACCGACACTTTCGGGCTTGCTAAAAATAGAAGGAATGACTTTTCGGGACTTTTGAACATATCTAAGGGTTTTAGGAAAGTTTCGGTGAGTAGGTTTGACCAAGTCAATAAAAACGGGCTTGATTTCTAAAAACTGACAAATTACTATTTTTGGAAAGTGGTAACAAAAATGGGTTTAGGTGACTTAATTAATGACTTTGACCAGTTTGACCTGGTTTGACCAACTTTGACCAACGAGTTGACCAGCTTTGACCAACGAGTTGAAAACTTTGATCTACGATTTAAGGTTTTTACGAACTAAATAATATGTTAGCAGCACACGATATGTACTAATGAGTTGTATACAACAAGACAAACTTAATAATAATGTCTAAATTAATTATTATTACAAACTTTCACCAACGGGTCGTACACGTTTTTATAAACAAACTTGAACAACTTACTTGAACATACATGTTGAGTGAACTAGCTTTAGGTGGACATTAACCCTCCACCTACACTATTGGCTTAAGTGGACATTAACCCCCACTTATACAATATTTATAAATGGTCTTATGAGACTTCTACTTATACACAACCTTATACGTTTAGGATGTTAGAAGGTTGCTCTTTGGACACTTTGCTTGCTTATTCATATTTGCTTGCTACTAGCTAAACTAAGGTGAGTTTCATAGTCCCCTTTTACTTGTTTTTGAACTGTTTTGGGGTGAGAATACATACACACAGAAACTATTCAGATTTTACTTATGATTGTTTGAAATAGAAACAAAAATTTTTACAGATTTTTACTTATGATTGCCAGAAACAGAAATAGAACATATACTTATTACATGAGTAGCATAACTAATCTACTAATAAGTCCTCAATTTCATGGTTCGTTAATTTCATAAAGCGCGAATAATTGTGAATAGATCTATTGGGATTGACAATCCCGTCCGAGCTGGTCGCTCCAGCTAACCCACGGGCGCATAATTATTTTAATCAAGATGTGTCCCGGATTAGACACATAGAGGCAGCAGAATTTGTTAAGCTTCGAATACATGGCTCATGGTAATAGTATACTAAATATTGGACCGGATTTATTAATTTGAACTTTATTGTACATAAACTTTACTATTTTTACAGAACTTTAACTTGCACTTTATCTTGCAAATTCTTTTTGTAAAACAGATTATCAGGTGTTTACATTATTGCTTTACAGATCAAACCTATGAACTCATCAACTTTATGTTGACCCTTTTAGTATGTATTCTCAGGTTTACAGACGTAGTAGGACTACCCATATGAAACAAGACAGTAGGATGCTTTTGGAAAGCATAGCTTGAGTCGCATATTTTCAAACAAGAGATTTAATTGCATTATAATATTTTGTATCAACGATTATGTATTAGAAATCTCTAGACTATTTTTGCGAACTCTAATGTTTTGGGATAACAGTTGTAAACATTTGATTTATTAAATGTAATGTTTTACAAACGTCTCATATAGAGGTCGTTCGCTTTAATCTTTGTGTTGTGATATTCAATTTGGTTGTAGCCCCCGTGATACCTCATACTTCCACTGCCACGTGTTTTGGGGGTGCGACAAAGGTCACTGATTTTGGAGCAGTCACTTCTTATGTTTGGAAGAGGATATAATTATGCAACAGCTCTTGAGGGGGCCTTGAAGGTTAAGGGGGTGGCACTTAGGCAAAGTGAAGGGATACTTGTTGGTGAAATGAAACATGGTCCCTTATCTTTAGTTGATGAAAACCTTCCCATTGTTGTCATCACTACCCGTGATCAATGTTTCAGGTTGGTTAAAATGGCAGTTTTAGTATAAAAATAGGATTAAGGTTAGAGATGGCGATGACCCATTTTCCAACAAATGGGTCGGTTTGGGTCATGCAAATGGGCTAAGTTAACATATTTAGCTTAGGAGGAAATAGGTCCAATGGTTTATAAATCAACCGAGTTGTATTCAAATTGTACAATTAAGCCCAACCCGACCCGACTTGTTTAACCTGCTCTAGTTACCAACGTTGAACTGAACCCTGTATTGCATGTTCCGCAATCCCTTTGACCTGCCCATCTAGTTTAGGTAGTTGACTTGCAAGTTGCTTTGATTTATTGATTATTATTTTCCTATCAGCAAACAGCAGTCGGTTATTCAATAACTTAAGGCGCGAAAGGGGTGGCTGATTGTAATGTGTACAGAAGGTGATGCATTAGTTATATGTTGTGGATCTTGCAGGGTAATTGAGGTTCCTCTAGTTGTCGATTGCTTCCATTGCAGCTAAATGACTTTGTTAAAAACACAAGCCTGTATACATGTTTGTTTACATAAAGTATCTTTTATATCCAAATATAAACTGGGATTTTCTGGTTTTTTAAAGCTGCTAGTAGTAATTTTAATACTGCTAAAGGAATTAGCTATTTTAATGTTGTAGCTGGTATGATAAAAGGTTGCTGTTATTGGTTGACTTTTTTCAGTCAATGTATTGAGTCAATCTCTAGACAGCTTGGTTCATTTGATAACCAACTATACTTAATGTTTGCTGTTGAGGTATATGGGATATGGGAAGACTGAAGATGTGAAGATTAGATGATTGAAGAGAGAAGACTTGAAGATTTTTTGTTTTTACGTTCTAGGATGAATTGTAAAAATGGTCCTATTTATGGCCATTTTAGATTGTATTTTTCGTTTTCTAGTGTTGGCAATTTTAGATTTTATAGGTACTATTGTAAAAATGGCCGACATAGGAGTTAGATTAGATTAAGGCTAGTAATAGGAGATTTTGTATGTGTTTTGGATGTTCACTAAAAATGTCCCTTCGGGAATACCTCTCGAATACCTGTAATTACTATTTTTTGATCTAATAAAATTTTGTCGGGGTACCGTCTCCTTTACCCCAAAAAAAAAACATTTTGTTAACCTCTATCTCTTGTAGTATACCTATCAAATTTTACATTTGTGACATAATCCACCAAAAGAAAAAAGAAAAAGTGCTTAAAATGTTTCGAACTACTATTTAAAAGCTGAAATATGAACTTATATCATCATTATGCAAGTAAAACATACCTAACCTCAGGCAGTTGAATAAACTCGAATGTAAAATTTGGTCACATATAATCACCTAAAGTGTAGCCATAAACATCATTTAGATACACATATGTGATATGGTGTGGCTATTATAAATCTTTATAGTCACATGACCGTGCTAGAAATAAATGTGACTATATACATTTGCTTTTGGCAAGCTAACACACGCTAAATTTTAGACGCACATAATAGTTATGTGACCATATGTACCGGATTTTAGCTATACTAAAATCATGTGTGACAAACTCGACTCTATGATTTAGACACATAAACAATTACCTCATGTGACCATATAAAGTCTCATGAATTAGACACACAAACACTCAATGTGACTAATATCAAATTTAATCATAATCCTTTTTGCTCATTTTTGCAATAAATAATAGCCACATGAATATTTAACGATGTGACTATTATAAATATATATATATATATATATCACATATAATCACCTATAGTATGGCCATAAACATTATTTAGATACACATTTGTGATATGGTGTGGCTATTATAAATCCATATAGTCACATGATCATGCTAGAAATAAATGAGACTATACACATTAGCTTTTGGCAAGCTAACACACGCTAAAGTTTAGACACACATAATAGTCATGTGACCATATGTACCGGATTTTGGCTACACTAAAATCATGTGTGACACACTTGACTCTATGATTTAGACACATAAACAATTACCTCATGTGACCATATATGGCATGTGGTCACAGTGATTCAAGTGTGTGACATAGATTTGTCACGTTTTATATGTATATCATGACTAATGCTTCAAACTTACTCTTCATTCGTCACGCGTTTCAATTCATATGTGGCTAAATAATCAGTCAGAAAAATAGCTATGACCATTTGCCACATAAATGTACGAAGGTGTGGCAATACATTCACGAATGGTCACACGATCGGAGTTCATATGTGGCTAACTAATAACTTGAATTTTATTTTGGTACCTTTAGCCACATAAATATTCAAATGTGTGGCCGTTTAATTTCGGCTATGTGTGACCAAATCTCATTTTTGTACCTCGTTGGGTATTCACAGGTGTTTCTCCGTTCACAGGGGTAGTGGACTGTTATTTACCATAGTATCGCGAATGCGACTTGCCTCATATTGGGCAATGGCTTCAGCTATACGTCACTCAAGTATTTGTTCGGTGGTTTCCACAACAGGAGGTGTAGTCGCTCGTCGACTGTTTCGGGTCTTCCTTTGATTTGGTGGCATGATTGCGTTCTGCGATGAATAAAATGCAGAAATTAACGCCAATGTAAGAAATGTGAAGAATGATATTTCACATAGTGCGAATAATCGAGTAATACGAAGAATTAATGCTATCCCCATCACGTATCTTATGACTATGAAACACCCATATGTACTTAGTATAATATAATCACGTTGTCATGCGTCATCATATGATGCTAACTATATACTTCTTTTCATCCCCATTTAATACGATCAGGTTCACACGAAATCAAAGCAAGAATGAACGAACTGGATGTAGTATGGTTCAAGAAATACAAGGTGAAAACAACCATACGTTATATCATACAACAAGCAAAAATGTCCGTATAGTGAACAGATAGATTAAATGTGCGATAGTGTCGGTCGGTGGGTTCTCGTGTGTCAATGTGTCGTTGTTAGCATAATCGTGTTTAGAGAGTTCCTCGTAGGAATATTTTACGTAGGCAGAGATATTTCTCTAGGCGCGTTGTGACAATAGTTATCGTATAGCGAGTTAGACGTATGCAAATGAATGTATGCATGAGTGTCCTAGTCAAGGCTATAGTCTAGGTCTCTAAGACTCCTAAGTCACTAAAGACTTCTAGTTGCTATAACCAATGTCTCTGATACCAATCTGTCGCACCCCCAAATTCACGATTATATATTATCAGATGGTTTGCGGAAGCATTAGATCAAGCGAGGGCGCCGACGTAAACATTGGACATTCATACATATCAGAGCATATGATTATTGCAGAACATATATATTAAGATGTCATAAATATTTGTTTACAAAAGCTTACGATTCATCAAATCGTATAAGTAGAAATGTAGTTAAAATTATACAAAAGTGGATTTCAAAAATATGACTAAAACATTTTAGTTATACAAAAGAAATCCATTTGCTCCAAAAGATGGCATCCTATATTCATCGTGGGTCGCCTAGTTCCATATGTATGCAGTCTTACTTGTGCAGCTAATTCGCTGAAAAACATAGTAAAAAGTCAACATGGTTGTTGGGTGAATTCACAGGTTTTATGTTTAAGAGTAAAGCTTGATAAACCAAATATGCTTATAAAATGTTATTGCCATAATAATTAAATAATGTTCTGTGAAATGTTATCCAAATACAAGTTAAATTGGGATGTCACCCAAGAGGTAGTTCAAACTTATATGTAGGAGAGTAGTATCCTAATCAAAAGTAATTGTAGGAAAGTAGTGTCCTAATAGTTTGTAGGAAAGAAGTATCCTATTAGTTGTAGGAAAGTAGGTATCCTATTCAAATATGTTTGTAGGAAAGTAAGTATTCTAAATTATGTTTGTAGGAAAGTAAGTATCATAATCCAAAATATGTTTTATGAGAAAGTAAGTATCCCTAATCCAAGTCAGTAGGATCCAACACCCAAGTCTGTAGGACAAACCAATATAGTAGGGAGAGTAAGTGTCCCTCAATCCAAGTCAGCAGGATCTGATCCAAGTCAGTAGGATCCAATACCCAAGTCTGTAGGGCAACAAAAAATATAGGGAGAGTAAGTGTCCCTCGATCAAAGTCATCAGGATCTGATCCATGTCGGTAGTATCCAATACCCAAGTCTGTAGGGCAACCATCACATTTCAAAATAGTTTATGAAAATGTTTTCATAAGTACTAGTCTGTATAAAAGCCTAAAAGCATTTTATAAATAGTTTGTATGTATGAAATAATTCTTATATATATGTATAGTTCAACAGTACTTTAGCTATCAATTAAATCATGAATACATTCATATATAATTAGTAGTTGGGAGTATACAAGCATAATAGCAATTATGAAAATAATGTCTATCATGGCAACTAATAAAATAGTAACTATGTTTTTCACCCCTAGTTGAAAATAGTAAAACTAGTAAAAAAAAGGGGGGGCTGTGAACTCACCTTGTGAGCTAAATGTGTACAAGTTCTAGCAAAGCTTAAGCCCAAGTGTACTCCTATTCGGAAATCTCCTAACGCCCTAAACGTATGAGATTATAAGTAAATATGTGAATGTTGTAGTTGACCATCCATGCTAGTGTTCATTCGACCAAATTATGTCCAAAGTATTTATTTAAAAGTTTGTAAAATGAGTACGGCGTGTTGGTGATGTTTTGAAATTATAATTTCAAAAGTATAATTATGTTTGTTTCATATGTTAAAGTTTTACAATCGCATATCGTATCGTATAAATATTCATAATCGGATAAGTTTGATACTTTATTAAAAAGTATTTATAAAAAAATGTATTATTAGCATCACTCGATGCGACACTTAGTATATTTGCGACACTAAAGTTTGTACTGTAAAATATGAAAATTTTGTATTTTTAGCGACACTAGAGTAAGTGTCGCTATAGCTCCATTTTTGGCATTTTTGGCGTCACTTGACCAAGTGTCGCTGAAGACTTGTGACACTGTATAATCAGTCAGCTTGTAGAGTGAACAGCCGGGTCGTGTTACTTTTTGAGTGGAATCCACCGAATACATCATGTATCCGCCGGGCACTCACTCTGGTTAGAACAGTCTGTTTTCATAATCAGCTCGCAAAACAAGTTTTCTAACCTAGTTTCGGACATAATCGGTTGATAGAACACTAAAGCATGATGATATAAGTATTTTAAACATGAATTTTAAAGAAAGATTGATGGTTGCTTACGGAAAAAGTGAAAACAAAAAAATGATGATGAGACACGATGATGATGAGGAAGATGATGAAGATGGTGATTCACGATGATGATGATGATGATGATGATGATGATTTGTTGCTACTGCTGCTGCCGATCATTGTTATTGTTGATTTTTAATGATGATGGTCAGTGGTGATGGTTGTAAACCGAGAGAGATGAGACGGTGAGGATGTTTCTGATGATGATAAATGAAAAATGATGATTCTTGTGATGTTGTTGCTGTCGATTGTTATTGTTATTATTTTGTTTTTGTTGTTGATTATTTAGAGAGAAACCGAGAGAGAGATGAAAAAGATGAAGAAGAAAATGAAATGAAGTAAAAAGGGTGTGTTGGTTTTCTTTAGTCTACACACAACAAGACAAGATCCACATTTTGCGGAGATGTCCGGCTCATTTTTAAATGGGTGGGTTGGTTGTCTCCAATTCGTAGTATTTAGCCCGTGTTTGTTTACCCGATCATTTTAAAATGTAATATTTTTAATTTAAAATTTTTGTAAATATGTATTCGAATATATTTTAGTTGAAGTATTTTATAAAAATACTTTATTCGAGTGATAAAATTATAACTTTGTTTTATTTTAGTTTGTCACATATGTTTCGAATTGTTTCATCGCATAACATATGTTTTAAATAAAACGAAATATGTTTTTGGATACTTTAATATCATTCGAGTAAATAATGTTTATATATAATTACATTATTTAGAAAAAAAATTTGGGTAAAGGGTAAATTACCCGGTAAATATATTACTCCAAAAAACCATTAAGTACAATGGATGTGAGTGGATCCCACACCTCAGCCTGTTATATAGGAAAAAAAGACTACATAACAAGGATACAATCACAAACCGACAATTGACTCAACAAAAGAATCAACCAAAAAAACATAAGACAATAAGCAACCACTACATTTGACTTGACCACATCAAACATAAACTATCTTTTTATCTGCCCACGGAGGTTGATATCAAAAGCTTTACAAAAGGCATCTTGTTCTTCAGTTAAATCATAGACTTGATCACCATAACCCCCATAGAAATCATCATCATCATAAAATGGCTAGCACCACCACCTCCTCCAGATCCAGATCCATATGCCATAAATTGGGAGGTCCATCATAAACCTCTTTAATATCACTTTCCGAGTCCTCCAAATTTTTATCCACATTAGAATCAGAGTTCTTATTTTCATGAGAAGCCTTCCCATTACCCTTTGAAATCTCAACTTTTCGAATTACATCATCCATTTTAGAATCATTCCCACCAAGAGCAGAAAAAGAATTGGATGTACTCACCTTTAAATCCTCCTTTGCATTCGATTTCTCTTTATTAGCAGCTACTTTAGGACGGTACACAAAGTTAGGCTTCTGTTTTTCTAAATTTACCCCTTCAAACATCCTTGTATTCAGCCCCTGTTTTGTTTTAGCACCTTTTGATCGGACTTCCACAAAACCATCTTCTTGAATATTTGTTTTCTTCTTTGTTGCTTGTGTTGGGCATTGATCATTAGAGTGCCCAAATATCTTACACCCATCACATCTAGGCGGCTTCCACTCATATTCAACCAAAATAATCTCCCTAGTATAACCAGTACCGTCCAAATATGGGATAGCAACATCTATTTTATCCAATAACTCCTTGTAAGAACCAATTTCAATTAGGGCTCGAGCATAGCTGTTCCTACCCCAGGATTCCACACACATGGAGCTTGTGTATGAATCTAGCATCATTGGATTACCAAGGATTGAAGCAATCATACTTAACCCATCACCTGTATAAGCAACCTTAGGAACATCATGTAGCTTAACCCAAATAGGCACCTTAGCAAGATCTTCTTTCTTTAAGCTAACACTTGGTGCCCATTTGTTAAGGATAATTGGAGCAGTTCGAATCATCCATGGCCCATTTACTAACACATTTTCAATACCCTCAGACGATGAAAACTTAAAGAATAAAATTCCCTTGGCATTCATCATAACCTTTTGCATACCAAATTTAGACCAAGCATTACGAACATAACTTTCCACCAATGGAAAAGCAATCCTCTTACCAATAAAGTAACCAAAAAGAGTGTTCTCAAACCTGTTATTAACCTCCACCACTGAACGGTTTGTTTTACACGATACGAAATACTTGTTAAATATCATTGAAATAATATTTATTAAATTATAATGTTATTAAATAATTTCGTATCATTTAATAATTTTCGTTCACCAATGGTCATATATGTTTGTCGGATTTGTTGTCGATCATTTTGTAAGCAATTATAATAATTACGAAATATGTAATACTACGTGTATTAACTAGTTGGGCTTTGCTAGACTTATCTCTAAAATGCTGTGAAGTCACTTAAGTAGGGAATTAGCCTAAATCATGCTTGTGTTTAGTGTACTTAATTGTATCCAAATTTGTGGGGTGTCACAGTGAATGGGCCAAACCAGCCCCATATCTCAGAACGGGTCATAAGTGCCAAAACGGGTCACAAATGACCCAATCGTATGAAATGAGTTAGACTAAGGCTATGGAGCTTTGGTCGATTACTCTAAGTTTGTTTTAGTAGGTAGAAAGTGTGTGCAAAGGATAGGGATGTATAAGTTTGTGGTTTGGGATTTGAGTCATTCACCTAAAGTGATAAAAATGGGTGAAAATGAATCACATGCCTATATCATGTGATTTAGTGAAATTTGAAAAAGTGTAAAAAGGGAAACCTTTATTTTGGTCTTATGGAAGTGCCTGCAAAATTTGAGAAAACTCCTTACAGTTTAAAACTTAAACTTATGCGTATTTGAATTTTGTGTTTTAGAAATAGATAGACAAATCTGCAGGTCTGCAGAATTGACTAACTACCCGGTAGGTAAGTCACATACCCGACGGGTACTAGTTTTCGCACCCCCAAATTCGTGATTAGCAGAAGCATTCGTTTGGTGAGACTAATCAGTTAATCACATCACATAAGATATATAATGAACGACTCTATATGCGTCGTTTATAATTACATTGATTACATAAAAGTATTACAAGGTTATAATAAAATTGTTACAAAAGCTCGTAAGCCAAATGTGAGAGATTCTAAGGCATATCTAATTATACAAAATGTAGAAATGCAAGGGAATCTCCTGATGAATGTATGCGACTCGAGCTAAGTATCCTGATAGAGAGCAGACATACTGCTGCTAGGAACCTGAGAATACACGCTAAAACGGTCAGCTGAAAGCTGGTGAGCTCACAGGTTTGTAATATGATAAAATATGATTGATGAACAACAAGATTTAAGTATAATAATTTGCAACCAAGCAAATAAATGAATGAGTGTATATCACTCTCATGAGCACATAGTCTGAGCTTAACTGAGGATTCAGGATCACAATTAAGTGCCTGATCGAGGGTGCCTCTCTGTGAGTGCCTAATCTACACTCGTATGAACAAATGATGATGCATCCGTTTGACCAGTTGGGGCTTCCAACCCGGACGGGGATTGTCAATCCCATATGGTACCATATACTAATATTCACGCTACAAAAGTATTACCAAACTATGCTAGAAGACTTAAAATGATTAGAGAAAACAACTCTTGCAGTATATAGTGATATTTTGATACTTGCGTTCACATGTAAAACAAAAAAAGCATGTATTCCCACTCCTGGGTTAAAAATAGTAAAATGAGGGGCTATGAGACTCACCTGAGTGTAGCGTGTTGCTATCAAGCAATAATGATGTTGCACAATAAAATGATGTCGTCCTAACGCCTGTAACCTGTCGGGCGTCTTAAACGCGCAAGGTTATAATAATGATTAGATGTCTCAACAGACCATCTATGCTAGTTGTCCACTCAACTAGTTATGTCCAAATGTTTAGTTGTTTGTTTGTATTTTGAAAACATGTACGTCCTGTTGGTGACGGTTGTAATAATAATCTTGACGTATTATTATTATTATGCTGTTATGTTACACTTGTAAAGTATGTTTCAGTGTTGTATCGTATATAAGTATTGATGTTACAAAAGTTCGACACTTAGTGTGAAAAATGTATTTAAAAGAATTTGAATGACGGGGATCCGGGGGCAGCGCCCCTGGTAGCGGGGTCTAAGGGGCAGAGTCCCTGGCTGGGGTCGAGCTAGAAATTTTCCGTTGGTGACGAAATTTTTTTATTTCTACTATATTGCTTTAGTAAAAACGCATTTAAAATTTGAAGTCGGACTAAAATTAGGTGGCAAAATCTTAGTTTCGACACTTAGTAAAAATTGTGTTTGAAGTTAACACGCGATCGGGTGAGGCTTGTATACCCATTCGGGTGAGGATGCATTCCCGTTCGGGTAAAGGTACATACCCGTTCGGGTGAAGGTTGTGTCACACCCCCAAAAACGGTCAACGTTGGTCAGCGGAAGCATTAGAGTAAGCGAGGGTGCCGACGTCAACATTGGACATTCATGCATCAGAGCGTATGATTATTACTGAACAGCAGCTAATATGTCATCCTATTTTATCGTGGGTCTCCTAGTTCCATATGCATGCAGTCTTATATGCACAGCTAATTCCCTGAAAAACATAGTAAAAAGTCAACATGGTTGTTGAGTGAATTCACAGGTTTTATAAGTATAGTTTATTCAAGTAATCACATTGAAAGTTTGTTGACCTAAAAGTCAAATGAGGTTAAGTTGGAAGGTTATCCAAAATATAGGTTTGGTTGAGATGTCACCCAAAGTATAAGTTTAAAATATGTTGTTGGTCGTTCTCCAGTGGTTTCCAATATAGTGCCAGTCGTTCTCCGGCGAGTTCCAAATTAGCACCGGTCGTTCTCCGGCGAGTTCACAAGTTAGCACCGGTCGTTCTCCGGCGAGTTCACAAATTAGCACCGGTCGTTCTCCGGCGAGTTCACAAGTTAGCACCGGTCGTTCTCTGGCGAGTTCCAAATTAGCACCGGTCATTCTCCGGCGAGTTCACAAGTTAGCACCGGTCGTTCTCCGGCGAGTTCCAAATTAGTACCGGTCGTTCTCCGGTAAGTTCACAAGTTAGTTTAACACGTTTGTGATAGTTTATAGTATGAAAATGTTATTTCATATACATGCGGTTTGTATAAAGCCTAAAAGCATTTATAAGCAGTTGATAATAGTATGATATCAATCATAGACATTTTGTATAAAAGCACAAAAGCAATTATGTAATAGTTGCATGTTATAGTAAAAGCATTGACTATGTTTTTTACCCCTGTTTGAAAGCAGTAAAAATAGTAAAAAGGTAGGGGCTGTGAACTCACCTCGTGAGCTAAATTCGTGAGCTACGTGAGTGCTAGCAAAGCTTGTGTCCAAGTAAAGTCCATAACATCCTATACGCATGATATTATAAGTATAAGTAAGTAGATATCTTAGAAGACCATCCATGCATGTGTTCACTCAACTAGTATGTCCAAATGTATTTTGTTTTTGAAAATAAACATGTACGACCCATTGGTGAAAGTTTGTAACAATAATTCTTAAAAGACATTACTATTATGTTTGTTCGTTGTATACTTTACATTAGTATATATCATATGTTATCGTGTTACCTTAGTATGTGGTTATAGGTTGTCACGCGAATTTAATTCTTAGTTTCAACGTTTTTGCAGTTTACGTCTCGGTTCAAATATAAGTGTCTTTTTTCATTCGGGTTATGTTTACAAGTTTTATTTTTAGTCCAAGTCACTTAATTAATCACTCAAACCCACTTTGTTTACAAGTTGCCAAAATTAGTAAGTTTGACGTTTTCGAAACCGAGGCCCGTTTTTGTTGACCTTGTCAAACCTTCTCGGTCGTTCTGACCCGAGACTTTTACCCAAACCTTAAACATATTCAGAATTCATAAAAAGTTAGTCTTTCCCTAAATAGAAAGTCCGCAAGTATCTGTTTTCATAAGTTACCTATAATCAGTCCACTTTTACATTTTCCAGAAAATACATCACGTTGCCGAATTTTTCTAAAACTCTACAATTCGTAATCAAATCCAAAAAAATTATCAGTTGTTCCCCTATATGTTATCTACCTTAGATAATTTTTACAGTATTTTTAGAGATGGCTAAGTATTTTTAATAATTACTTTTATCTTCTGTGGTCAGATTTGGACACATGCATGAAGTTATAGTTTCTGGGCAAAATCCTTAGGTTTTCAGAAAAAGTAGACAGTATAACAATTGTAGCCAATAAAATTTATAAACCTTTGGTGATGGTTTCAAGTTATTTGGAGGTGTGTGGCTCCAGTTATGATTAAAACACTAAGAGCAAAGTTTCTGACTTTACTCGACAGATTATCTATGTTCTCTTACAAAAATTATTTAAAATAGTTAATAACCTCTAAAAATCATGAGGTCAGTTGGGTTTAAAAGCTAACATCTTGAAATTGATTTTAGGATTTTAAAACGTCCATTTTCATTAAGAAATGAGTGAGAAACAACCAAGATAAAATCGTACAACTTTCTGGACAGAAAGTGCATGTTGCATTTTTGTAAGTTTTTGATGATGAAAAATGTTTTTATGCATATTTTTGGACATGATCTTGTTTAATGAACATATTAATATAAAAATTATGAAGAAAATAAGTTCCTTACAATGGGGATGGAATGAAGGAAAGAAGAAGGTGATGTTGAGCTTGAATCCTCGCAAAAAGATGAAGTTTTGAGGTGGTGGTTGTATGGTGGTTTATGGTGGTCAATGGTGGTTGTGTGGTGGTCATTGGTGGTTGAGGGCTGAGATAATCTCAGATTTTTAGAGAGGGAGTGGGTTTTGTAGAGAGAAGCTAGAGAGAAATGTGTGAGAGAGTGAGGTGTGACATGAGAGGTGTAAGGCTTGCATGTCTTTTGTGTGGAAGAGTAAAAGGAGAATTTGCATGGGTTTTCATTGGTTTAAGAGGGTGGTGGCTTGCCTCACTATGGGCCCCTATCAGATTTTGTGTGATTTAATTTCAGTCTCAGACTGTGTTACGTTTTGTGATCGTTTACTCGTTATTCGTTTTAAAATGTAAAATCGCGTTACGTTATTTTGAGTCATTTTTAATTAAAGATTTATTTGGGATATTTTTCCATTGAATTATTATTAAAATACTTTAATTTGAGTTAATAAAATGTTATTTGGGTTTCGTTAGGTTGCCGAGTTTGATTCTCGCATTTTCGTTGAGTTGGAGACGTTTTAACCAAAACGTATAGGTTTTTCGTGTATTATTATACTAAAATAATAATATAGGATAAATAAATCCTAAAAATAGATATAAGTTATATATAGAAATGTATTCACCAACGTCGTATATTGTGTCAGACTCTATCTGATCGGTTCGCGCGTAATTACTAATAATTACAAATTTTGTAATACCTCACGTATTAATTTGTTAGGCTTTGCTAGACTTATCTCATAAAAATAATGTTAATTCTCTTAAGTAGGAAATTAGCTCTAAGTATGCACGTGTTTAATGTACGTAATTACACCGAAATTTGCGGAGTGTCACAGGTTGCATACCCATTCGGGTGAAGGTACATACCCGTTCGGGTGAAGGTTGCTTACGCAATCGGGTGAGGATGCATACCCGATCGGGTATCAGTCGTATCCTGGTCTGTTTGTGTAGGTCTCATTATAAACGAGTTTTGATTCAGTTTTTCGGATATAATAAGTGGATGGAGCACTAACATAAGATGATATAAGCTTTCTAAACACGAAATATAAAGAAGAAAAGGGGAAGTGTTCTTTCAGATGAAAAATTGGAGGCCGATGATGTTGATGATGATGAAGAAGATGATGATGATGATGACGACGATAAAGAAGGTGATGATGATGTCGACCAGTGGTTGTTGCTGATTTTTTTGTTGTTGTTGTTGCTTGATGATGGTTGGTGGTGAGAGAGAAAGGGAAGAGATAGAGATGGATAAAAATGAAATGGGAAATGAGAAGAGAGGGTGTTTGGTGATGATATCTCACGGGCAAGATCCACATTTCGTGGATCTTGGTCGGCTCATCCAAGTGGGTGGGTACGGTTTGACTCCAATTCGTAGTGTTAAAGCCCGTGTTTGTTTACCCGATTGTTTAATAATGTAATATTTTTAAATTATAAATTTTGTAACGCGTATTCGAATATATTTTTAGTCAAAGTATTTTATAAAAATACTTTATTTGAGTTATAAAATATGATTTCGTTTTGAATTAGTTTGTCGGATATGTTTCGCGTGGTTTCGTCGAGTAGAATACGTTTTCAATAAAACGAAATATGTTTGTTTTTCAATGATAGAACATTATTAGGCTACCCGGCGTGTACTAGTTCATTTTCAGCATTCTTTGATTATTTATTACAGCTTAAGAGTCTAAATATATAATGTTCAAATAACCATTCTAATGATTTAATGGGTCCTTGTGGTTAATGATTAAGTGTGTGTGTGTGTGTGTGTATATATATATATATATATATATATAAAATTGCTTCTAAAATTATGGGCGTTTCAAGTTGGTATCAAGTTGAGAATTATGTAATCCACTCTAGGATTGCCTAATCTTAAACTATTTTAATTGTATGTTATTGCTTTGTAGTTGCTTATAAGTAGTTTTTATGTTATGTGATTATGTGATTGACTTCAAGAATGACTTTTTGCCATGATTTGATTTCGTTTAAGAGTAATGAATAGAAGTGTGTTATTAATGTAATATTGCAACGCCTGACCAACGTTGTTATATTACACTAGTACATATGGGTGATTCAAAGCTCTTAGTATTGGTGATTAATTGTTCTTGATAGTCTAAGTAGAAAGTTGATTTTGTTATGTTATGAAAAATTAAACATGTTAATTAAATTGTTAATTTATATAGTAAATTGAAGCGTTAACCACTCAAGGGGGTCAAGATCCTCAAAGACCTTATCCACATGAGGAGGAGGAGGAGGATACGGATGATAGAGGTTTAATCTCTGAGGATGAGTTAGCAGTTAAACGAATAATTGGGCAAGCTCTCCGGGAATTTGCCCCAACGGTATATGCTAGGGTCGAGGAGATTGTGACTACTAAGGTTTAAAATCTCAATATTAAAGGCTCTCCGTAAACACACGCGTCTGACACTCCGACACGATTTAAAATCTCGGGACAAGATTTCTGTAACAGGGGGAGAATGTGACACTCCTCCAATTTCGATACAATTACGAACATTAAACACGTGCATACTTAGAGCTAAGTTCCTACTTAAGTGAATTCACACTATTTTTATGAGATAAGTCTAGAAAAGCCCAACAATTTAATAAGTGAGGTATTACCTATTTTGTAATTATTTGTAATTACGCGTGAAAAAATTCAGAACGAGTTTGACAAAACAGATACGTACGTTGGTGAAACAAAATGTATAAATAACATAATACTATTTTTATAGTTGTTATTTACATTGAAATATTTTGCTAACGATAAAGCATAACGGTAGAAACGAAAACGATTATACGTTTGTTTAGAAACGTAATAAATGCGATAAAATACATTAAATGAACCCGAAAATAAAACTAGTCAAAAATAATATTTTTGAAACTCAATATTTAGTATTTAGATTAATACTTAAAAATATATTAACGCGAAATAATGTTAACAAACTAAACGATTAAAATACGTTTTACCGTATAACGATCGGGTAAATGAACATGGGCTTAAACACAATTATTGAAGACAATAAAATCACACACCATAGCACCTTTTGACTAAGAAAATCGGCTATAAGCCTAAATACCTCACCTTCCATTTGTTTTTGGTCAAATATTCACACAAACACATCCCATACTTTCTCCCATACCCTCTCTACTCCACCATCACTTTTCTTTTCTTTTTCCCCCTCCTTCTACAACACCCCCTCCTTCTACAACACTGCAGCAACAGGAGAAAAACAACATCATCATCATAAAATCATCTACAAAAAGGGAGAAGATCAAGAGCAAGCTTCAAACATCAGCCCCATCATCATCTTCATCTTCTTTCACTTTAATCTTTAAAGCTTTGTAAGGAACTCTTTCTCTCCACTTATCTTGCTTGTTTTAACTTCTTAACATGTTATAAGTTCATCTATTGAAAGATCAAAGAGCTAAGACCCTCGAAATGCAACGAACTTTACCCAAAAGTCTATTGTATGCGATCAACTTTCGAGGAGACATAAGAATGCAACCAACCTGCTAAAGTGGGGTTTTTGATGTAATTTTTCACCTACTCAACCCTTAATCGGTTACTATGTATACGTGGCATGCCAAGTCATTATCCACATAGTTTTTAATTTCCTTTTTTTGACATGTAAGATATTTACAATATCATCAGCATTATCCACGTATTTTTTTAATTACTTCCGTTTTCTTCTTCATCATTACCAGCAGCACTCATCAAATCCATTTTCTTCTTCATCATCACCAGCAGCACTCATCAATCATCATCAACAGAATTCACAACCTGCCACGAGTACAAATGATAAATTAGCAGTGTTCATATATGTGTTCTTCATTTTCATCAACAAGTACTCGTCATCAAGTTTATCATCTCAAACAAAATTAACCATTTAAATCCACAAATTATTTTAGATCAAAACCATAACTGAAAACCCCAACCCAACAACAATTAACATTGATTTCATATCCCCAAACCAACAACAATTAACACTAATTCCATAACCCCAAAATTTGTTGCCCCAAATCTATTCAAGATGGTGACGATTTGGTTTTGGTTCATGAGCATCACTGTTACGGTTCGATGGTGATGAGTTCTAATCGATGGTGAACGTGTTTCTTCTTCTTCAGATCTTAATGAACCACTACCACAATTTTCAGATTAGGTTTCGGTGGTTATGGCGGCAGTGGTGGAGTAGGTGACGAGAAGGTGTTCTGGTGGTAGTGGTGCCTGATGAGGGCGCATTTTACTAGAAGTGGTGGTGACGACGATGAGGTAGTGTGACCAGAATACGTAACCGGAATTACTATTCAAGATTACTTTTTAATTTTGATGATGATAACGATTGGCAATGAAACGCAATGTTTTGGTGATGGTTTTTGTGATGAAACATGTATAATTGGTGATGGTTACTTTCGAACCACTACCAAATCTCTTGTTTTTGAAGACGAGGTCCAGATGAAGAACCACAAGGACATCGGCATCTTCAGATGATGAACCGGACAATATATGTGATTCACCTTAAAAAATAATTTTTTAAAAATATTACATGGCACCACTCAGCTAAGAGTCTGTATATGTGGCAGCTTACATGTCAAAAAAAAAAATGAAAACCGGATGACATCAGCTTTTTGCAGGTAAACTACTTCAAAAACCTCACTTTAGCAGGTTGGTTGCATTCTTATGCCTCCTCGAAAGTTGGTTGCATACAATAGACTTTTGGGCAAAGTTCGTTGCATTTCGAGGGACTTAGCTCTTGATCAAACACTAAAACATAACCAAAACTAAGTGAAACTAAACTTTGTGGTTAAGAGTTTTCGGGACAGATTCTGCTGTTTCGGAAGAATAATTCTATAAAATCGTACAAGTTGAATAAACAGATGAGACCACATGGAAAATCTTGGTAATTTTGTTAGGAACAACTTTCTTGTATAACATATTTCCTGAATATACACCAATTTAACGTTATTAACTGATTTGTGATGAAAAGTTATGAAAAACATGTTTTGGAATCTCTTTGGTCACCAAATCTAGAGTTATGGTTATCTAAAAATAATGAAAAACATACTCGAAGTAGTTAACATATGTAGGCATGTTGTGTAAAAAGTTTGGAATTATTTGACAAGTTTTGACTCACGAAACCGAGCTCGAAAGTGAACCGAAACTGAGTTTTGTGGATTGTTTTTATACGTTTTAAATAACAACACTTTCGGGTTAACCACAAAATGCAAAGATATTTTTTCTGAACTCTAAAAACATATTTAAGACTTGTCCAAAAGTTTCGGGTCAAAATGAGCTCGTTTGATCACGGTCTCACTAAGAAAAAGTCGCGTATTTGATAACCATGATAGCATGTATATACAACCATGATTGCGTGTTTTCGGACACCATGATCGCATACTTTTTAAAGTCTCATGATCGCGTGTTTAAAATTTACCATGGTCGTGTGTTTGTACAACACAATCGCATGTTTTTAATCCATCGTGATCACGTATATATAAACTCCTTGATCACGTATTATTTTCAAACCGTGATCATTGAGTTTATATATACGCGATCATGATGGATTAAAAACATGCGATTGTGGTGTACAAACACGCGACCATGGTATAGCTTAAACACGCGATCATGAGACTTTAAAAAGTACGCGATCATGGTGTCAGAAAACATACAATCATGGTTGTATATACACGCGATCATGGTTAACAAATACGCGACTTTTTCTTAATGAGACCATGGTCAAACGAGCTCGGTTTGACCCAAATTTTTTGGAAAAGTCTTAAATATGTTTTTAGAGTTCGGGAAAACTATCATTGCATTTTGTGGTTAATCCGAAAGTTTCGTTATTTAAATCGTATAAAAATAATCCACAAAACTCAGTTTTTCCAGATTTTCGGTTCACTTTCGAGCTCGGTTTCATGAGTCAAAACTTGTCGAATAATTAAAAAAAAATTACGCAACATTCCTACATATGTTAGCTACTTCCAGTATGTTTTTCATGATTTTTAGATAATCTAACTCTCTAGATAAATTGGTGACCGAAGAGAGTCCAAAACACGTTTTTCATAACTTTTCATCACAAATCAATTTATGATAAATTGGTGTATTTTTGGGAAATAAGTTCCTAACGAAATTACCAAGATTTTCCATGTGATCTTATTTATTTATTCAACTTGTACGATTTTATAAAATTATTCTTCCGAAACAGCAAAATCTCTCCCGAAAACTGTTAACCACAAAGTTTAGTTTCACTTATTTTTGGTTATGTTTTAGTGTTTGATCTTTCAATAGATGGACTTATAACATGTTAATAAGTTAAAAACAAGCAATATTAGTGGAGAGAAAGAGTTCCTTACAAAGGTTTAAAGATTGAAGTGAAAGAAGATGAAGATGATGATGGGGTTGATGTTTGAAGCTTGCTCTTGATCTTCTCCCTTTTTGTAGATGATTTTATGATGATGTTTTTCCCAAAGCTAGAAGCTAATGGTACTATACACAGTTAGTTAGGGTTGAATATGAGCGGCGACCGCCTAAATGTAGTACATGTAATATTTATGGGCATAAGGATGATGAATACCCAAAAAATGTGATTCGGGTTGAAGGCCGAAAACCTTATAATTCTGATTTTTTTTGTTCCTAAGAAGACTGCTCGAGGACCTTCTAAGCCGGGTACAAAGTCTTGTGACGGTTTTGTTTTGCAGAAACCGAAGCCAAAAGTGATATACAGGGTAAAAAATTCAGGGAATGCTTCGTCTCAGGTTTCAAAGTCTACTGACCAGCCTCAGTCTTCTAAGAAGGTCACGGGGAATGTTCCTATTACATTAGGCAATCGGTTTGGTGTTCTTAATGAAGATGATAAAAAGGAGGATGTGCAGGGTAAGAAGATTCAATCCGGATCTGGTCGAGTGGATGACCAAAGTCAGCCCTTACGGTCTAAAGGGGATGATTCTGGGGATAGTAATTATATGGAGGATTCGGAATCGGATATGGAAAACGTTTATGATGAGACGTCTGATTTTATGAAACTTCCTATAGGTGGGCCTATTTCTGAGGGGGCAAGCACTCCTGGTTTATTTGTGCCTCATGGTTAGTCTTGCATCTTGGAATATAAGGGGCTTGAACCGTGTCCCAAAACAGAATGAGGTTCAACAAATGGTTCGTGAGAATAAGTTGTGTATTTGTGCCATTTTGGAGTCCCATGTCCATATCTCTAACCTTGAGCGCATTTGCTCTAGTGTTTTTAGAAGATAGATTTGGACTTCTAATGCGTCTAGGAGTGCTAGTGGTTCGTGAATTATTCTTGGATGGGATTCTGATCGGGTTGATCTTATGGTTTTTTCGTTCATGGATCAGATTTTGCATTGTCAAGTTCGGGTGCGCGATAATAATCATTCATTTTATTGTTCCTTTGTTTATGCGAGTAACTCTTATACCGTAGACGTGAGTTGTGGGATTCCCTTCAATTGCATCATCTATTTGTGTCTAATGCTCCTTGGACAGCGTTGGGTGATTTTAACTCTTATATCTGGTTCTTCTAGTCAACCTATCTCTATGAGGGAATTCTATGACTGTGTGGAGGATATTAGGCATGTGGATATGAATGCTACGAAATTGCATTTTACCTGGAATAAGCGGCCTCATGCTGATTATGGTATTCTGAGGAAAATTGATCGTATCATGTGTAATGGTGAGTTCTTGGGTACTTTTCCAGTGGCACTTGCTATATTTTAGCCTTGTCGGATTTCTGATCATTCTCCTTATGTGCTTAATCTTCCCTTGATTATGAAGCATCGGGTCAAGTCTTTTCGGTTTTATAATTTACTTACTTATTAACCTGAATTCAAGGGGATTGTTCAGGATGCTTGGAGTGAGTCTATTGAGGGTTGTGCTATGTTCCAAATTACTAGACGGTTGAAGAGGCTTAAAAAACCTCTTGCTGCTCTGTTGAGGGCTCAGGGACATATTCATAAGCGGGTTGTTAGTCTTTGAGCTGAGTTGGATGCAGCTCAAAAAGCGTTAGATTCTATTCAGACTCGGTTGAATTAAGAGAAGAGGGGAGCCTTTATCTTCGTGCCTTTAATGCGGCTGTCATTGATGAGGAGAGGTTTTTGAAGCAGGGAGCTAAGATTGAATGGCTTCAGGTTGGTGACTGTAACTCTAAGTATTTTCAAAACGTGGTGAAGGAGAAGTCTAATAGGGGTCGGATTGATCGGGTGCATGATGTGCTTAATGTTATGCATGAGGGGGATTCGGTGCCTTCAGCTTTTGTGGAGCATTATCGGAATTTTTTGGTTTGTGCGGGTAATACTAGACTTCTGGATGATTCAGGATTATTCTCTAGAAAACTTTCTTGGCATGAGGATGATTTGATGATTCGTCCTGTTACTATGGAGGAGGTCAGAATGGCTATGTTCTCTATTAGAGATTCTAAATCCCCGGGGCTGGATGGGTATTCTGCTGCATTTTTTAAGCGGTCCTGGGACGTTGTTGGTAATGATATTTGTCTTGCTGTTCGCGAGTTCTTATCTAATGGTAAGATTTTAAGAGAGATTAACCATACAGTTATTGCCCTAATCCTGAAGGTTGCTACTCCTTCTAGGATTAATGACTTCCGTCTTATTTCCTTATGTAATGTTTTGTATAAGTGCATTAGTAAGCTGATAACGAATAGGATTAAGGACGGTTTGATGACTATTGTTAGTGATAGTCAGTTGGCGTTTATTCTAGGGAGGAGTATTTCGAATAATATTTTGTTGACTCAGGAACTTATGTGGCGTTACCACCTTAACCATGGCCCTTCTCGTTGTGCGTTTAAGATTGATATTCAAAAGGCGTATGATACGGTGGATTGGAAATTCCTTCGGACTATATTGTATGGATTCGATTTCACCATGTGATGGTTGATTAGATTATGGCTTGTGTTTCTAGCACATCTTTTTCCTTGAGTGTTAATGGAAGCGTTCATAGGTATTTTCAAGGAAAGAGAGGGTTGAGGCAAGGGGATCCTATGTCTCCTTACCTTTTCATGTTGGTTATGGAGGTTCTGACTTTAAATCTGCGAAAGAAGGTGGATGAGTCTCTTTCCTTTAAGTACCATGCTAAGTGTGATAAACTTGGTCTGGTTAATCTTTGTTTTGCAGATGAACTTTTTCTGTTTGCTCATGGTGATTTGAACTTAGTTAAGGTGCTACAATCAGCCCTCAATGAGTTTAAAGAGGTCTCTGGATTAGTCCCGAGTATTCCGAAGAGTACTGCTTTTTTCTGTAATGTTCCCATTAATGTAAGGCAACATATTCTTAGTACTATGCCTTTTGATGAAGGTGTGTTACCTGTTAGGTATCTTGGGGTTCCCCTCATTTCTAAGAGGCTTCTTAAGACTGATTGTAAAGTCTTGGTGGAGAAGATTCAGAACAGGATAGGAAATTGGAAGAATAAGTCTCTATCTTTCGCTAGATGTGTCCAGCTTATTATTTCTGTTCTTTCCTTTCTTCATGGTTACTGGGCTTCTATGTTTATCCTTCCTCAGTCAATTATTTCTGAATTGGAGAAGATTATGAGAGGTTTTCTTTGGTGCCAAGGGCCTATGAAATCTTGTAAAGCAAAGGTGGCTTGGGAGGATTTATGTTTGCCAAGGCGAGAAGGTGGCTTGGGTATTCGTCGTTTGCGAGAGTGGAATATTTCTTTGATGACCAAACATATTGGGAGTATCATTATTAGGAAGGAGTCTATTTGGGTTATATAGGTGTATGCCTATAAGTTGTGTAACCTTAACTTTTGGGATGTTTCTTGTAACACCCACTTTTGTGGCTTGAGGGTAATTAGGTAATTTTCTTTACTTATATATTATTATTTGTTATATTTATATATTGTGTTTTATATGTTTTGGATTATAACTTAGAAAATTCGGTTAAAAGATTAATTGTGACTAGTAAAATGTTAACCGTTTTAAATAATTATAGTTCACAGTAAAATAAAATACTTTTTCTGCAAATGGTATTTAGGTTCCAGACAATAGAGTTAGAACGTATATAATAAATATACGGTGATATAGAAATGGAAGTGTGCATAACCCGACCTTTACCTTCTTCTCTGTAAATTTTATTTCCCTTGCAAACCTTGAAGTATGATATGAAATTGATATCCAAATTAAGTTAGAAATTCTTAACAATTCTAAGCTGCGATTTTTGGAACCTACATCAGATTGAATCATCATCTTCTTCCCTCAAATTTGTAAGTATTTGATGTTTTATTTATATATACAAGTTTGATTGAATTTAAGTTAGGTTAATGTGTATATTGTTATAGAATTAATGTTTAAAGTTGTTGTTGATGATGGGTTGGTGTTATATGACTTAATTATAGTTTTAGAATGGTTAAAATCTGAGCTTGAAGTTGTGATAGTAAGAAATTCGTAGTTAGGGTTCGTGCACTAGCTAGTTGCAGGTTGCTGGGGGTTTTGTGTTGAGGATCCATAGCCGATCGGCTAGATTAAATGAACCGATCGGGTATGACTATATTAACCGAACGGGTAAAATTAGATGAACGGCTAGACTAGTACAAATTGATTACAGAACTTAACGATGGAACAAAGTCTTGGAAAAACTTTTATATAGCCGATCGGCTATAGCTCGTGAGCCGATCAGTTAGGGTTGGTTTAGCTGATCGAGTAAAATTAGCCATACGGCTGAAGTAGAAAAAAACATAGACAGAAAGTGGCCTTTGAACGAAGGTTTCGAAAATTAGCTATACTAGCCGATCGGGTCAATGTGAGCCGATCGGGTAAAGCCTTATAGCCGATCGGCTAAGGAAATGTGAGCCGATCGGGTACGGAACTAAACATGATTAAAATCAGTATAAATATTGATTGTGTTTTTGTGTGAATGCATAAGTGTATATGTATTTATATTAAGTAAGTTAAAATAAGTTGAATTGAGTTATTAACTTAAGTGCTTTATTGTATTGACAGATAACTCAAAGACTCAGTGATTTAGTCAGCTGAGTGATTGGAGCAAAGTTGACAGGTGAATAAACTTGGAACTTCGGTTCGCTTTAGTTGTAACATATTGGTTACAACGAAATAAACATAGTGATTATTGATTGTTGTTGATATATATATATATATATGAAATTGGGATGTATTGTTTAGATGAATTGGAGGTCAAATACTTTTGGACTGATTGTTACAGGTTAGTCAATGTGAGATTTGTGATCATGTGTTGAGAATGGAACACATATTGACTAAAGGTAACAATCAGTTATCGGTAAATCACTGTATTGGCCTGTAGTGATTGTATGTGTTGCTTGGTGGGCCACCACAGACTGAGGGTGTCACAAGGACCACCGATCCTCTTGATGATGTTGTGTCTATGTATTATTTGTTGCTAATTAATATTGTTGAGCTAAGTCAAACTGTTGGTAACAGGTGTATCCACTTAGCTTCATGCTAATCCCGTTAATCACTCCTTGCAGGTTTTGAGATGATTTGGGCTGGGCAAGGAATGACTGAAGAATGTTTGACCATAGTTATACTCTGATGTTCTTCAAACTTTGATATATATTTTGAATGTATAATGCCCAGGGTACAATTAGTGTTTTGTAAATATTAATAACTAGTACATATAACTTATGTAAATTTTGTAGATGACGTCATGTTATATATGTTTATAATGTAAATGGGATTTCGCTTCCGATTTTAAAAAAAATGGATGAAATATTTGGTGTGTTATAAATTGGTATCAGAGCATAGGTTTGGGTGAATTGAGCAACAGTAAAGTGTTCAATCCCAAACCTAGTGGTATTGGTCAAACATTCTAGGTTGTGGGATTAGTGGTAAATGAGATTGGTTAGTATGTTAGTACTAACAATTAACGGATTATGAGATGTGTTGTGATGACAGGAATGGCTGAGAATGAGCAACCGGACCCTACCCTTAATAATGCCTCAGAGAAGAATGTACCTCCAGATTATCAGGGATTTCAGGGTGCATCTAATTCAGTTAGTGGAGAAACAGATCGAGAGTATATGATGAGATTAGAGGCCGAAGTGATAGATCAAAGGAAACAATTGGCCGAGCTTTCTCAACGTCATGTTTTGAGTCAGCCACATGTTGAGAGTGCTACTCCACCTATTACATCTACTTTTCGAATTCCAACATCATTTCCGTATATTCATCAACAGCAACCACATGGTTATAACTTTCAGACTTCTGCACCAATTTGTACGTCTGGATCTTCTGGTTTTTAGATACCTACATTCTCATCATTTCAGCAATCAAAGAAAGGTTGTTCTCTTAAAACTTTTATGTCTAGTAATCCTTCTATATATTCTTGGAGTTCTGATCCTACAGTTACCTTGGATTAGTTACGTGATGTTGAGAGAAAACTGGATGCTTGTCATTGTGAGGAGGAAGATAAAGTTCAATATGCAGTTCAGTTGCTAAAGGGTCAAGCTATGTTTTGGTGGGATTCTATAACTGCACCATTGACTCCACAGCAGTTGAGTGCTATCAGATGGCCAGACTTTCATGCTGAGGTCTGTAAGCAATTTTGTTCTGAGTATAATCTTTCGCGTATCAGACAAGAATTTATTGATCTACAGAAGACTAATCAGATGTCAATTGATGAACTTATTAGACAGTTTTCTGAGAAATTGAGGTTTATGCAGCAGTGGGTCCCAACGGATAGAACAAAAATTGATCAATTTGTTAGGACTTTACCTCCTGATTATCGTACCACCGTGAGATTAGCAGGTACGATTTCTCAAGCTTTCGATTTAGCTCGATCCGTGGATAGTGATATTCGAGATAAACAACTAAATAAAGAAAAGTTTCAACAAAGATCAAAGGGTGATTCGTCGAGTAAGGGAAAACAGAAATGGCAAGGTGCTCAGTCGAATAGGAGAGTTAGTTTTGGTGGCTTATCCTCTGACAGTTCATATTGTACTAGATGTAGATCGAGACATACTGGACCTTGTACTGTTCAAACTTCCAGGTGCATCAAATGTGGGGTATTGGGACATTCAGCCAAGGATTGTACTTATCCTAATCAGGTATGCTGGAATTGTCATAAGGAAGGTCATAGAGCTGGGGATTGTACTGAGGCTAGAAGGCAAGGAATGGGTATGGGTGGTGGTTCCTCTTCTTCGAGCCAAAAGCGGAAAAATCCTCCATCCGCTACAGGCCGTGCATTTCAGATGACAGTTGATGAGGCTGTCATCACTGAGGACGTCATTACTGGTACTTTTCTTGTTAATTCTGTACCAGTTCGTGTGCTTTTTGATTCTGGTGCAAATTGTTTATTTATATCTATAAATTTCTGTGAAAATTTGAAGTTGACTCCCTCATTGATTATAAACCCTATTGAGGTAGAAGTGGCTAATGGCAAATTGGTTCCTGTTACCACCTCGGTAACTGGAGCTAATATTACTATAGAGGGTCATAATTTTCCTGTTTCATTTCTTCTATTGCCTATTCCGAGTTTCGATGTGGTGTTAGGCATGAATTGGCTGAGTCAAAACAAAGCTAATATTGAGTGTCATAAAAAGTTGATAAAAATTCCAATTTCTGAAGAGTCATACGTAATGGCTCAAGGAGAATGAAAAAAAGGTAGTATTCCATTGATATCCGTGATGAAAGCTAGAAAATCTTTAGCTAAAGGGTGTGAGTTTTATTTGGCTTATGTTGTAAATACTAAGTTAGAAAAGAAATCTGTGACCAAGGTCCGGGTGGTTTCTGAATACCCGGAAGTTTTTCCCGATGAGTTGCCTGGTTTACCCCCTGTTAGGGAAGTTGAGTATCAGATTGATTTGATTCCTGGTTCCTCCCCTATAGCCAAATCACCTTATAGATTAGCGCCTTCAAAAATTCATGAAATGATGACTCAGATTCAGGAACTGCTAGATAAGGGTTTCGTACGGCCTAGTTCTTCTCCTTGGGGTGCTCCTGTTTTGTTTGTGAAGAAGAAGGATGGTACTCTTCGTATGTGTATTGATTACAGGGAGTTGAATAAAAGAACCATCAAGAATAAATATCCTTTACCCAGAATTGATGAGTTATTCGATCAGTTGCAAGGATCTTCTTATTTTTCTAAAATTGATTTGAGATACGGTTATCATCAGGTGCGAGTTCGTGAAGAAGATATTCCTAAAACTGCTTTTCGCACCAGGTATGGCCATTATGAGTTTCTAGTTATGCCTTTTGGGTTAACTAATGCCCCTGCCGTGTTTACGGATTTGATGAATCGAATTTGTCGACCGTTTCTCGATAAATTTGTAATTGTATTTATCGATGATATTTTGATCTATTCTAAGTCTGAATCTGAACATGAACAACATTTGAGATTGGTTTTGGATACTTTAAAAAGGGAACATCTTTATGCTAAGTTTTCAAAATGTGAATTCTGGTTGCGGGAGGTACAGTTTTTGGGGCATATTATTTGTAAGGATGGGATAAAAGTTGATCCGTCTAAGGTAGAGGCAGTAATGAATTGGAATACACCTAATTCTCCTTCTGAAATTAAGAGTTTTCTAAGGTTGGCGGGTTATTACGGAAAGTTTATCAAAAAAATTTCTAGAATTGCGAGTTCGTTGACTAAATTAACACGTAAGAATGTTAGATTTCAGTGGGTGATAACACGTAAAAAGTCATGTTTTTACGTACGTTATCTTCCACATTTTAGGCACAAAGTTAACAAAAACATACTTAAAAGGACAATATTCATAAAGTTTTGTTAACTAAGTCAAAACGGAGTCGATGTTTGAAAAATCACTAAAAATGGCATGAAAAACATAAGAAACCGGGCAAAACTGCTTTATCACACCACCGTTCACTCATTTCAATGCACTTTAAGCTACGCTCCGAGTTATGACCTCTAACTTGAGTCATTCTCTTCGTTAGGAAAATACGAACGCGTGGGTATAAAGAACGCTCAAAACGGATAAACGATGAAGAAGTTACGCCCGAACGAAGAAACAGAGAACCGAGGAGCCAGCATACGGCTGAACCAGGCCGTATACGGCTGGTCCAGGCCGTATACGGCTGGACCTAGACCATATACGGTCTGTGCAGGCCGTATACGGCCTATGCACAGCCATATACGGTCCAGTTCAGCCGTATTCACCCTATGCACAGCCGTATACGGTCCAGTTCACCCGTATTCACCCTAGCTCAGCCGTATCGTGCGTTTGGGTGATAAAAATCTGATTTTTATTCGCCTTTGCGATACGGTTGTGTGTTTTGAGGTTTGGATACGGTCTACGGATACGGTTGTGCGTTCTCTATAAATATAAGCCTCATTTCTTCATTCCAAGACATCTCTCATTCAACACATACATTTCACACTTCAATTCTTCGTTTTCTTATATTTTTATATTTTTAGTCTCTCTCTAGAATAGTTTAGATAGTTTCTCTCTCTCTAGAGTTTCTCTCTCTAGAGAGAGAGAGTTAGATAGTTAGTTGGTTAGCGGTAGAGAGAGAGAAAAGCTGGTATCGTAATCACGGTGTAATAAGAAGCATTCTTGGTGCAAGACTCTGCCTTTTCTTTTCAGCTGTTACTCTGCTCAATTTTACTGGTGATATCTCTCTTTTCATACTTATACTATGTCCGAATTATTTCTGCCTGTTTGTATGATGTATGTTACTGTTATTGCCATGTTTATTGAGTAGTATGCTGTTGCGGTTGTTGAAATGTGGATAGTTAGAAGTAGGGATGATGTTGAATTAATCTTTAAATCTATATAATTGGGAATTGTTATATTTGTTATGTCTAAACTTATCATGCATCTAGACTTAGCTATGGATCACCCTTTCCAGTCCTTCGCGTGACTACTACTTTAGGCTTAGAACCTGATCAACTCTAGGTACACTAGGAAGTTATCTGTGTTATAGTAAAGAAGCCGTGTATGTCACTGTAATCCGGCTGCAATACTGGGCAATTGCCCCGGAAAGAGCCGTCTGTGCCTACACTGTGGATTACCTAGAGACCCTAGAATATGGCCTAGAAACCAGTATAGCTGTGGAAGTGCACAGTACACTGTCTAGCTACCCCTGTAACTGAAGCTATGGAAACACTTCGATAGTATACACCGTATATGTACCTAGGGATGAAAAGCTGTGGAAGCATCATAGTACACCGTAAGTACATCCTCGGTTACACGAATCTGTGGAATTATCTAAGTGATGTACATCGTGAACGGTTCCTAGGTTAGTACACTGTGGAAGGAGTATGCATTGTACACCGCTGGTGTTCCTAGGGCTGAATGACTGATTGCAAAGGAGAGGCTAGATCATGACAGAAGTAGTTGAACCAATAAAACGTAAGGAATGAGTCTGGAGATGAAAGTCAAGCCCAGCAGTGGTTCAGGATTCTTAAAACCCCTAGACTCTACAAAACTGATAGTTTAGAATAGCAAGTTAATAACCTGAACATGTTTAGGAAATGGCATTTACATTTAGGTGTTAAAAACGGTCGGAATTACCCAAGTGGCAGTCTGTTACCTTATTCCTGCACCCTTAAAGGGTCACTTGTCCATAAATACAGTGTGGGGGGTTGAGCAGCCTGTTCTGATCAGAATCACGATAGCCTAGGTCTCGTGACATACTAATTCTGGTACATAACTAGAATGAGTAGGGTCCTAGTGTTTACACCCATAATGCATCTGTTTATTAACTAAAAATGTCCCCAATTATCTTTATAATAAGCATCATCCCCGCAACTGATTATTGAAGTTTCAACCGCCGCAATTCTCTATTTGTCTACCTAGCTACCGATTCTACTCTATCTTATTTACTTTTCCTGTCTTTAGTTAATTAGTTAATTAAATTAGAAAACCCCCAAAACCTACCTATCTGCACAAAACCCATCCTAAATGCAAAACTCTATCTTTGGCATCACTTCGTTTCAATTCGCTCCGATTTAAGAATGACCTCGAGTTATACTTACTGCTTACTCACCCTGTGTGATAGGTAGTACTTATAAATTGAGTCCCCAGCTCTTTATAAATTTAAAACTTACCACCGACGCCGCCGCTGACGGACGGTCCGACGACAGGGTGAAAACCCGATCGACCGTTGGGGGCGCGTCAAGTTTTTGGCGCCGCTGCCGGGGATCGTAGAGCGGTACGATTCTGAAGCCGCCTTAGATAGAATAAGCAATTAGGAGATCCTTTTCGTATAGATTGTCCTTAACCTATTCGAAAGTTACTTTTCTTAGAATAAAATTAACTTAGTTTAAAATAAAATGAAAAATCCAAAAATATCTTTCTACGATTCGCCGCCTTCGTATCCCATTTCTCTGTCCGCCTCCAAGACGACTGAAGAAATGACGACTATGGACGATGCTGAGTTCTTCGACCACTTGGAACCAGAGTTGAAATCCGACTTTCACTCATTACAGGAAGAAGCCTCCGCTAGCCCAAACGACGATTCTAGAACCTTAGGGAAATTCTTAGATCTTGACTTAGGAACCCATAAATCTCAACAGAAGATCTCAACTTCTGCTTCTAGCATTCCAAGCTATCAGGTTTTACCTGCACCTGAGATTAAATATTCCTTAGAAAATATCCCCAGATTCCCTGATTTTGCCGATAATATTCCTGAAAACACTCAATCTTTTCATTCTTCATCTAATGAAGAACGAATCCCCATAAGGAATGAGGATATTCATGAACATCTTCCAAAATCACCAATTTTTGTCCACTTCGTACCAGAACCTTCGTACACCATTTATCGTGTTGTTGATAAGGAGATACCGAAAGATTCAGATGGTTATGAAATCCGATACATTGGTTATTCTTTTGACCCTGATAAGAGGTTAGGTGTATGTAAGGCATTTGCCTTACACTTAAATATGTCTGATTTTCCTTACTCAGTCGAGCAAAGAAAAACCATCTTAAGGATTGACATACTCGTAGGTGTTCTCCACTGTCTTCCGATCCAAAAGAAAGATGGTATCTTCACTCGATATCGAGAGCAAGAGCGAAAGCTATTATCAGAAATAGATCGCCTCATGGATCTACTTGCTTGCACCGATAATCCATCGGTTTCACAAACCATGATTAATCGTTATGTTGCAGCAATGATAAAAGAGCTTGAGCTATTAACTTCTAAAGATCCTACGATCACTCTCGTCATTTCTGAAAAATTCCATTCTTCGTAGATCCCGCCGCTTATATAATCACCAAGTTGCAAGAAATATTTCCTGGAGCTGATGACGACAAGATAGAAGCCGTTTTCTTTGCCGAAAGAAAAGATATTCACGTTAAACTCGCTTCGTTGTTCGATCAATCCAAATTCCCTTTTACCGTTTCTCAAAGATCTTTAATTTGGGATATCACCATTGCAGTGCAAACTACAAATGGAGATCCCGACTCAAAAGAGGAACTTAGGTTTCAGAGAATTTTAGGAAATCTTCTTCACGATCTTAATAATATAGACCGCGGTATGCGAATAGGAATTTCAAGTAAAAAGAAAGTTAGAAAGGAATTTAATAAGTTTGTTAACAATCTGCTAGATTTAGGCCAGAAAGAATGTAGGATTCTTAGCAAATTCGAAAATTTTTCATTACACCCTGCCAAGCTAGTTGATTATGTCATTAACATTCTAAACTGTGATTTTATTCCTCGCTATACTTCAAGATTGCTTTCAAGCAATCCCCTTTAAATAGATTTGGAACAATAGTCGAGCTACAGACTTGAAACAAGCGCTTTTTGGGAGGCAACCCAAATTTTTAATTAGGTCTTTAAAATAATTTTCTTAGGTTAAAAATAAGTTAGTTTAGTCAATGGTTTAATTTGTTTTAGAAAAAAGAAGAAGAAAACCCTTTTAAAATCTTTGTCTCCGCAAAATCTGCGCAGTTTCTGAAAACTTGAAAATCTTAAATCAAAATATCTTATAAAGTTTTAAATTACTTAGATTTTAAAGAGTCAAAATTTTAAACCAGAAATATTGTTATCTAGTTAATTAATTCTCCTCGCGTTTTAATAAAAAAATCTTTTGTTGCGCACAGTCAAATAACAAATTTTAAACTTTTGCTAAAATATTTGGCTTAGGTTTTTAATTACCCAAATACCTAGTAATTACATTTAAAATGTTATTTATGCACAAATGGTAAAAAGGAGGAGTAAATAAAAGGGGTAAAAATGGGTCAAACAAAGTCAAAACAACAAAAAACCATTCTTTTTCCCCCTCCTTCTTCCCCCTTTGCCGCGGCCTCCATCTCCCCACCCCAAACCCACCATTTTCCACCATTGTTGACCAAACGAAGCTTCAAACCTTCATCTCTAGGTCATTTTTATGTCATCTAACATCATTGCATCTTCATTAAGGTAAGATCCAAGCTTAAAATACCAAAATTCTCTAACTTTATTAACCTAGGGTTTCAAGTTAGTTTTTGATGATTTGTGCTTTACATTGCGAAATTGAGCTTTGATTCTTGCTTAGTGATGATATAGGATGATGTAGGAACTAGCATTACTTCTTAGATTGAAGAAATTTGATGTTTGACTTTGGAAAGTTGACTATATTTGACTTTTGTGACTAGTAAACCCATTTTGGCCAATTAATGATTAAATTGCTTATGATAAGTTGTTTGTTGATTGATTAATGCTAAATATGATTAGTATAGCTTATTCATTTGCTTCATTTGTGGTTAAATGCGTAATATGGTCAAGTTAGCAAATTAAAGTAAGCATGGAAAGTTGACTTTTGTTGAAACGTCACCATTTTGAAACAAAACCTTTGATAAAATGATGTTTTAATTTAAGTAGGTGCTAATGCCTTGCTTTGATTTGCTAATGCAAGTTAGTATTATGATAGATTTGGCAAATGACAAAAAGGAAACCTTACTTTGGTAATGTTGACTTTAAAAGTCAAAATGCTTAATTTTTAGTAATACTAGTAACCATTCTAGTTAAAAAGTCATGGTGGTGTTTTAAAATTATATCTTTGAAAGTATTATGGTAAATCTTAAATGGATACTACATTTTCCTTAATTAACTACTTTTAAATTTTAAAATAGTATCTACTTAAAAGAATACCATAATTACCTAAAAGATACAATCAAGAAACACATTTGTCAACTAATGAAGCTTTGTTGCGATACTTTCATGATATGGTCAAAATTGCTATATACTTGTTTAAATATCATGGTTTGTTTGCATGCGTTAATAGGTTATACTTGCCATGATAAGGTAATTACATGATTAAGATTTAAATCTTCATCATACATGCTTGTTATGGTTAAATAAATCTTTGACTTTTCGTGTAGAAATCATTAAGACTTAATAGCCTATTATTGTAAACCAAAGTTTCTTGTGGTGATTAAAAATTGAGTTTGGTGGTATTATTAGCCATTACAGGTTTTTGGGACTGCTCATATTCTAAAGCCCACATTTCGAATTTTTATTCAAAATTGGGAATGTGATTTAGTCAAATAACTTGTAATTATTCCTGGTAATTCACTATGTTCTTGTTTTCTCTTATTTTTCAGATGACTGATTTTCCCCGGTATATCAGAAAATCCATTAAGGACCCAGAGAAACGGGAAAGGTATCAGACATGGCTAACACATCAGTTGGGAGAAAATAGGTACTTAGTGTGGGAGGATTTGGAGCAAATCGGTTTAAAGGAAGGGTTTGAAAATTTGATAATGTTTAAGGAAGGGAAGCGACATCTGCGCGCATGGAGGAATCTATTTGAGATTAAAGAAAAGGTTTATCAAGAGTTAGTTGCTGAGTTTATGGTAACATTCCAGTTCGACAAAACGATTGATAAGCTAAATGATGACCGAATGATTAGATTCAACTTCATGGGAAACCCTCACCATATGTCATTAGCAACCTTCGCCAGACATCTTGAATTATTCACTGAGTATCAAGTTACCACTCCTTTCTTTCTGAAGGCAAACACTGAGGTTAAGCAGCGAGACCACACTGCTATTTGGTAAGAATTGACTGGAAATCAGTTCCAGTCCAATGTCAAGGCCACTTCATTTCTTGATAAGCACTACCAAGTTCTTCACAACCTCATCGCTTGCAGCATTCAAGGAAAGAGAAAGACTAAGGGAGCTGTTGGGGTAAAGGACTTGCAGATCATCAAGAGCATTATAAAGCAGGAACACGTTAATGTTGCTTATTTGGTTGCTGATAGGATCCTTACTAAGTCGGGGTACACCGAGTCAGAGTTTGCATATATGGTTGCAATAATCACTAAGCTAGTTAGGAGAATGGGGCTGCTGACTGAGGAGGTGATTGATAACCTGACACCAGTGGCAAACAGGGTATCTAAGCCATATGACATTAACTATATGGTTAAGGTTTGGTTGCTAGAGAAAGATGCTGATGGGCAGATAAGATGGAAGGATGGTGATATCATTCCGGGAGTTCGAATGAGGCCCCCGAGGAGCAAGAGTGTTAGGTTTGAGTTCGATGACATCACGGTCCACCGACAGCCTAGGACCGCTGTTGCTCATAAGCGAGAGGAAGGAGAGACAGCCGCTGCTGAGGCTCAAAGTCCACTAATACCGCCTGTTAAAGAGTTTGGTTGGGGAGATCCGGTATCATCCGAGCTCATGTACGGTATATTGGGTATGCTTAACTCACATTACACACAGGACACATATTTAGCTACTAAGTTTGGATTCCCACAACCTACACGTCCTACATGGGTATGCGGCCCACGACCACCTAACTACCACACCATGCCACTACATCCATTTGCCATGATGCCACCCACTACCACCGTTCCCTACACCTCCATACCACCCACATCCTCCACTCGCACTGTGCACATGGAGATTCCTCGAGCCCGCCGTACCAGGACTACTCCTGCGGCTGAGCTGGTTTTCTCTGTGCACACTGCGACACCACATGAGCCGCATATCCCACATATTGGACAACCATCTTCCCGTACCATGACCCGTCCAAGACCAGCTGAGTCAGCCACATCAGACACATCTTCAGAGACAGACTCACCTCAGTCAGGGTTCAGACAGGACATGCAGGTTGATGACCAGGTACCAGTGCAGACTGATTATCTGCCTGATATGACTACTGCTACTGTTGTGCCTACTTTTTCAGGATTCACAGGGATGCTTCAAAGCAGCAGTGCCTTCCGCTGAGCTTCCACCGTACCCGATGCATGGTGCTTCCTTAGGATCATATGAGGTTGCAGAGATGGGACTAGATCCCAACTTCCATTTGTACCCGATCCAGCCACCAACATCCGGCAGACAACGCAGTTCATCTTCAGCATCAGTCTCCCGCAGGTTATCCAGTGGACAGCACTCTGCCTCCCGTCATGCACCTTACAACTCCATGCCACCTCCAGCTCACGGACCACCATCCGACCAGGATCCTTCTCACCCTTGATCTTATCAGATTTTATTTTCATTTGTGTTGGATAACTGTATCACTTATTATTATTATTACTAATATTTGGGATTACTGTATTTGACTGTTGCTGCTTGAACTATTTGGGTTCCAACCTGTAATCTGGTTGGACCCATCTATCTATCCTATCTTATCATTTATCTATCATTTACTTATTTTATGCTTTTCTTAGTTAGTTTTTAGATTACTTGCAATAAAAGAGAGAGTAAAAAGTATGAAAGTTCCGCGAGAAGAAACCGAGATGACGCACGAATCACACAAAGATCCTGACACAAACTGATCGACCTACACATCTGAATCAGAATCTATATTCACACATCTCAATCCTTTCTAAGGGAGTTTTTTCTTTTCCATTCCTTAGTGATTTTCTTTCATCATCTATAACTCGCCGTTATGCCATCATGCTTAAATTCTAAGTGTGGGATTCTAAATCCCACACAAATCAAATCAACTTAGAAATACGGTTCCAAAATATTTTCAAACTTTAAGTGTGGGATTCCTTCCTAAGAATTTTAAACTTAGTTTGAGAACATTAGGGACAATGTTCCTCTAAGTGTGGGATACACGGTATGTTATACCGTATTTTTTGACTTTGATTGTTTGTCCAAAGTATAACTTTCCAAACATAAGCTTAACTTCGACAGTGGAAATGTCACTCATTCAGTTAGCTTAAATTTTTTCCAAAAAACCTCATTTTTGCTAAAATTTTAGAAAACATTTTTTTTCAAAATCATAAGCTTAACTTCGACAGTGGAGGTGCCACTCATTCAGTTAGCTTAATTTTCATAAAAACTCATTTTTGTTAAAAATTTTAAATTTTCTGACTCTAAATAATCTTGAGAAAAATAAATTTTTCAGAAATTAATTAAACTGCTTTGGAAAGTAAAATAAGTTAAGATACGATCTCCTTAAAAATGAAATGTTAATCTAAGAGCATCGCACGGCTAGACACATACAACCCTATTACAGTGAGGTATTTGAGCCCAATAAAATCATTCATCTTTAATGCTTCACTTTTTCATTTGATGTGCGTGCTGATGCATGTGCTTTAAGTTAGAACTTGCTCTTGGTATAAGCTTCGAGACCACACCAATGGGCACCGTACGCGGTGAAGGTGCAGTCAAAGGACCTTGACATTCCTTAGGATATAAACCCTTTTCATCATATCTCTTCAAGCCCAAAACCCTTCCAACACTTACTTTTAGTGTTGATGATCCGCCTAGAAAACCCTGTTGAGCCTTAGCCTATTCGTTTCTTTCAAAACCCAAAAATTTGAACCCACTTATTCCACACCCACCAAAAACCTTATCTTAGAAATTTTAAACTTGTGGGAAATGTTATTTTAATTATCCTTTTTGCTTCCACTCCAAATCACAAATACTGGTGTTTACTCAAAACTTTCTCGTGTGCGTTCCCCTGATAAAAATCAAAAGATGAAAAAGTTTATGGTGTGAAAAATTGACACCAAGTAAACCCAAAGTCATCAGAAGGATGAAAAAGATGAAAGAAAGAAAAGGATTTCAAAAAGGGCAAAAGAAAGAAACAAAATAACAAAACCCTAGAAAAATCCAAAAATAGAAGCAAAAGAAAAGAAAAGAAAATAGAATAAAGCTAAGTGCTTCGAATCTCTCGAAAAATTCCTGTTCTTATAAAAGATATAAACTCCCCCGAGTATTTTTCAAAAGGTAGAAGTCAAAATAGCTATCTTCTTCCCTTGCCATTTATCCGTTTCCGTTTTCATTAAAAAGGTGTTTAAAGTAATGTTTTCCCCAAAAAGTTTAGAATTCTCAAAGATAAGCAAAACCCCCTATTTTAAACCAAAAACTCCCACTTATCCATACCACTCAACCCTCACCAACCATTACAACCCATTTCGAATGTCCTGGGATGATTAGCACCGTCCTCATTGAAGTGGTGGAGATCCGATTCTTGATCAAGCCTATGATAAGAAGCAATGCATGACTGGCTTTATGAGCGATTTCGTTTGATTAGAATGATAGGAAACCCGATACACTCTGAGTGAATTGAGTGACCACCTTTGTGAGATCACCTAGTCATGTACAATATCCATCAAGAATTGTGAAAGTATGCCAAGGTTGACATTTCAGGATTAAGGGAGGGTTATCTTAATGATGCTTGCTCTCTAAAAAGGTTTTCTTAGTCGCTGATTAAGTAAAAGTCTCAGATTATTTCTTGTCAAAACACAAAAACCGATTTTTTCAAACCTTTATAGCAAGTGAAAATTTTAAAGTTTGCTTGAGGACAAGCAAAAGTCTAAGTGTGGGATATTTGATAACACGTAAAAAGTCATGTTTTTACGTACGTTATCTTCCACATTTTAGGCACAAAGTTAAAAAAAACATACTTAAAAGGACAATATTCATAAAGTTTTGTTAACTAAGTCAAAACGGAGTCGATGTTTGAAAAATCACTAAAAATGGCATGAAAAACATAAGAAACCGGGCAAAACTGCTTTATCACACCACCGTTCACTCATTTCAATGCACTTTAAGCTACTCTCCGAGTTATGACCTCTAACTTATGTCATTCTCTTCGTTAGGAAAATACGAACGCGTGGGTATAAAGAACGCTCAAAACGGATAAACGATGAAGAAGTTACGCCCAAACGAAGAAACAGAGAACCGAGGAGCCAGCATACGGCTGAACCAGGCCGTATACGGCTGGTCCAGGCCGTATACGGCTGGACCTAGACCGTATACGGTCTGTGCAGGCTGTATACGGCCTATGCACAGTCGTATACGGTCCAGTTCAGCCGTATTCACCCTATGCACAGCCGTATACGGTCCAGTTCACCCGTATTCACCCTAGCTCAGCCGTATCGTGCGTTTGGGTGATAAAAATCTGATTTTTATTCGCCTTTGCGATACGGTTGTGCGTTTTGAGGTTTGGATACGGTCTACGGATACGGTTGTGCGTTCTCTATAAATATAAGCCTCATTTCTTCATTCCAAGACATCTCTCATTCAACACATACATTTCACACTTCAATTCTTCGTTTTCTTATATTTTTATATTTTTAGTCTCTCTCTAGAATAGTTTTAGATAGTTTCTCTCTCTCTAGAGTTTCTCTCTCTAGAGAGAGAGAGTTAGATAGTTAGTTGGTTAGCGGTAGAGAGAGAGAAAAGCTGGTATTGTAATCACGGTGTAATAAGAAGCATTCTTGGTGCAAGACTCTGCCTTTTCTTTTCAGCTGTTACTCTGCTCAATTTTACTGGTGATATCTCTCTTTTCATACTTATACTATGTCCGAATTATTTCTGCCTGTTTGTATGATGTATGTTACTGTTATTGCCATGTTTATTGAGTAGTATGCTGTTGCGGTTGTTGAAATGTGGATAGTTAGAAGTAGGGATGATGTTGAATTAATCTTTAAATCTATATAATTGGGAATTGTTATATTTGTTATGTCTAAACTTATCATGCATCTAGACTTAGCTATGGATCACCCTTTCCAGTCCTTCGCGTGACTACTACTTTAGGCTTAGAACCTGATCAACTCTAGGTACACTAGGAAGTTATCTGTGTTATAGTAAAGAAGCCGTGTATGTCACTGTAATCCGGCTGCAATACTGGGCAATTGCCCCGGAAAGAGCCGTCTGTGCCTACACTGTGGATTACCTAGAGACCCTAGAATATGGCCTAGAAACCAGTATAGCTGTGGAAGTGCACAGTACACTGTCTAGCTACCCCTGTAACTGAAGCTATGGAAACACTTCGATAGTATACACCGTATATGTACCTAGGGATGAAAAGCTGTGGAAGCATCATAGTACACCGTAAGTACATCCTCGGTTACACGAATCTGTGGAATTATCTAAGTGCTGTACATCGTGAACGGTTCCTAGGTTAGTACACTATGGAAGGAGTATGCATTGTACACCGCTGGTGTTCCTAGGGCTGAATGACTGATTGCAAAGGAGAGGCTAGATCATGACAGAAGTAGTTGAACCAATAAAACGTAAGGAATGAGTCTGGAGATGAAAGTCAAGCCCAGTAGTGGTTCAGGATTCTTAAAACCCCTAGACTCTACAAAACTGATAGTTTAGAATAGCAAGTTAATAACCTGAACATGTTTAGGAAATGGCATTTACATTTAGGTGTTAAGAACGGTCGGAATTACCCAAGTGGCAGTCTGTTACCTTATTCATGCACCCTTAAAGGGTCACTTGTCCATAAATACAGTGTGGGGGGGTTGAGCAGCCTGTTCTGATCAGAATCACGATAGCCTAGGTCTCGTGACATACTAATTCTGGTACATAACTAGAATGAGTAGGGTCCTAGTTTTTACACCCATAATGCATCTGTTTATTAACTAAAAATGTCCCCAATTATCTTTATAATAAGCATCATCCCCGCAACTGATTATTGAAGTTTCAACCGCCGTAATTCTCTATCTGTCTACCTAGCTACCGATTCTACTCTATCTTATTTACTTTTCCTGTCTTTAGTTAATTAGTTAATTAAATTAGAAAACCCCCAAAACCTACCTATCTGCACAAAACCCATCCTAAATGCAAAACTCTATCTTTGGCATCACTTCGTTTCAATTCGCTCCGATTTAAGAACGACCTCGAGTTATACTTACTGCTTACTCACCCTGTGTGATAGGAAGTACTTATAAATTGAGTCCCCAGCTCTTTATAAATTTAAAACTTACCCACCGACGTCGTCGCTGATGGACGGTCCGACGACAGGGTGAAAACCCGATCGACCATTGGGGGCGCGTCACTGGGATGATCAACAAGAAATAGCTTTTCAGATTTTGAGACAGTTATTATGTCAGGCTCCAGTTTTAGCTTTGCCGGATGGTTCAAATTATTTTGTTGTTTATTGTGATGCCTCTCATGCTGGGTTGGGATGTGTTTTGATGCAAAGGGATCGAGTAATTGCTTATGCTTCTCGCCAGTTGAAAACTCATGAAAAGAATTACCCTACTCACGATTTAGAACTTGCAGCTGTTGTATTTGCGTTAAAGATTTGGAGGCATTATTTATACGGTACTAAATGCGTTATTTGTACAGACCACAAGAGTTTGCAGTATATGTTTACTTAGAAAGATTTGAATATGCGACAGAGACGTTGGTTAGAGCTAATTAAGGATTATGATTGTGATATCCGATATCACCCGGGTAAAGCTAATGTGGTAGCGGACGAGTTGAGCAGAAAGTTATCTCTTAGTCGGGTATGTTTTATGTCGCACCCCCATGACACGTGACAGCAGAAGTAGGAGGTGTCACGGGGGCGCCGACCAAATCAAACATCACAACACCAAGATTTAAAGCAAACGACCTCTATATGAGACGTTTTAATAAAAAGTTACATTTCTTAAATAAAGCGATTACAAACGTTATATCAAAACATTGGAGTTCGCATTAAAAGTGTAGAGATTTCTAATACGTAAATGTTGATAAAAAATATCGTAATGCAATCTAATCTCTTGTTGTTTGTGAAAACATGCGACTCGAGCTAATGCTTTCCAAAAGCATCCTACTGCCTTGTTTCCTGTGGGTAGTCCTACTGCGTCTGTGAACCTGAGAAATACATGCTAAAAGGTCAACATAAAGTTGGTGAGTTCATAGGTTTACGCAGTTAAAATCATAGTATAAACCACAAGATTTCATAGTTATCAAAGTAGCACGAATGCCAAAGTAAATCGTAGTATACTATTGCCATGAGCTCATAGTCCGAAGCTTAACCGTAGTTGTTTACCCCCAGTGAGTGTGTAACCAGTACACTCGGTTGTACGAAATATTATGCATCCGTGTAGTGGTTAGAGCGACTAACCCAGATGGCGGATTGTCAGGTCCCGATAGATCTATCCATAATGTTCGCGCTTAGTATTAACGTACTATGATATTTGTTAGGGGGCCATCGTAGTTTGGTTTAGTTACTCATGCAATCAGTATAAGAGTTTTCGTTACTTGCGTTCATATGTAAAACAGTTTATAAAACAGAGCATGTATTCTCACCCCAAAGTAAAAAGCAATAAAAAGTGGGGCTATGAAACTCACATGAGTTAGCAAGTACCAAGCAATATATCTAATAGCAAGCAAGTAAGCGTGTCCAAGTGCAGCCTTCTAACGCCCTAAACATATAAGGTTGTAGGTAAGTAGATGTCTCAAAAGACCATCTATGTAAGTGGAGGGTTAATGTCCACCTATTTGCTAGTTCACTCAACTAGTATGTCCAAGTATGTTTGTTCAATTATGTTTATCAAAAATAAGTACGACCCGTTGGTGAAAGTTTGTATTAATAATCCGTTTAGACATTATTAATAAGTTTGTTACGTTGTACATTATATATCGTATGTTGCTAACAAATTATTTAGTTCTTAAAAACCTCAAAGGTCAAAGTTGGTTAACTCGTTGGTCAAAGCTGGTCAAGCTAGTCAAAGTTGGTCAAACTGGTCAAAGGTGGTCAAACTTGGTCAAAGTTGGTCAAACTGGTCAAAGGTGGTCAAACCTAGTCAAAGTTGGTCAAACTGGTCAAACTTGGTCAAAGTTGGTCAAACTGGTCAAAGGTGGTCAAACCTAGTCAAAGTTGGTCAAACTGGTCAAAGGTGGTCAAACTTGGTCAAAGTTGGTCAAACTGATCAAAGGTGGTCAAACTTGGTCAAAGTTGGTCAAACTGGTCAAAGGTGGTCAAACTGGTCAAAGGTGGTCAAACTGGTCAAAGGTGGTCAAACCTAGTCAAAGTTACCAACTAAGTCACCCAAACCCATTTTTGTTACCATTTTCCAAAATAGTAAGTTTGTCGGTTTTTAGAAATCGAGCTCCGTTTTTGTTGACTTGGTCAAACTTGACCCGAAAACTTTTACCCGAACCTTATATGTGTTTATGGACCATAAAAAGTTAGTTTGTCCATTTATAGCAAGCCTGCAAGTGTCGGTTTTTAAAGTGTTACCAAAATCAGTCCACTATCTCATTTTCCAGAAAATACACTTGTTTGTCGAATTTTTAATAAATTGTAAATTCCGATTTAACTCCCAAGAAAATTACCAGTTATTCCCCTACATGTTAACCACTTCCAGTAAATTTTCTATGAATTTTAGGGTAGCCTAAGTATTTATCAAAATTGCATGTGTCCTCTGAGGTCCAACAGTTGACCAATCTAGACATATGCATGAAGATTGAGTTTTTGGGAAAAATCTACAACTTTTCAAGAAAGAGATATCAGTACAACTTTTGTAGCTAACAAAATTCTTAAGATTTTGGCGGTGGTTTCAAGTCATTTGGAGTTGTGTAGCTCAAGATATGGTCAAAACCATATGAACAAAGTTTCTGACTTTTCAGAGCAGATTGTATATGTGTTTTTATATAAATTATTTAAAATATTATTCGAGCTCAAAAAGATATGAGGTTTGCGGAGTTTGAAAGCTAACATCTTGAACTTGATTTTAGACTATAAAAATATTCGATTTCATGAAGAAATGATTTTTATAAAAATCGTGGAAGTGGACCAAACTTTCTGGACAGAAAGTATATCTCACTTTTGATAAATTTCAAGTTAATAAAAATGGTTTTTGAGCATGGTTCCTTTCACAACTTGTTGAGTGAACTTTAGATACATGTTAATCAAGTAAAATAAGAGTGTTTAAGTGTTCTTACAATTGGGTTTTGAAGAAGAAATGCAGAGATGGATTGAGGAAGTCTTGAGCTTTAATTCCTTGCAAGAATCTTGAAAAATGGTGATGTATTGTGGTGGTGGTTAGTGGTGGCCTTGTGGTAGTTTATGGTGGTGAAGATGGTGGTTTGAGGGCTGAGTTTATCTCAGATTTTTAGTGACAGAGAGAGAGAGAGTTGTAGAGAGAAGGTGGAGAAAAGGTGTGTGTGTGTGTGAAAGAGTGAAATGAGTAAATGCATGAAATGTTTGTGGTCTTGTAAGAGAATCACAATGATTCATTTTTGCATGAATTTTTAGAGGTGGAGAGAGAGGTGGCTGGTCCCCCATGGGCCCCCATCTGATTTCTTGTGTGATTTAATTAAATTCCAGACTGTGTTTGCGTATTTTGGTCGTTTACTCGTTATTTCGTTAAATCGTTAAATCGCGTAACGTTTTCTTTCGTCGTTTAAATTAACGATATAAATTTGGATTATTTTTCATTAAAGTATTATTAAAATACTTATTTTTAGTTGTCAAAATATTTATTGACTTTAGTTTGGTTACTGGATTCGATTCGCGCGTTTTTACTGCGTTTGTCACATTTTAATTAAAACGTCTAGGTTTTTCGTGTATTATTATATAAAAATAATAATATATGATAAATAACTTCTAAAAATAGATTTAAGTTATTTATAGAAAGGTTTTCACCAACGTCGTATAGTTTGTCGGACTCCGTCCGGTTGTTTCGCGTAATATCAGCAAATCACGTAAGCGTAATATAAAACAATTACGTAGGCGTATATTCACATAAATATACAATTAGTTACAAGTATTTAGCCTAAATCATATCTAAATAACGTAATTAGAGTTTCGGTTAATTTTAAAAGTTAACCTAAATTGCCGGGTGTCACATTTTATGCGTTTGGAAATTTATTTTGATTTGATTTCTCAATTAAAAGCTGCCCAATTAGAAGCCTTATTGGATGTTAATTTGAAGTCTGAAATTATACTGAAACGAAAAGATTTATTAGTTGATGATTCTAGGGGTTTGAAAACCTTTCAGTCTAGGGTTTGGGTTCCATTGATTGGGGACTTCGGGATTTGATATTGTCAGAAGCTCATAAATCTAGATTGTCCATTCATCCTGGAAGTACGAAAATGTATAATGACCTGAAACCTTTATATTGGTGGCCTACAATGAAAACTGATGTTGCACGTGTCGTGGAATCTTGTCATATTTGTTCTCAAGTTAAAGCGAAGTATCAGAAACCGTATGGTTCATTGAAACAGCTTGATATGCCCGAGTGGAAATGGGAACATATTACTATGGATTTCGTCACCAAGCTTCCCAAAACACAGAAAGGAAATGATATGATTTGGGTAATTGTTAACAGATTGACAAAAAGTGCTCATTTTCTGGCTACCAGTGAGATGGCATCTTTAACTCGATTAACTTAGTTGTACATTCATGAGATAGTTTCGAGGCATGGGATTTCGTTATCTATTGTGTCAGACAGGGATTCTAGGTTTGTTTCTGGGTTTTGGCATAGTTTACAGCGGTAATTGGGTACCAGAGTTAATCTCAGTACGGCTTATCATCCCCAGACAGATGGTCAGACAGAGCACCATTCAAACTCTGGAAGATATGTTGAGAGCTTGTATATTAGAATATGGTGATTCTTGGGATTCACATTTACCATTGATAGAGTTTGCTTATAATAACTCGTATCATTCTAGTATTGGTATGCCACCATATGAGATGTTGTATGGGCGCCGTTGTCGAACACCTACATGTTGGTTAGAAGTGGGATAAAAACAATTTGCAGGTCCCGAGATAGTTCAAATGACAACTGACAAAGTTAAGATTGCTGTGAGAAATTGAAAGCGGCTTGTGATAGGCAGAAATAGTATGCTGACCCACGTAGGCGACCCGTTGTTTTTGTTGAAGGTGAACTTGTTTATTTAAAGGTTTCTCCATGGAAGGGTGTTATTAGATTTGGTAAACGTGGGAAGTTAGCTCCCCGATATATTGGTCCCTTTAAAATCCGGCAAGTGATTAATGACCAATCGGTTTCTTTAGATCTTCCGCCTGAATTAGCTAGTATTCACGATACATTTAATGTTTGCTATTTAAGAAAGTGTAATGTGGAGGATCAATCCCAAATCCTTCCATTACATGACCTTAGAGTTGATTCCCGTCAGAAATTAGTCGAGGAACCCATTGAGCTAGTTGATAGGAAGGTGACTAAGCTACGTAAGAAAGAAATTTCGATGGTTCTAGTAAAGTGGAGACATAGTTTGGGGATGGACCTTACTTGAGAAACGGAGTCGAGCATGCGCTCGCGATACCCTCATTTGTTCGAGTCTAGTAAGATTTCGGGGACGAAATCTTCCTAAGGAGGGAAGATTTATAACACCCACTTTTGTGGCTTGAGGGTAATTAGGTAATTTTCTTTACTTATATATTATTATTTGTTATATTTATATATTGTGTTTTATATGTTTTGGATTATAACTTAGAAAATTCGGTTAAAAGATTAATTGTAACTAGTAAAATGTTAACCGTTTTAAATAATTATAGTTCACAGTAAAATAAAATACTTTTTCTGCAAATGGTATTTAGGTTCCAAACAATAGAGTTAGAACGGGTATAATAAATATACGGTGATATAGAAATGGAAGTGTGCATAACCCGACCTTTACCTTCTTCTCTGTAAATTTTATTTCCCTTGCAAACCTTGAAGTATGATAAGAAATTGATATCCAAATTAAGTTAGAAATTCTTAACAATTCTAAGCTGCAATTTTTGGAACCTACATCAGATTGAATCATCATCTTCTTCCCTCAAAATTGTAATTATTTGATGTTTTATTTATATATACAAGTTTGATTGAATTTAAGTGAGGTTAATGTGTATATTGTTATAGAATTAATGTTTAAAGTTGTTGTTGATGATGGGTTGGTGTTATATGACTTAATTATAGTTTTAGAATGGTTAAAATCTGAGCTTGAAGCTGTGATAGTAAGAAATTCGTAGTTAGGGTTCGTGCACTAGCTAGTTGCAGGTTGCTGGGGTTTTTGTGTTGAGGATCCATAGCCGATCGGCTAGATTAAATGAACCGATCGGGTATGACTATATTAACCGAACGGGTAAGATTAGATGAACGGATAGACTAGTACTGATTGATTACAGAACTTAACGATGGAACAAAGTCTTGGAAAAACTTTTATGTAGCCGATCGGCTATAGCTCGTGAGCCGATCGGTTAGGGTTGGTTTAGCTGATCGGGTAAAATTAGTCATACGGCTGAACTAGAACAAAACATAGACAGAAAGTGGCCTTTGAACGAAGGTTTCGAAAATTAGCTATACTAGCCGATCGGGTCAATGTGAGCCGATCGGGTAAAGCCTTATAGCCGATCGGCTAAGGAAATGTGAGCCGATCAGGTACGGAACTAAACAGGATTAAAATCAGTATAAATATTGATTGTGTTTTTGTGTGAATGCATAAGTGTATATGTATTTATATTAAGTAAGTTAAAATAAGTTGAATTGAGTTATTAACTTAAGTGCCTTATTGTATTGACAGATAACTCGAAGACTCGGTGATTTAGTCAGCTGAGTGATTGGAACAAAGTTGACAGGTGAATAAACTTGGAACTTCGGTTCGCTTTAGTTGTAACATATTGGTTACAACGAAATAAACATAGTGATTATTGATTGTTGTTGATAAATATATATATATATATATATATATATATATATATATATATATATATATATATATATATATATATGAAATTGGGATGTATTGTTTAGATGAATTAGAGGTCAACTACTGTTGGACTGATTGTTACAGGTTAATCAATGTGAGATTTGTGATCATGTGTTGAGAATGGAACACATATTGACTAAAGGTAACAATCAGTTATCGGTAAATCACTATATTGGCTTGCAGTGATTGTAAGTGTCGCTTGGTGGGCCACCGCAGACTGAGGGCGTCACAAGGACCACCGATCCTCTTGATGATGTTGTGTCTATGTATTATTTGTTGCTAATTAATATTGTTGAGCTAAGTCAAACTGTTGGTAATAGGTGTATTCACTTAGCTTCGTGCTAATCCCGTTAATCACTCCTTGCAGGTTTTGAGATGATTTGGGCTGGGCAAGGAATGACTGAAGAATGTTTGACCATAGTTATACTCTGATGTTCTTCAAACTTTGATATATATTTTGAATATATAATGCTTAGGGTACAATTAGTGTTTTGTAAATATGAATAACTAGTACATATAACTTATGTAAATTTTGTAGATGACGTCATGCTATCTATGTTTATAATGTAAATGGGAATTCGCTTCCGATTTAAAAAAAAATGGATGAAATATTTGGTGTGTTATATTTCTGCCCAAAATAATATGAGGAGTTTACTTCATATTAGGGATCTGATTCGTCCATTTTGTTGGTATAGGATTGGGGATGGGAGGAGTGCTTCTGTTTTGTATGACACTTGGTGTAACCAGTGTCCTATTGCTCGGGTCTTCTCTTGTTACCGTGATATCACTCGTCAGGATTTTTCGGTTACTGATTCTGTTGCTGACCTTATTGATGGTGTTGTTTGGAGATGGCCTAGTTTGTGGCTCCAGAGGTATCCTATTTTTTCCAAGATTGTGGTTCCCATTCTTTCTTGATAAGCTTTTTATGGCGTGATGGTGATGGTAATTTTTCTGAATTCCGGGTAAGTGAAATTTGGTAATGTATTCGAATGCGGTGTTATGCTGTGGCATGGGCTTCGATTATTTGGTTTCCCCAGTGCATTCCTCGGCATGCATTTAATATGTGGCTTGTGTGCAAGGGCAAGCTGAAGACTCAAGATCGCCTGAGGCAATGGGATGTTGGCCCTTCGGTCGACTTAAACTTGCTTCGGTGCTATTTATGTGGATCATTCCTTGATTCACATTCTCATCTTTTCTTTGAATGTGTGTTTTCTTTGAAGGTTTGGTTTCGGGTTGTTAGCTATGCTGACATTCCGATTGTTTCTGATAAGCCGGAAGATGTGCTCCCTTTTTTCCTGTCTGCTTCTTCTTCGAAGAATGTTGATCATGTGATTTCTCGCTTATTATTGGTTGTTACGACCTACTTTATTTGGCAAGAGCAAAACTTTCGTCTCTTTGCCAAAGGAAGACGTTCGTATATTGAGCTTGCTGATACTATTCTTTATGATATTCGACTGAAGTTGGTATCTTTAAGTTCAAGCCTTCGTTCGAACTTCACGAGCTTTGGAGTGATGGAAGATCCCGTACTGGTTTTAAGTCTTGGTTTCGTCCCTTTAGTGTGATATGGCTTCAAGTGATGTTTTGCTGATTGGCTGCTCGTTTATTTTATATTTGATGTATTATTTAATTATTTTCCGAGATAGGTCATTTAGTTGTATATGGCATACCATATACAAAGTGTTTAGCCGTAGATAGCTTGTTGTCCCTGTTGTTTTGGTAGTAGTTGTGCCTTGTTATGTAGTGTCATTTGTCTATGTAACGGACTGAGGTGTGGAACTCATCCACACCCTTTGTACTTAAACGTTTGATATGGAGTAATATATTTGCCGGGTGAAAACCCTTTACCCACAGTCACACAATGAAACCTTACATATATATATATACACACACACACACACACTAGCCTTGTACCCGCGTAAAGCAGCGGCGGCGAATAATAAGTTGCAAAAATGAGTTGGTATGCATAATTTAATTGTTGACACTTAAAATATGAATAATGCTAAATATGCCTACTTATGTAGATCTAAAACTAGGCTTAAATTTCTTCTTGATTGCATTTTTTTTATCTCTCTTAATCATTTCCATCAATTTTTCAAACCAAACAATCACATCTTTACGTATATTTAGTCTTACAAGTTTAGGTGTACTAATCATTTTCCTAAAAAATATATGACAACGTATCTGGTCGACAAATATCGGTGATCATATATGTTAGTATTAATTAATGGGATAAGTATGTGTAAATGTACTCAACTTTAGTAAAAAATATATAGTATGTATTCAACTTGTAACACCTCCATTGTATGTATCTAAATTTCAAAAATATTAGTTGTATGTATTGGATAGTATCTTTGATGATGTGTTAAGTTATATGGAATAGGACTGTTCACAGTTCGGATAAAACCTGATTATGCAATTGGATAACTCAAATCGAACCATGTGGTTTGGATAATTGGATTTTTGGATCGGCTCGAATCAAAACCATTATTATTATTTTGGATCACGGATTGGTTTTGGTTAGTAAATTACAAACTGGATTATCCAAATATAAAACCGAATAACAAATAAATATTTAGTTTTCAAACATTATATATATATATACACACACATGCACGTACATAATAGTTTGCTAAATTATTAATATTCTATAAATATTCAAATATAATAGGTTGTTATAGTTTACAAAATTGTTTACTTATATATGTAGGTAATTTATAGTTTCATTTTGTACTAGATTAAGACCCGCGAGATTCGCGGATTTTAACAGTAAATTTTACTGCAATTGCATTTTAAGTTAACGAATATAAAATATAATATTTGGTGGATGTCTACTACAAAATTATATATCAAACTTGAAAAGTCCTATCCAAAGTTTGGTAGGTAATATAAAATATATTTTTCAGAGTATCTATCTAACATCTGGAAGAATTAATCTTGGTGGCGAGCAACCTAGAGTGCGCTAAGAGCACTTAGTTGGAAGATATCTCACATGGTATATCATAGACTTGGGATTTATATAAATACCAAAAGCTATGTTGAGGTTAACTATAGAGTTGTTGATATCATCATATGGAATAATTGAAGAGATGATTTTTATAGTGGTTAGTCAACGCACAACTTTACCCTACATGGTCTGTGTCATAAATTTTTAATACTTGACAATAGACACTTACTTGCGAGATAAAAACAGCGGGACCACGGAAAAAGACTGCCAATAAAATTTCACCACGTGTACTTGAAATCCCGCTGTCAACACAATATCCGCTGGTTAACCAAATATCCCGCATTTTCCTTAAAAGCCAAATACCCGTTGTATTTATAAAGATCCCGCCGTTTTCTTGAAATTTCCACTTGTATTTCCAGTTTTCGATTTAAAGTGTTTTGTTTTTTATTTCAAGCGGGAAAAAGTTGTTTCGTCTTCTTTGTTTGAATTCCGACATGTATGTGCGATTCCGGCAACTTGATCTTTCATAAATATAGCAAAAAAAACTCCGACACGGACCATGGAGGGTAAATATATGCGTTGACTGACAACTACAAAATTTTTCTCATAAATGAATATCCATTAACATCGTGTTCGAATGGGGCAACCCTACGAACTTTTGTGGCCTTATAAAAGTTTACCTTGGAATACGTTATTTCTAATGTGATTATGTCTCAATACATTTTCTTAATAGTGATATTATCTGGCATTTATAGCGAAAAGTCAATGTAAATTACATTGTGAATACGTCTCATCGTTTAGTTTTAGTGGAATTTCAATTATATTCTCATTAAATAAAAAAATAATCATGAATGTTAGAAAAGAAAATAGTATATGTTCATATTATTTATGGATAGTATGTATCATATGTAAATAGATGGCATGAAACGGTACATAATATTATCTTATTTTATTTATATTATTAGATAATAGATAGAAGATTTTCTAAAATATATGAAATCGTTTTGTAAATAAGTTTGAAATTTTTGGATTTGTGGTGGAATAATAGAGATAAAAATTAGTTACATAATATGAAACTTACTGTTTGACTAATAATGTTTACTCCTCATAAATTTTAATTCATATCCTGGCATGAATTTTGACATTAGTTTAGCATGACCTAATAACTTTTATAAATGATGCAAATGGTGTCTTTTAGATATTATATTATTATTAGTATGATCAATTTTAATATGTTATGGATTCTGATTTATATGCATAAAAGTTGTATACGTGATTTTTTAAGATAGATATACTTATATTCTACCTTACGATGTTTGAGTATTTTAGTATATGTAAAATGATAATGATCATAATAATAAAAAAAAGTATGTGCCAATGAACAAATAAAATGGTTGTTGTGATTGAGTTTAATAAAGCCTTTGTATATTTGTGATATGACTTTAGCTATAAAAAATAAACGTAATATGTAATTAGCTATATATTATAAAGGGTTAATGTGATAGAATTAGGAATGATAAAGGATTGAAAAGAAACATTTCATTAAGGGTAATTAAGTCTTTCCATATATGGGGTTAGACACATATGATGTCATTAAAGAGATTAAGGGTGAGATTGATTAAGTCGCTATCCCATCTAATGGTCATCTTTAATTCAAGGTTTTTCTTTTAAATAATAATATAGATTACTACTCCGTATTATATTACATTCACGTGTATATGTACAGGAAGGTTCAAATGATCGAAAACCATCCATTTTGTATAAGTTTATTATAATATCTAACATATTTTTAGTAGATATTATATATATTTATGTATGTGTTTGGATAAACAAAAACCAATCCGATCCATCCAAATAATAATTCGGATGGATGGTTCGGTTTTTGAATTTGTTTGGACGGATCGAATTCATATTTTCGAAACTATAATCCATTTGCATTCATGTATACGGATTGATTTTGAACCGATCCATCCATTTGAACACTCCTATGGAAGACACGTGACACATTTTAAGAAGGACACGTCATCAAATATACCGTTTAATAGATACAGTAGAGATTTTTGAAAGTTTGATACATACAATAGCTGTCTTATAAGTAGTTTACATATAATAGATATTATACTAAAGTTGATTACATTTACAAATACTTATCTCTTAATTAATCAAGATGTGAAAATTAACTGGATAGACTGTGAAATTTTGTGATGGTCAGCAACATTTCATCTTTGCAAATAAAATATAAAGCATAACATGTCGTATTCATTCCTTCTTGTGTTCGTTATCGGTAGGTTTATATTTATATATATATATATATATATATATATATATATATAGTATGGCATTTTACGTAGAGCATGAATACTTTTGTTTGTGCAACCCTACCGTGCATTTAATTTTTATTAATTGAGACTTGTATAAATATGTCGCTGGCAAATGTCCAACTCTTGAAGAGTGTAAAGTTAATGCAAGTATCTAAGAATAAAGTTTTACGGTTACATATTTAAGTCAACAATGTCAACAGACGCCTAATAGAGAATATTATGTGAATTGGCCTCACCGAATGATTATCATTAAAAATGAATACGTTTATGTTTAGAAAGATCAAAAATCATTTACAGGTCTAAAAGAAAGATTTCAAAGGAAACCTACGATATTTTTCATTGGTACAAATATGTTAGAATTATTAGTTATATAAAAAAAATAAAAAAAAGTTTTGTTTTTCTTTTACGTTTATAAATATGTCCAAATGGCAATGCTCTTATTTTTATCTTTATAAAAGAAAAGTAAAAACATTTTGTACTTCTGAATATGTTTAAAAGAATCTTATATAACTCTATTGTTGATGTCAAATTTATATAACTCTATTGTTGATGTCAAATTAAAATTGGATGATCAGTATTTCAACCATTATGATTACTTTACAAGTATAGTTTTATAAACTCTAACGTTATTTCAAAGTGGAATTTATTTTAAAAAATACCTTTATGGTGAAAAAGTACTTCAAAAGATTTAGTCAAGGATAAAAGTACTTATATTCGTAGCCTGAAATAACAACATAGTAGGTGTTTGAGTTTAGTTTTGAAGAGGTTTTTAAATCGTTGTAGTTAGACAGAATGTTTATTAAACACATTTAAAGACTTAATCTACATATGTTGAACTACAAAAAATAGTGGTCATTGTTCATGTACCATGTATTTGGACTTCGAGCCCATGAGCTTCCTTATTCAGTCTGATCCTCCCCCTTTATAAAGGGAGAAACCCTAGCAAACAATAAAAGAAAGAAGGTCACAATACACATTACACAACAATACAAGGAGGAGCCTCTATACTCTCTCCACCATCTTCTACCAAGGATCCTTGAGCCTTGCTCACCATCAAAAACCCATCTTCACTTATGGTAACAAGCCGATTCTTACCACCCTTGGTCTCGTTCTATACATTCTAACGGGTCCTTACGCAAGTCGCGAAGAGTAACGAATCGAACAAACCCAATCCGCACTCAAGTGTAAAAATATGCTTGATCAAATAGCGCCATCTGTAGGACTCGCAACAAATTGCCTATGTTGGACACTTAAGCTAAATTCGGTTTGTAAGTCTTCTGATCTACCATTATTAGTTAAAACGTGCACACGTATTATGTGTGAAAGGTCCGGATACAAAACAAAATGAATAAAAAAAGCCATTACTTGGGGTTTGTGAACAAACTGATTTGATTAAGAGAAAGAAACAATATTTTTAATCTACCGATTTGGAAACTGCCAAATCTTGTTTTTTCACATACCAAACACAAAGAAAAGTTGATTTTTGATGGACTTTCTTCTACTGATCATAATAATGTAAGTTATTTTTTTTATACAAGAAAAACAAAATACGGAGCAAGTAATAAATTTTGTTTAAGACATGGCCACCACAATGATTCCATTTTCATTTCAAGTGACAAGCACACCAAGTATTGAGCTACTGCAAAGTTCAAGATACATATACATATACGTGTAAAAAGGTGGTGTAAGTCCACACCGATTACAAAAGTGTGAGTGTATTTCTAGCATATTACTAAATGATTATTGATTATTTGTTATATGCTGCTAAAAAATGACTCATTCATTTACAAATGCTGCTCAAATTTGATGAAAATCATTGCACACACCAAGTGCTTGATAAAATGCCCCAATCAATTACAGAATTGTTCTTGCATAGTGTACAATATTTTGTTGCAGTTTTTTGTCTATTTTGGTCAACTGGTAGAAGGCATGATTATATGTTTGATGTTGCTTACATCATAGCAACAAATTGCTCGACAAAATGCCATGGTCTGATGTCAGCCATGTTTAATGCCTGAACGCATTCCTTTTGGGCATAATTTATAGCTCCCTTCGGTTTAGATTATAGCCCTCTTCGGGCCTACTTGCAGCCACATTCACGCCTGCTAGCAGCTATGTATCGAGGCTATTCGAAGCCACAATCGGGCTTGATCTCTGCCATGTTTCTGCCTTATCTTAATGACCTTGTTTTCTTAGCATTCTCAAAGAAACAAAGATCACATCTGCTATAAAGTTTCAGCATGTTTAATCGCAGAGCCACGCGTGCTTGATCACTACCATTTCGGGCCCAATTTTCATGCTTAATTGCTGCCCGTTCAGGGATGATTTGCAGGCATCATTTGAATCCCGTTCAGGTCTGATTTGGATGGTTCGGGTAACATTTACAGCCACCTTTCGGGCTTGCTTGCATCATTTTTCTATCGTGATGGCAGCCCCATTTTGGGCCCAGTTTGCAGCCATTTCCCGGACTGCTTTGCAGTCCACCTCGGGTTCATTTGCAGCCCCTTTTCGGGACTGATTGCAGCCCTCTTCGGGCCATATTTGCAGCAGCATTCAAGGGAACAAATCCACATTTCAAGGCCTGCTAGAAGTCTCTTTTGGGCCTGCCCGAGACACCTCGAGCCATCCACCGAGCCCTCTGTCAACCGGTCTGTAAGTTTTCTGTTCAAAAGGATACCACAAACTCATTACTGTGTGTAAGTTTAGATGCAGACCCGAAATCATAAATCACTTAAATTTGTGCAAGGGTCTGAATCACAGTATGCTTATCCTTAGGAAACTCTTACAAAATATGCCTCAACCGTTGCTTACAAAAATGGGTTTTATAAACAATGATACAGATTTAAAGTCCATGGAAAGTTTTTAATATGAAAGGTTTACTACAATTTTAATACAAGGCCGAGAACTTCGCCATTATTTTTAAGTGCGAAACAAAGAAACATTTAAAAACAAGGCTACACTTTATGATGTCAAATATCATCAAAGTTCATTTTCTATGAATGAACCCATTTTTCTTTATTACTATTGAATTTTAACAGGCATGAGCAGTTTTATCATGCATCTCATGATAGTATTTGCACATCACCATGATGGTGCAAGTGCTCATCATATAAGTTCAACCTAATGTGATTAACGCAGCTCAAAAATGAAATCATATTATAATTAGAGCTGCTAAATTGATTTCCATCTAAACCACACTTTTATCATTCTTACACCAACATCTCATGGTTTTTTGAACTGCAATCACCAAAATGTTAAATCACAAGAAATATGTACAAGCATCTACAACGTTGGTAAATAACTCATTCTATTATCATTTTAATACAGCAAGAAAGCAAAATGGCTTTCACTTGCCGGTTGACCTTTTGTCTTTTATGTCTCTGTCCATTATAATTTGTTTTCGAGAAATACACACAGCATGCAAAAAGACATGATACAATAAGGAAAGATCCTAGTAGCTACAAAGAAGCTTCTCATGACTGAATGCAGCCCCTTCGGGCATAAGTTGCAGCCTTTCAGTTTAGATTTTGCCGCCACTTTCAGGCCTGCTCGCAGCAATACCCGAGCTTGCTGTTACCTGATCTTTACGCCCACTGCGAATTCGGTCTGTTTTCAGTTTAAGTTGTATAATCAATGTGATGGTTCCACGAACCAAGACCACACAATATTAGTAATAGTTCGGATCATAGTTGACACTCTCGTGCTACCCACGTGTTGTTCTGATTGCATCTCTTCAAGTAAGTTGCATAAGAATAATGGGACGTGTACTCATTATTTTAAATTCAAGACTACTAACAATGTTAGCAGCATTGAACTGGGGGAACCATGGTATAGTGTTGGCCTCGATGGGTTTAACGCCCGTCCGAGGTGTTTTATTGCATCTAATCATATTTTGCCTTCCAAGTTAAATGTCTCCCTTGACGTGTCTCCCTTGATGGGTCGCCTGAGTTGGTCTGAAATTTTTCTACCATAATCGCCTGCTAATGTAGTTAATATAAATGATATCTGAGGGCCATCACACTAGACCGAAATAGACCCAATTCACCGCTCATCAGACATTGAGCTTTCGAGCTGAGCTATTCAACTTTGAGCTCAACATCATTGCGCTTTACATATGATTTTCATTATTGAGCTCTCCGGCCCTGCTTCCTGGATTTTTTGAGCTTACAAATAGGTATGAGCAATATAATGAGCCTATAAGTTTTGCTTTTCAGATTGAGCTATTAAGCTCCAGTTATCAAATATGATTAAGCTTTTAAGCCCTGCTTTTCAGATTGAGCTATTAAGCTCCAGTTATTAAACAGGATTAAGCTTTTAAACTTTACTTTTCAGATTGAGCTGTGAAGCTCTATTTATTAAACAGAATTGAGCTCTTAAGCTCTGCTATCAAAACGAGCTTTTAAGCTCTGCTTTTTAGACAGGGATAATCTATTAAGCTCTTCTTTCCAGAATGAGCTCTGCCTTTGGGGTGAGCTACCATAAACCTTCAAGAAGGTCATTAAGGCCTATATACAGTACCAACATAAAAAATATTACTTGTGAACAACTTGCAAGGGGAATGATCACCCCCTCTGCCATTATATGTTTATTGCTTTTCAAGACATTCAATAAAATCAAGTTGTTCTTGCCAAAATGTTGTTATTTCTTTTTATATATACAATTATTTACCAGCGTGTCAAGAGCACTACTTTTTATAAGTATGTCAAAAGCACGCACAATTGTTTACTAGCGTGTCAAGAGCACTACTTTTTATAAGTATGTCAAAAGCACGCACAATTGTTTACTAGCGTGTCAAGGGCACTACTTTTTATAAGTATGTCAAAAGCACGCACAATTGTTTACTAGCGTGTCAAGAGCACTACTTTTTATAAGTATGTCAAAAGCACGCACAATTGTTTATTAGCGTGTCAAGGGCACTACTTTTTATAAGTATGTCAAAAGCACGTACAATTATTTACCAGCGTGTCAAGAGCACTAATATTTATAAGTATGTCAAACGCCCGAGGCCACCCCGTTGGCCGGAACTACCCCATATAGTTCCACGTTGCCCCACTCCCTGCAGAATCACCCGAAATCGCAGACAGGAGTGGCGGTCCTGTCATAGTGGAAGGTGAATTCTAGCCCTATCCAGATTCACCTCAACCAATAGGTTGTCTAGTGATGAATCAGACCAAGACAGGAATGACACAAGCATCCGCCAATAGGCTTGCTAGCTGATCATTCCTGTACCGAAGGCAATCTAGAATTTGCCAAGTCATGACTAACCAGACAAGATTAAAACAAAACAAAGAAACAAAATTATACTAGTTTAAAATCCAAATCTATTACTCAAGTCAATTGTGTGCTGCAGCACAACAAATAGTTCAACACGGTCCTTGATAAAATTACCATATTGAACTGGGGGAGTGATGATATACTATATGTCACCCAAAACAGTATACTATGTCAATTCTATAAACTGGCCATTATTGCAATTATGTGCTAACTGCCCTGCACTTCTCATCACCCAAATAATGGTGTGCTTATTTTGCTAGCAGGTTCATAGTCGCAAGTTCATTGTCAGGGCTGACTCTGACCAGACTACTTTTTTCAACATGTCTTTACAAGACATCCATGCTATGGTCGTACTTACATTATTTACATACTACTAGCATACTCATTATCGCAGGTTTTGTGGCCAGATTATCTTATTTTTGCAGGTCTTTTGACGTTTTGACATGTCTCCATGCCATATTCAGAGCATACTATTATGCTTGCAGGTTCACTGCCCTCTGGGCGCAAGTTTTTGGCAACAACATATTTATAGTTCGATACGACAATTATACTCTTGTCGTACCGAACTAGGGGGACTTGTTCATGTACCATGTATTTGGACTTCGAGCCCATGGGCTTCCTTATTGGGTCTGATCCTCCCCCTTTATAAAGGGAGAAACCCTAGCAAACAATAAAAGAAAGAAGGTCACAACACACATTACACAACAATACAAGGAGGAGCCTCTATACTCTCTCCACCATCTTCTACCAAGGATGAGCCTTGCTCACCACCAAAAACCCATCTTCACTGATGGTAACAAGCCGATTCTTACCACCCTTGGTCTCGTTCTATACATTCCAACGGGTCCTTACGCAAGTCGCGGAGAGTAACGAATTGAACAAACACAATCCGTACTCAAGTGTAAAAATATGCTTGATCAATCATCAATATCAAAATGAATGGATTCTTTCTTAATTAATTAGACGGGACATTATTTTAAAAACATTTGAACAATTGATTTTTTCTTGAGTTCTTATAGCGAAAGTGATAATTCAATGAAGTCACGTGTATTTATCGAATCGAGTGAAAGATATTTAAAAGAAAATAAATAAGTAAATATGTGAAAAAGTTTATTCAATTGCATTAAACCTTGTGAAAGTAAAACTATTAAAGCAACAAAAGCATGGCCTGAACAGTTTATGTACATTATTATGATATGGACATTTATTTTTGGAAAGATAATTCACAATCGTTCTTCTTTATCAATATACACAGCACATAAGATATAATGAACGACCACTAAATGCGTCGTTTTACATGGTATTGAATAAAACCAAAGTTTACATCAAAATATTGTTTACATTAGCTCAGTTACTTGAAATTGAGAGATTTACATTACATAATTAATCTTTACAAAATATAATAATGCAATTAAATCTCTGATTTGTTTGAATGCGGACTCGAGCTAATGATTCCTGTTTTGGGCAGCCAACCTACTGCTGAGTACCTGTGATACATGCTAAAAGGGGGTCAGCGAAACGCTGGTGAGCTCACAGGTTTGTATGTCAACACATATTTGTATGAACCACAAGATTTAATTGAATTTAAAATGCAATTAAGCAAAATAAAAGTTATACAACCATGAGCACATAGTCTGAGCTTAATTTGAGCGTTAGGTCCAATTAAGGAAACCTAACTGAGTTGCCTCCTACGAGTGCCTAATCTACACTCGTCTTCCCAAATGCTAATACGTCCGTTTGACCAGTTAGTGCGTGCTAACCCGGACGAGGATTGTCAATCCTATATGATATCATATACTAACATTCACGCTACAGATGTTACCAAACTATGTTATGGAGGGCTTTGAAATGATTAGTGAAAACAACTCATGTAATATTTGATTTGTATAGTACTTGCGTTCATATTGTAAAATAAAATAAGCAATGTAATCACACCCCTGATGAAAACCGTAAAATAGGGGCTATGAGACTCACATGAGCCTTGAGTGTTTAACTTAATAAACTTGAATTGGTTAGCGGTGAATTGATGTCCAAAGACTTGTAACCTGAGGGTGTCCAAGACACGCGATGGTTATAACATGAGTAGGCATCTCGAAAGACTGTCCTTGTAGTTGTTTGTCCAACTTAGAATGTCCAAATTACTACGATTTAGTTGATTTGATTGTGTTTTGAAAACGTGTACGGCCCGTCGGTGAATTGGTTGTATCAATAATCTCATTATTATTTTTATGATTTTGAAGTGTTATACTTAAAAAGTAAGTTCCAATGTGTTTTAGAAGTCATATCACATTCGTGTTTGATGTTATACAAGTTTAATGCTTAGTGTGAAAGTTTAGATGTAACACTGTTACTCGTGACCCTAGGGTAAGGGCGAAGCCCGTTAATGACGGAGGTCCGGGGGCAACGCTGTGACAATCCTCCATTTAGGGTATTAATCTTTACCTAATTTCATACATTACCTAGAGTAATTCCCTGATTAGTGAATTCAAAACGATTTTTATGTGTTAAGTTTGTGAAACTTATTATGTGATACGTGATGTATTAGATTCGTAGTTATATGTAAATATAATTACGTACGAAATGAACATATTAAACTCGACCAACTAAATACAACAAAGCTGATGATACAGAATAATTAATAATTCGAAAATTATTAATTACAAATATTATTAACTTATATTATTGAAATAATATACTATATTATACGTTTTTTATTAAAACGTACCGAACGCGTCATACACGAAAAAAAAAAATTATAAAACGTGTCTAAAGGTCAAATATGCTAAAAGTAATATTTTGTCCAATCCTGTTTTAGTAATTGGAACATTACCTCAAAATATAAATTCCAAATTCAATCGAAATCTGGCACGCAGTTTAACTGTACAGTATCACTATTGTAAATAATTTTATTAATCATTTTTAAATAAAATTATTTTATTTTTGTAGTTATCAATTATAAAGTTTAAAATAAAATTTAAACAAACGAATAATTGAGTGGGACACGGGGTACAAATAATTGGACCCGTACACGGAATTAACGGGTTAAAAACCTACACTAATACTTATGTTGAAAATATCTGGACGACACAAAATTTCATCACCTTACTTACCTTTGAAAATTTTGGAACCAAAACTCATTTTATATACTTCTAGTCCTCACAATTCTCTGATCATACACCCACACCTCAAATAATTGAGCTACCAATTTCTTCTGCCTTCTTCCCTTTCTGGTCCATCGAGCAGCAGCAGCAGCAGTGAAGAAGGGAAGCTAGAACATCAAACCATTTTCAAAATCTCCAAACACAAACTAACAAAATGATCACATAACCTTTATCACCAAAAATCATCTCGTTCTCATCATCATCAGATATCATCATAGTCATCTAATCATAATCTTTGTAATGTTCAAAAATATATATTTCATGCTTATAATTTCATATAAATTTTGATTGTATATTGTTAGTATGTATGTAAACAAATTATAGTAGTGAATTGTATGTTATGTATTGGTGATTAGGAGTGTACAAAAACTTGAGATCAAACACCCAAACATTATATATAAACACCACAGACCAAGAACAGAGGACGAACACAGACTGAACTGGGCTAGGAACCAAACCGATCGGTTGGTTTTAACCAGCCGATCGGCTGGATTCAATGAGCTGAACGGCTCATTATATTTAGCCGATCGGCTAAGGTATGTTTGAGCCGAACGGTTTGTTAAACTTTTACCCGATCGGCTAGGCTGTCTGTGTACTGACTTTTTCGATGCGTTTAAATAATACATTGTCGACGTATACTTCGTAGTACAAATATATTAACGCGTACGAAATACAAATACTAAAAAGTTATAAAAGTTATAAAATCTAGTGATACAAAGTTTGGTACCAAATTGTACACGACCGCGGGACATTATTTTGACATGGACAATTAATAATATAACTTTTTGGGCCAAACGGACCGAATCTAAATTGGATCAAAAATTGTATTTTTGATTGGGCCAAACTAATTGGGTCGAGCCCAACGGGCTACGAGATTTCAAAACGCAAACTTAAACTGGATTATATCTATAGTCAACGATTATAAATTATATATAGTTATATAAATGGATTACGACAATCGCATTAAACAAAGTTATTTTTATAACAAATGTACTTATGTTTTTGAAACATAAACAACAACGATAAACAATATATATATATATATATATATATATATATATATATATATATATATATATATATATATATACGCGACATTAACAAATGAATAATATATATATATATATATATATATATATATATATATATATATATATACACACGACAACGACAATTAATAATTATATAAGAATATATATATTCAACTAATGAGTATATATAGGTATACACTTACAATAATGAAATACTCAACTCATCTATCACCAACAACTAAATCGTATAAGCTATTAGTCGAATACTTATATAAGTATACTTCTTGCGTCTAGGGCCTTGAAGTACACTGTTTGGACGACTACTATTACTAGTTGTATTCGCTGAAGCTTTGCTACACGTGAGTTCACAGCCCCTACCTTTTACTTGTTTTAAATGCTTTTAAAACCAGGGGTGGAAAACATAGAACTATGTGTTGTTACATGCTACTTGTTTTATATAATTGCTTGACATGCTTTTATATCAAATTGAATTATATAAATGTTATATGCTTCATATTCAACTGTTAACTATATGAAACGTTTTCACAACTTTTTGGGAATAAGACAATGAATCTTGGTACGATCCTAGGTTTACGCGAGGTAGTTGTAGTGCACATAAGTCTCAGTGCTTGCAACCTATAACCATTAGCTAGGTTACTCTAGCCACTGAGTATACAGATAGTACTATCGATTTGACAACCCTCCCACTGACATAACTCGTTGGTCATTCCAACCACACGACGGCAGTCGTAACGAGGAATGTATAGTCACCGTGTTACTGAGGCAACAACATCAACTAGTCGTGGTTTGGTTATAGTACTAGGAGTCGTTACTTTAACTCTAAAGGTTTAGCTCATCTTAGAGGGATCATTATCTATATTTCCCACATAAACTAAACAACTAAACTACAACTTGATTTGGAAAGGGTATTCCCTGTGACAACTCATAGGATTGGTATTCCTACACACGATTACTTCTAGGAAACGTTTACCTTGATTGGCTAAACTTGATTTCCCGACAAAACAACTTTTATAGGAAATGTTTACTTGACTGTTAAACCTGTGTTTCCTTGACTGTTAAACCTGTGTTTCCTACAACTATTTATATGGAAATGTTTACTTGATTGTTAAAATTGTGTTTCCTGCAACTATTTGTTAGGAGACGTTTTTGATTAAACTTGTGTTTCCTAACACATCGATTGAATTGTAGTAAGAATGACATTCTTACAGTAAAATAGGAAATGTTTTCTTTAATAAGAATACTTGTATTTCTTGCTATACATATAAACATTATATTTGTGTACATGAATGATTTATACAAAACTTGGTTTAACTACGCTTATACTAAACCTGTGAATTCACTCAACAATGTTGACGGTTTACTATGTTTTTCAGGGAATTAGGACTCATGTACTTCTGCATGCATAAAGGACGTAGGCAACCCAGACTATTTATGATGCCACTTTTGGGACACTTGGATTTCCTTTGTATTACCAATTCCATTGGTTATACTTACGAAATCCCTCTTTTATAAGCTCGTGTTTTGTAAACTTATGTTGTTCTACAACACCACTACTTGTACGACTTTATAAGTTGTACCCTTTTTTGTAATAACGTTTAAACTTATGGCATCTTAAATTAATATGTTCTGTATGATCATATGCTCTGATACAATGAATGCACTATTGTAACGTCAGCACCCCCGCTGTTAAACTGTAAACTTAAAATGTTTCCGCTAATAATCAAATGCTTCCGCTAATTTCTAAATAAACGCGATTACCGATTTTGGGGGTGTGACAGAACTTGGTATCAGAGCCATTGGTTATAGCGAACTAGAAATCTTTAAGTGACTGAAAACCTTAGAGACCTAGACTATAGCCTTGGCTAACACACTCATGCATTCATACCGTTGCATACGTCTAAACACAACACACACAATTGCTTTTGTCACAGTTATGTCTAGGCAGTTTCTGATCTACATCTCAGAGTCAGAGGAGGAGCCTGACTATGCTAGTGATGACCTTTCTGAGGAGGTGTACCCACCCACATTTCCTAGAGCTACTTCGGATGGCACTATAGGCACTCCACCATCACCACCCACTGATCCCACTACTCGTATGCTAGGATCTACTTTCATGGCGACTCGTCATCTTGGAGAGCCTTCATGTGGTCCTGGATTGTGTAGGACTGCTAGGATGAGCGTTAGATCCCCACCTGTAGGACCCTTGGCACCTCGTGACAAGGATCCTATGACTGAGGAGAGAGAGATACCTTGTGATCAGCAGTCATTGCAGAGGGCTAGAGTTCCGCATCTCGACTGGATGCCACGTATACTACGGCACTGGAGGACACTTGAGAGGATTCCTTCCACTTTCGAGACTGGGGAGTCATCTCACTCATCGACACCTTTACATTTGACTGAGGAGCCTCTGGAGCTCACTGTCCCTACTGTAGTTGCAGTTGTCCGTACTCTTCTTGGATTTCATTATGGTACACAGGATTCTATCGGAGAGTTGCACAGTGATGCCTCCCGACTGGACGGTGACGTGCTTACTATCTATGGACGTCTTGCCACTTCTGAGGTACACATTGAGATGGATCGAGAGTCAACCGATGCGACTAGGGCACGTCTGATTAGGCTTGAGAGACGTCTGGGGATAGTAGGTTTTGCAGTTGGAGTTTGTATGCTGATGGGAGTTGTTAGGATGGTTGTAGGGATGTTTTTAGCATATTTCTATTAGATTCGCCATGTCAGGACGGTATCTATGATGTAGTAGGATTGTAGCTATGATGTAGTAGGGTAAAACTTTTGACTAGATGGATGTATAGGTTAAATCCATCACATTTTGTAGATCATGTTTGATCAGATGGGTGTATTTTCTCTTTATTGTAAATCTCATCCTTGTACAAAACTTATGTAAAACCTTTTGACTTATATATGATATATAACTTATGTTTAGCTTACGTCACTGTGTACACTATGAGTGATATCAATTGGTGATTGATTTTCATACTATATCTATATTTATCACATACTTTATGAGTGATGATTTGATTAGGGCATCTTACGAGTGTTTCTTGTGTGTGATTAGGACTGAATCATGCCGCCTAAGCGTAGGAATACCCGGAACATCCGAAAAAACCCTTCACCACCTCCTACTGTTGAGGAGACAACTGAACAAATGGTCAACCGAAGGATTGCTGAAGCACTTGCTCAGTATGATATTGACAGAAACCGTAGCGACAGGGTCAGCGGTAGCAGAAATACCGAACCTGTTGTATCTGACGGTAACCCTGAGAGTACCCAAAGAGGATGTTCGTACAAAACATTCCTAGCTTGCAAACCGAGCCACTTTCGTGGTACTGACAGTGCCATTGGAATCATCCATTGGATAGAGAAAATGGAGTCTGTGCTAGATATTAGCAACTGTGCTCGTGACTGCATGGTAAAGTATGCTACCTGCACATTTTCTGATAAGGCATTGACATGGTGGAATGGCCAAGTTCAAGCACTTAGAAGCACAACCGCCCACTCAATGACCTGGGAAACTTTGAAAACCATGGTCGTGGAAGAACTTTGTCCCCGTAGTGAGCTGTAGAAGATTGAGACTGAGCTCTGGGACATTACTATGGTTGGTACTGATATCACAGGATATACCACCAGATTTCAAGAACTGGCACGCCTTGTACCACACATGGTCACACCTGAGTACAAGCGCACTGAAAGGTATATCTGGGGTTTGGTACTGCAGATTCGAAGCCTGGTGACTTCGTCTAATCCTGCCACCTTTAAGAGTGCTGTAGAACTAGCACAGCGGTTGACAGATGAAGCAGTCAGAATGGGAACCCTTACTAAGAAAGCTGCTTCGGGAAAGGTTGAGCCCAGCAGTGCTGATGCTGGAAGGGGAAAACGTAAGTGGAATGACCGTCAGGGTCAACAGAATAAGAAGCAGACTGGAACCACGAAAGCTTACCTTGCCACTACTGCTGAACAAAAGACTTACTTGGGGAACAAGCCCAAGTGTGGCAAGTGTGAATGTCACCATGATGGTGATTGTATTTTCTGTGGGAATTGCAAACGCTGGGGGCATCTTGCCCAATACTGTAGATCGAACCCTACTACTCAAACAAACAGGGATCGACCAGCTAATGGATGTTTCGAATGTGGCGAGCAAGGTCATTTCCGAAACAAGTGCCCTAAACTTAACCGTGGAAACCAAAACAATCAGAACCGCAATGCAAACCCGAACAACAACAACCATGGTAACACAACAACCAACCAGCTCGAGGTCGTGCGTTTGTCATTGGAGCACAGGAGGCACGCCAGGACCCCAACACTGTCACTGGTACATTTCTAGTTAACAACCATTATGCCTCTGTGTTATTTGATTCAGGCGCCGATTTGAGTTTTGTGTCTACGGAATTTAGACCACTATTAGACATTAAATCCCGTAAACTAGACAACAAGTACACTTTAGAACTAGTCGATGGTAGGTTGATTGAATCAGGAGAAATAGTACCAGGATGTACTCTAACATTGGAGAGTCATCCTTTCAAAATAGACTTACTACCGGTTGAGTTGGGAAGCTTTGACATCGTAGTCGGTATGGACTGGTTGTCGAAGAATCATGCAGAGATTGTTTGTTTTGATAAAATGGTGCGTCTACCATTGCAAACTGGAGAAACCTTGGTGATACAAGGAGATAAGAGGACGAGTGCCGTCAAAACGATTAATTGCTTGAAAGCCTGTAAATATCTCCGAAAGGGATATCCAGCATTTTTGGCACATGTTGTAGAAAAGAGACTCGAGGAGCAAGGTTTAAGTAATATACCTGTAGTACGAGACTACCCGGGAGTGTTTCCTGATGATCTTCCAGGATTACCACCTCCACGACAAGTCGAGTTTCGCATCGATGTGGTGCCAGGAGCTGCACCAATCGCTCGCTCACCTTATCGTCTAGCTCCATCAGAAATGCAAGAACTGTCTACACAGTTGCAGGAGCTCTTAGACTTAGGATTCATCCGACTGAGCTTTTCACCTTGGGAAGCTCCGGTTTTGTTTGTCAAGAAGAAGGATGGATCCATGCGGATGTGCATCGACTACCGAGAGCTGAATAAGGTAAGTATCAAGAACCGATATCCGTTACCTAGCATAGACGATCTGTTTGATCAGTTACAAGGATCGAGTTACTACTCGAAGATCGATCTTCGTTCTGGTTACCATCAACTGAAGGTTCGAGAAGAGGACGTACCAAAGACCGCGTTCAGGACTCGTTATGGTCATTATGAGTTCCTAGTCATGTCGTTTGGATTGACTAACGCGCCTGCAGTATTCATGGATCTCATGAACCGAGTGTGCAAACCTTATCTTGATAAGTTTGTCATTGTGTTCATTGATGACATCCTGATTTACTCGAAAACGAAAGAGGATCACGAACAACACTTGAAACTTATCCTCCAACTACTCGAGAACGAGAAGCTGTATGCTAAGTTCTCCATATGTGAATTTTGGATTAGAGAGGTTCATTTCCTTGGTCACGTGATAAATGATAAAGGAATTCATGTGGACCCCTCCAAAATTGAGGCGATCAAAAACTGGGAAGCTCCAAGGACCCCAACCGAGATTCGAAAATTCTTGGTTTGGCTGGCTATTATCGGAGATTTATCGAAAACTTTTCCAAAATAGCCCAATCACTCCCCACCTTAACCCAAAAGGATAAGAAATTCGAATGGGGCGAAAAACAAGAAAACGCCTTTCAACTGTTGAAACAAAAGTTGAGCACGGCACCAATCTTATCTTTACCTGAGGGAACAGAAAACTTCATCCAATGATTAGGTTGTGTCCTCATGCAAAACGATAAAGTTATTGCTTATGCATCTCATCAATTGAAGATTCAAGAGAAGAATTATACAACTCATGACTTAGAGTTGGGAGTAGTCGTTTTTGCACTCAAGATCTGGAGACACTACCTATATGGTACAAAGTGTACTATTTTCACCGACCACAAGAGTCTACAACACATATTCGACCAGAAAGAACTCAACATGAGACAGAGACATTGGGTCGAATTGCTAAACGATTACGACTGTGAGATTAAGTACCACCCGGGCAAGGCTAATGTAGTAGCGGATGCCCTGAGTCGTAAGGAGAATGTTAAACCTCGCAGAGTTCGAGCTTTGGTATTAACAATCCACTTGAATCTTATTACTTAAATTCGTGGCGCGCAACAAATAGCTTTCACTGCCGAGCGCTTGAAAGATGAATCCCTGAAGGGAATGGAGAAACAGCTCAAAACCAAAGAAAATGGAGTTTTATACTTCATGAATCGAATTTGGGTACCGTGCGACGATGCACTACGCAAACTGATTTTGGACGAAGCTCACAAGTCCAACTACTCGATTCATCCTGGTGCAGATAAGATGTACCAAGACGTGAAAGGTTTCTATTGGTGGCCAAACATGAAGAGAGACATCGCCACTTATGTCAGCAAGTGTCTAACTTGTTAGTATCAAAAACCTTCAGGACTTTTGCAACAACCAGAAATGCCAAAATGGAAATGGGAGCACATAACGATAGACTTCATCACAAAACTACCAAAGACATCAACTGGAGTTGATTCCATATGGGTGATTGTCGATCGATTGACGAAATCAGCTCACTTCATTGTTATCAAAGAGTCTGACAAACTAGAGAAACTGGCAAAGATCTATATCAAAGAGATCGTTTCTCAACATGGTGTACCCTTGTCCATTATATCTGATAGAGATAGCAGATACACATCTCGCTTCTGGCAATCACTACAACAGGCTTTAGGTACTCGATTCGGCATGAGTACAGCCTATCATCCACAAACCGATGGCCAGAGTGAACGAACGATTCAAACGCTCGAGGCCTTATTGAGAGCGTGTGTGATTGACTTTGGAGGAAACTGGGATACTCACCTCCCACTAGCCGAATTCTCCTATAACAACAGTTATCACACCAGCATACAGATGGCTCCATTCGAAGTACTGTATGGTCGCAAATGCCGATCACCACTCTGTTGGGCAGAGTTAGGTGACAGATAACTATCTGGACCATAGCTTGTCCAGGAAACCACGGACAAGATATCTCAAGTACTCAACCGATTGAAAATGGCAAGAGACAGACAAAAGAGTTACGCCGATAACCGTCGTAAACCTCTTGAGTTTCAAGTAGGAGACAAGGTCCTACTCAAAGTATCGCCCTGGAAAGGGGTAGCACGATTTGGCAAACGAGGAAAACTTAACCCGCGATATGTTGGACCTTTTGAAATCCTTGCGAGGATTGGTCCTGTCGCTTACAAATTAAAGTTGCCACAAGAGCTTAGTAGCATTCACGACACTTTTCATGTGTGTTACTTGAAGAAGTGTCTTTCCGATGAAACACTTATCATCCCTCCTGACGAAGTCTTTATCAACTCAAAACTTAACTTTGTGGAGGAACCTATCGAAGTAACCGATACAAAAACACAGAAACTCCAACACAAACGAATCAAACTTGTCGAGATTCGTTGGAACTCGAAACATGGCTCGGAGTTTACTTGGGAACGCGAGGATGAGATACGAAAGAAATACCCTCACCTGTTTGAACAAACGCCAGACACGAAAAACTCAACTTAAATCTCGGGACGAGATTTCGCTAACGGGGGGAGAATGTGACAATCCTCCATTTAGGGTATTAATCTTTACCTAATTTCATGCATTACCTAGAGTAATTCCCTGATTAGTGAATTCAAAATGATTTTTATGTGTTTGTGAAACTTACTATGTGATACGTGATGTATTAGATTCGTAGTTATATGTAAATATAATTACGTATGAAATGAACATATTAAACTCGACCAACTAAATACAACAAAGCTGGTGATACAGAATAATTAATAATTCGAAAATTATTAATTACAAATATTATTAACTTATATTATTGAAATAATATACTATAGTATACGTTTTATATTAAAACGTACCGAACGCGTCATACACGAACTGAAACAATTATAAAACGTGCCTAAAGGTCAAATATGCTAAAAGTAATATTTTGTCCAATCCTGTGTTAGTAATTGGAACATTACCTCAAAATATAAATTCCAAATTCAACCGAAATCTGGCACGCAGTTTAACTGTACAGTCCCACTATTGTAAATAATTTTATTAATCATCTTTAAATAAAAATATTTTATTGTTGTAGTTATCATTTATAAAGTTTAAAATAAAATTTAAACAAACGAATAATTGAGTGGGACACGGGGTACAAATAATTGGACCCGTACACGGAATTAACGGGTTAAAAACCTACACTAATACTTATGTTGAAAATATCTGGACGACTCAAAATTTCATCACCTTACTTCCCTTTAAAAATTTTGGAACCAAAACTCATTTTATATACTCCTACTCCTCACAATTCTCTAATCATACACCCACACCTCAAATAATTGAGCTACCAATTTCTTCTGCCTTCTTCCCTTTCTGGTCCATCGAGCAGCAGCAGCAGTGAAGAAGGGAAGCTAGAACATCAAACCATTTTCAAAATCTCCAAACACAAACTAACAAAATGATCACATAACCTTTATCACCAAAAATCATCTCGTTCTCATCATCATCGGTGATCATCATAGTCATCTAATCATAATCTTTGTAAGGTTCAAAAATATATATTTCATGCTTATAATTTCATATAAATTTTGATTGTATGTTGTTAGTATGTATGTAAACAAATTATAGTAGTGAATTGTATGTTATCTATTGGTGATTAGGAGTGTACAAAAACTTGAGATCAAACACCCAAACAATATATATAAACACCACAGACCAAGAACAGGGGACGAACACAGACTGAACCGGGCTAGGAACCAAACCGATCGGTTAGTTTTAACCATCCGATCGGCTGGATTCAATGAGCCGAATGGCTCAACATATTTAGCCGATCGGCTAAGGTATGTTTGAGCCGAACGGTTTGTTAAACTTTTACCCGATCGGCTAGGCTGTTTGTGTACTCACTTTTTCAATGCGTTTAAATAATACACTGTCGACGTATGCTTCGTAGTACAAATATATTAACGCGTACGAAATACAAATACTAAAAAGTTATAAAAGTTATAAAATCTAGTGATACAAAGTTTGGTACAAAATTGTACACGATCGCGGGACATTATTTTGACACGGACAATTAATAATATAACTTTTTGGGCCAAACGGGCCGAATCTAAATTGGATCAAAAATTGTATTTTTGATTGGGCCAAACTAATTGGGCCGAGCCCAACGGGCTACGAGATTTCAAAATGCAAACTTAAACTGGATTATATCTATAGTCAACGATTATAAATTATATATAGTTATATAAATGGATTACGACAATCGCATTAAACAAAGTTATTTTTATAACAAATGTACTTATGTTTTTAAAACATAAACAACAACGATAAACAATATATATATATATATATATATATATATATATATATATATATATATAGCGACATTAACAAATGAATAATGTATATATATATATATATATATATATATATATATATATATATATATATACGGCAATGACAATTAATATATATATATATATATATATTCAACTAATGAGTATATATAGGTATACACTTACAATAATGAAATACTCAACTCATCTATCACCAACAACTAAATCGTATAAGCTATTAGTCGAATACTTATATAAGTATACTTCTTGCGTCTAGGGCCTTGAAGTACACTGTTTGGATGACTACTATTACTAGCTGTATTCGCTGAAGCTTTGCTACACGTGAGTTCACAGCCCATACATTTTACTGGTTTTAAATGCTTTTAAAACCAGGGGTGGAAAACATAGAACTATGTGTTGTTACATGCTACTTGTTTTATATAATTGCTTGACATGCTTTTATATCAAACTGAATTATATAAATGCTATATGCTTCATATTCAACTGTTAACTATATGAAACGTTTTCACAACTTTTGGGGAATAAGACAACGAATCTTGGTACGATCCTAGGTTTACGCGAGGTAGTTGTAGTGCACATAAGTCTCAGTGCTTGCAACCTATAACCATTAGCTAGGTTACTCTAGCCACTGAGTATACAGATAGTACTATCGATTTGACAACCCTCCCACTGACATAACTCGTTGGTCATTCCAACCACATGACGGCAGTCGTAACGAGGAATGTATACTCACCGTGTTACTAAGGCAACAACATCAACTAGTCGTGGTTTGGTTATAGTACTAGGAGTCGTTACTTTAACTCTAAAGGTTTAGCTCACCTGAGAGGGATCATTATCTATATTTCCCACATAAACTAAACAACTAAACTACAACTTGATTTAGGAAGGGTATTCCCTGTGACAACTCATAGGATTGGTATTCCTACACACGATTACTTCTAGGAAACGTTTACCTTGATTGGCTAAACTTGGTTTCCCGACAAAACAACTTTTATAGGAAATGTTTACTTGACTGTTAAACCTGTGTTTCCTACAGCTATTTATATGGAAATGTTTACTTGATTGTTAAACCCGTGTTTCCTGCAACTATTTGTTAGGAGACATTTTTGATTAAACTTGTGTTTCCTAACACATCGATTGAATTGTAGTAAGAATGACATTCTTACAGTAAAATAGGAAATGTTTTCTTCAATAAGAATACTTGTGTATCCTGCTATACATATAAACATTATGTTTGTGTACATGAATGATTTATACAAAACTTGGTTTAACTACGCTTATACTAAACCTGTGAATTCACTCAACATTCAATGTTGACGGTTTACTATGTTTTTCAGGGAATTAGGACTCAGGTACTTCTGCATGCATAAAAGACGTAAGCAACCCAGATTATTTATGATGCCACTTTTGGGACACTTGGATTTCCTTTGTATTACAAATTCCATTGGTTATACTTACGAAATCCCTCTTTTATAAACTCGTGTTTTGTAAACTTATGTTGTTCTACAACACCACTACTTGTACGACTTTATAAGTCGTACCCTTTTTTGTAATAACGTTTAAACTTATGGCATCTTAAATTAATATGTTCCGTATGATCATATGCTCTGATACAATGAATGCACTATTGTAACGTCAGCACCCTCGCTGTTAAACTGTAAACTTAAAATGCTTCCACTAATAATCAAATGCTTCCGCTAATTTCTAAATAAACGCGGTTACCAATTTTGGGGGTGTGACAAGCGCCCCTGGTTAGCGGGGTCCAAGGGGTGGCAACCCTTGGCGGGGTCCAAGGGGTTGAGCCCCTGGCTGGGGTCGAGCTGCCAAGTCAGCTTGGAAAATTTTTATTTCTACTGCATTGCTTTATTGAAAATGCACTTGGGATTTGAATTCTAGTAAAATGGGGTGTCAAATTTGAGCCTCAATACTTAGTGAAATATGAGTTTTAAACTTTCTATTTTTAGCGACACTTGATGCGTCACTTCCAAAATTTGGGCGACACTTAGGAAGTGTCGCATAAAATGACGGTTTCTGAATTATTAGCGTCACTTGGAGAAGTGACGCATAAGGGGGGTGACACTTAGGGAGTGTCGGGTTCGAGTGTCGGTTTCTAATCATAGACGACACTTAGGAAGTGTCGTTAGAAGTGTCGGATAAAGGTGTTAGGCGTCACTAGGCAAGTGACGGTTGGAGTGTCAGGAAAAAAGGGGTTTTATGCGGCACTTAGGCAAGTGACGCATAATTAGGGTTTTATGCGTCACTTAATGCGGCACTTAAGTGACACACGAAGTGACACTATACTGGTCTGGCCTATGCGACACTTACGTCTGTTCGATGGATATTGAGCCAAAAACGAGTTTTTCGGTTTCCGTTTGGTCCGATTCTTTTACCCAACCCTTAGATGGATATTATAAGCTATTACAAACAGCAGACAAGTGAAAATGAGTAAAATCGGAGAGTTTCGGGATTTGCCGGAAACTTACAACTTCGCGCGAGAGGAATCCGGAAAGATAGAAACCTAGATCGTGATGCCGCGGTCACTTTTCACCAAATGAGCGTGAGGATCCGAGGTTGTTTCGTGGTGCTTTTTGGTGGTTTAATGGTGGTGCTGGTGATGGTGGGTTAAGAGAAAAAAGGAAGAAGAAAATGGAAGAGAGAGAGAGAGAGAGAGAGAGACTGAGGGAGGGAAATGAGGTGGGGGAAGGTGATGACCCCCCTTTTTGGCTGACTTTTAGATTTCATTTTCGGTTTCTCCCGGCGCTCACTTGTAAGATTCCCGACAAATCCCGAAAACTCTTAGATTTCATTTATTTTACTTGAAAGTTGTTTATTTAAGCTTGAAATGTCCAAATATGGGTTGGGTAAAAGTTTCGGGCCGAACGGAAACCGGAAAACACGATTTCGACACAAAATCCGTTCATCGGATGTAAGTGTCACACGGACCAACGCAGCTATGCGTCACTTCCTTAAGTGACGTATTAAGTGTCGCTTAAAACCCTAATCTTGCGTCACTTGTCTAAGTGTCGCATAAAACCCCTTTTTCCCGACACTTGTCTAAGTCTCGCAAATTCAATACCCGACACTTGAACCGACACTTATACCCGACACTTGACTAAGTGTCACCCCTTATGCGTCACTTCCCCAAATGACGCTAACACTACAAAATATCCCATTCTATGCGGCACTTCCTGAGTGTCGCATAAACCCCTAAGTGTCGCTAAAAAAAACAGAATGTTTGCAACTCATTGTTTTTACTAAGTGTCAAGACTTGAAAATTCATCACTTAATGATACCCAAATTCAAATTTTAGATGCGTTTTCATTAAGGCAATATAGTAGAAATAAAAATGAAATAAGAGGGGGAGTGCTTGGACCCCGCCAGGGGTTGCCACCCCTGGAACCCCGCTAACCAGGGGCGCTGGCCCCGGACCCCTGTCACCTAAAGTTTGTAAACACTTTTAAGTATAACACTTCAATACCATAATGATAATGTTGAGATTTTTATTACAAACACTCACCAACGGACCGTACACGTTTTCAAAACATAATCAAATCAACCAAGTCGTAGTAACTTGGACAAGTTAAACAACCAAATCGTAGTCATTTGGACATTCTAGTTGGACGAACAACTACAAAGGTAGTCTTTATAGATACCTACTCACGTTATAACCATCGCGTGTCGTGGACACCCTCAGGTTACAAGTCCTCGGACATCACTACTCAGCTAATCAACTAAAGTTTGTTTACATCACAAGCCATAAAATATAAAGTACGATGAAATAAATATTGGGCTCTGGATATTCATTTGCCATCCTCACCCAATGCATTGCCATCTCCGCCCGCTGCTAACCCTTGAAGGACCTCTATGACTGATGCCAGTGTATCTTTCTCTATGTCTTCTTGATTGATAGAAAGTGTCTCCACAACCTTTGGAAGTTTAGATGCAAGAGTTACGGTCATTTCTGGATCCTCACCTTTTGCTTTGGCAAGTTTTTGTAACACCTGGTCAAAAAGTCAATTTTCGCACCCAATTTAAACATAAATTACTCGTATTTAGTTACGTATTAATACTAAATACTTAAAACTTTATATATAAATTGTATATATATAAACATACGTAATTACTGAAATCACACGTAAACAAAGTTTTCAAAAATGTAATTCGTTTTATATTAAAACGCATCCTGGTAATCTAAAACCGCGCGAAAACAATCTATTAAATTTTAGTTTCAAAATAGTATTTTTATAAAATACTTTAACTCGAAAACATTTCAAATTAATATAAACGAATTTTAGAATTTAAAATACTATTTTAAATTACGATCGGGTACAAAAACACGGACATTTTGTACAGTGGTTGGAGACCATAGTCCCAGAGTGGGGAATCTGGGAATGGATAAAACCACCTCCACCTTCCCTTTTTCTTTATTTCTATTTTATAAAAACACACACACCACACATCTCTCTCTAAAACTCTCTCAATCTCTTCCTCTCCATCCACACCAACCACCACCGCCGACCACCGGCGACCACCACCACCGCCTTCATCATCATCTACGGAATCATCATCATCAACAAGCATTCATCATCATCACCACCTCCATCTTCATCATCAAGAACACCATCATCTTCCAAAACCTTGAATCTTCAAACCGTAAGGATTTATTCACTTTTTCTTGATATTCCTTGTTAAAAACACTCAATATATCATGTATTAACATTATATCAACAAGATTCGGCCTAAAAATGGGTTAGATCTTGGTTTTGGGTGAAAAATTATCGAACAGTCCGTTATGTCGCAGGGGGACCAAAAACAGTGCTGCGACATAGCCTATGTCGCAGGATGGATGTCGCTGCTTATGTCGCATGATTTGTGTCACACTAAAATCACTGATGTCGCATGTAGCGACACAAAGCCTTATGTCGCATTAAATTGCGGATGTCGCACTTGGCGACACAAACCCTTGTGTCGTAGAACCCTTTTAGCAACACAATCTTTGTGTCGCAAAACACATAACCTTGAAAACACATGATTTTCACTAAGTGTCGAAACTAAGATTTTGCCACTCAATTTTACTCCAAAATGGAATTTCGGAGCGTTTTTCACTACAGCAACATAATAGAAATAAAAATTTTCCAAGCTGACCTGGCAGCTCGACCCCAACTAGGGGCTCTGCCCCTTGGACCCTGCCAGGGGTTGCCACCCCTTGGACCCCGCCAGGGGTTGCCACCCCTTGGACCCCGCTACCAGGGGCGCTACCCCCGGACCCCCGGACACAGTTTTCAAACCTGAGCGACGAACGAATATTTGCACAACTCACTTACACAAATTGATTTGTCTCTTACTTATATAACTTCACGTGTTTAGAACACTAGGAGGTTACCCATCGGACGACACGCGTATCTTAGGATCGCTGACAACTCATAGGTGAGTTCATAGCCCCACTCTTTCAACTGTTTTACTATTTTCGGGGTGAGACGCATGCTCAATTACTGTTTTCGAATTATAATAATAAACCTTTATAATTCACACTTAATCAAATTACTGTTATGTAATACAAATGTGTAATACTTAGAAATTACACCCATAATAACGCTATTGAATAAAACCACTACTTAACCTAGTTAGGTTATAATTATACTTTGGTCATATTGTCGCGAGACAATATCATGGAATACAATAGAACTAGTTAGTTCTACCCATATTGGACAACATCTAGATTTTTACAGGATTAGTCTTCCTTTTCGGAACTAAAATTGCTCATATATATTCCAGGACTTTTAAATTGGAATTTGAACTCAAGTAAACAACAACCGAGGATCTCAATATACTTGCTAGGCTGAGGCTAGGAGTATACATTAGAAATATATGTTAGTATGGATTTCATATACTAATACCAAAACAACTAGGTGATGATTAATCATACCTAGGCTTATTGTAACACAACAAAATAGTTAAGTGCTGTATATACATACTTAGCTACAATAAATCAATTTTATGTGCTACATGATACTCTATCTGAGGTAATTGTTAATTCGACTTATATATATATATATATATATATATATATATATATATATATATATGTATATATATATACACACATGCTTGTACTTCATCTCGAGCACTTGGTGCCACCTACAATTTAGTTATGTATATATACATACATGCACGCATACGAACAAAATCAAACTATTTGAACATGTCGTTGTACTTTTGGCTCAATTACTCAAGTCGGGCATGTCGTAGTACTGCCGGCTCAATTTCAAACTTAGCTTGCGAGAAACTCGATCGATGATAGTTGGGCACACAACGATGCCACGGTAAAGTGGGCACAAAACGATACCACGGTATTGCAGTGGGCACAAGTCCGATATCACGGTAAAGCGATACAATCGATGGATGGGCGAGCTTATGCTCGTGATCCACACTCATTCACAGATGTGCGAGCTTATGCTCGTGATCCACAACAAGTTAACGGGTCGGTGGAGTTTCCACGCGAGGCTGTTAGCTCAATCATGTCCGGGTTAGCACACACTAACTGGTCAAATGGACACAATAAATACTCAACCATGTCCGGGTTAGCACATACTAACTGGCCAAACGGACACAATAAATACTCAACCATGTCCGGGTTAGCACACACTAACAGGTCAAACGGACACAATAAATACTCAATCATGTCCGGGTTAGCACGCACTAACTGGTCAAACGGACACACAATAAACACTCAATCATAGTTCTGCGGGACTACAATCAACTGTTGCTGGATGCAACACAATAAACATTCGATCATAGTTTTGCTGGACTACAATATATATTCTTGCTGGACACAACATATTTTGCCACGCGGGCATCTTAACGCTTTACTACAACATAAGTAACATTATTACTTGTTATCATATGACGCGGTCATACAATTAACCGATTCATACTTAGGCCTGTATTGCCTCATGTCTGTAGACTCAATTATACCTGATAGGTATCGAGACATGGTTAGCCACAATCTTTATGTACTTAGGTACACGTCACCACTACTTGGGTATGAAATACCCCGTTAGATGTGTACACACACTGGTATTACAACATAACAAAACAAATCAAAATCGTGGATTTTGAAACCATCTTTCAAAACATACAAGATATATATACTTTATGTTTCAATTATAAATCCTATGAACTCACCAGCTTTATAGATGACTCAATTTAGCATGTGTTCTCAGGTGCCCAGCAGGATTAGGATTGCTACAAGCCTTGCTAGCTCGAGTCGCATGTTTTCAAACAACTAAATTTCTCTGCATAACTTTTGTATTACAAAGTATGTATTGAAATTATTTTTGCGAACTCGCAACTTGTATATACTTTTATTATGGAAATGTATAACTATTTTCAAACTTCTCATTTAGAGTCGTTCATTATGTACCGTTGTGATGTGATATTTGATTTGGTAACACCCGACCCTCGCTTCCGCAACCCGAAATTTGAGGGTGTTACAGTTTTGCTTTCCAGGTATCCACAAGCCAAAGTGAAATGTCAAAGCCTTTAGCGAGGGATTATGTGGCCATTCGGATCCTGGAGTCAAAGATGGCGATAGCAGCATCTCTTTTTATATCAGCTATCAGCATTTTCTTCACTTCGGCTATCTTGGCATCGACTTCAGCAGACATCTTTGAGATACTGGCTTTAAGATCCTTATTCTCCTTCTTCACCCTGATAAGCTCAGCACTATCCTTTTCGTGAGCAGTTATCCTGACTTGAGCAAGCTTGCACAAGTCATTAACCACATTCACATTTTCTTGATGGCATTTGGTGATTTCCTCGGCGGCCTGCACTGAACAAATATATTAAAAGATTCGGAAATGGCGATTGTTTTTGAAAGTTTAATTGTGTCACAAAATTGGGAATTTAGATATTGTTACCTCAAAGAATTTGGAATCAAGTTTTCCAGGTTCGGTCGTGTCTACGCTTTTCCTTTTCTTTGAGGATTTGGAGCGAAGATTAGACATTCTTGATTTTGATGTAGCTGGAGTTGAATTTTCTCTCTTGTTCTCAGAAGAATCGTTATCAATGCCAAGTAGGCTGATATAAGAGGCTGAATTCAAAGAAAAAAGAAAACAAATAAGAGTTGGATAGTGCAAATTGAGAATATTGAGTTTACTTAAACTTACCAGACATAGAAGTGTGAGATTCCTGTGATCCTGCGCTTTCAGACAAATCAGGATACTTGAAAGTCCCTTCGTCCTCGAGAATCTCTAAAATATGCTCTTAAATTTCCTTCGGTATCCAAATGAGGAGGGGCGAGAGTCACAAAATCAGCTGAAACATTTGAAATCAGGTTAAAATTAGAATTCTACATTCTTGCCTAAACCTTAAAAAGGATTATTTCCTACCCTTTAGTAACCAGGAAGAAGGGATTTGGCTGCAATCGGGTAAAGAATTATGATCGACAAAAAAGAACATGCTTTTCCAGTTTGGATCATTCTGAGTGGCTCGGAGCACTAGATGAGAACGGTTAGGCTTGATTTTGAATAAGAAATAATGCGAACCATGACTTCTGAGATGATAAGTTTGAGCCAACTCTGGAAGCCCTAAATCTAGGATACGGGAATCAATTATGGTCTGGAATACAGAAAGTGTGCGCCAAATCATAGGCATAGCTTGCGCATAATAAAGCTTTGTGGTAGCAACAAACTCAGTAGTCAAAGGTGGAAATGGGAATCTCAGGCCGAGGGTAAAAGGATATTCTGGAAAGCAAATCCATTTATCGGAAGAGAAATCGGCTAAGGAAGAAGGATCAAAGGGCCTAAAGATAGTATTTGGGGGAAATGAACCCTTGATTCTCAAACGATCAATGTCGAGATCGATGAAAGTGCAAGCTTCAGGATTCGAAAATAAGCCTTGTTTGATAAACTCTGGATGATTATTGTCATCCTCTAAAGTAATTAAAGACATAGTGAGCGGAATGTTGAAATACGAATTCGAAAGAAAGTAAGAGAAAGGAATGATACCTGCATATTGACGGTAGGTGACAGCGACGAGGAGATGAATAAGAAAGGATGTGAGTCAGAATCACTATAAGTACCTGGGCACGTCAATCGATACATCTACCTAACACGATTTATGCAGTTATCCTGAGAAGTTATAACATTTAAGGATCCCGAAAAACATTATAACTTCGGGGGAAATTGTTGTGGGTGAATTTTTATCAAACACTACAGGATCCTGATTAGCATCATAGTCACAACTAGCAGGTATGAATAGCTTTTATGTTTCATATTTGCTTGGCAGGATAATGGCGACTTATGCAAATATGTTCGGGATCACAGTTGTAGTTAAGGATCCTGGAAATACTATAATAACTTATTTTGCAGGATCCTATTTAGGATACGTTTATCTAACATAACTATGCAGGATATGAGATCGAGAAGATGATTAAGCAAGGATCTCGTGTTTGTTCTAGATTGTACATGGCTCAGGATCCTAAACCTATACTAGTTTTAGGATCATGCGATGCTTAATATATTCTTTTTACTTAAGTCTGACCAGGTCATGAAGGGAACGCGTCACATGAGATATGCTCCAGATTGCATGATAAGGCTTTGATACAATTTTATGAGGACGACGTCTAATGCACGTGTGGAAATGGAGTCAAAATGAACGTTGGAAGTCTTCACCATATCACGGATGGATCCTGAAATTCTCGGATTAGTTGTTATACGCTCTTGGTATAAAAATGAGGCATGGATGATCGATTAGGCTAACGTTTACTCACTATTTTTCACCTGCAATACACTCACACTCTCCTCTTGTTCACTCTCGTTCGAATTCATTTCACCAACACTTAGTTAATTTCATTTTCTTCACACACAATCACTTAGCCGATCATCCTTGTGCACTTAGTTTGTAATTGTTTGCTTTCGTTCTAATAAGATTAACAAAGGCAAGGATCATTTGATCCTTCCCGAAGTTTTGTGCCGGCGATCAACCTTGATCAAGGGCTTTCCTCGTACATCCTTGTGTCGACTGCATTTAATTTACATTTATATTGATTAGTTTACATTTCTTTGATCTTTCAATTGTTATTTTTGCATTATCCTTAATCTGTCTTTGAGCTTTTCTATAAAATATTTGTTCAACAAGGATCAACGTATTCAAAGTACATTTTTCTTCTTAAATTGTTATTTACTAATATAGATAATCGTGTTTCTAAGTAATTATCTTGAAAGTAACTTCAAGCACTAAACCTCACTTTAATAATTTGATCACTTAATTGCTTTGAGTAATTTTTGACCAAAACAGTACCAACTTATTAGAACTTACCCGAAGTAAAACTTATTTACTTATATAACACTTAGGAGAGTAATATTGTTTGAATGATAATAATTTTAAAATCTTGTGAGAAACATAAACTCTATAAATATAAGCTTTTTGAAATAACTTTCTAATATAAAGTTATAATTAATAAAATATAAAAACGTCAAAAAACCTTAAATATATTTCTTTTCCTCCATTTGTTGGGGTCTATTTGTTTCTTTCTAATATATATATATATATATATATATATATATATATATATATATATATATATGGTTTGGTTTTGGTGAGAACAAGGGGATTCCGTGAGAACAGTGAGAACAAATCATAGTCACCCATTTAACATCAATGGTACAAAATGGATGTGGTATTTTTGTAATTATTGACATATCTAAAAAAGGATGGTGCCATTTTGGTAAATAAGTGGAACTTCATTTTTCATTCACAATACATTTTTGTGTGAATCAATTTTTTTTCTTTGCTTCACAATGTATTTTTTTGTGAATCAAATTTTTTTTTGCTTAACAATGGTTTTTTTTTCTGAAAAACATTTCTTTGTGGCTTCACATCAATTTTGAAGTTTGTCATAATTTCTTATTAACATATTGTTTTACATGTGAAATATTTAAAAAATATAAAGCAAACATCATAAAACTGTGTGAAGTCTTATTAGTATAAGCTTCACAACAAATTTTATGTAATGTTTGTCATACTTTCATATTAACATATTATTTTACATGTGAAGTATTTTAAAAATATAAAGCTTCACATTATAAAACTGTGTGAAGTCTTTATAAGTATAAGCTTCACATCAAATTTTATGTGAACTTTGTCATACTTTCATATTAACATATTGTTTTACATGTGAAGTATTTTAAAAATATAAAGTTTCACATCATAAAATTGTGTGAAGTCTTTATAAGTATAAGCTTCACAACAAATTTTATGTGAAGATTGTCATAATTTCATATTAACATATTATTTTACATGTGAAGTAGTTTAAAAATATAGAGCTTCATGTCATAAAACTATGTAAAGTCTTTATAAGTATAAGCTTCACAACAAATTTTATGTGAAGTTTGTCATAATATATGTGAACAAAAAAAAAATACTTCACCCCTTTGAAAACTCTTGTGAAGCTTAATCAAAGTTGGCATTATTTACAAGAACACCACCGCATAGGAACTTCACTTTCTTTACGAAAATGCCACCTTAGAAATCAGGATTTTTGATCAAAGAAAAAAATGAAGGATTATGATGTGTTCTCACCGTTCTCACATAATCCTTTTGTTCTCACAGGATCCCAAGTCTATATATATATATATATATATTGGAGGGTTCAAAGATCCAACTACAAACTAATTATACCAAATATTAATTGAATATAACATCAGTGAATGCATATAGTAAGATAATAAATACAAGTGACAATTCTAAAGGTCAAAGATAGCTCTAAGGAGCTTCAAGATTAATAATGTGAGTTCATGTATGGGAGGGAGGGAGGGAGGGAGGGAGGGAGGGAGAGAAGCGTTTAAGAAAGAAGGAAAAGAAGAAGGCCGGTGGAGATGGGAGCATTAATGGAGAAGATGCTGCAAGCTCCGAAAGCTCTAACCAGACTGCCACTAAAGAGCCTGAAACTTTTCTTAAGGAGCGGTCAAAAAAGAAGACACACAAACCGCCAGCACCTTTCTTCTCTAAGCAGCTCAAGCCAAAGGCCATTCCTCCGCCTCTTCTAAACACACACAAGAGACAGTGGCAACAACACATGAAAATGTTCTTGATGTTGCTGCTGCTCTTGTTGGCCTCGTGTATCTGCTTTTGGTGGGCAAAGGCGACTACTATGTGAATCTAAACTTCAAGTATGGCACTATCTGGAGCCATTCCATAATGAGTGATGATTATAAAAGTTTAGAAAATCTCTCTTTTTCTCTTCCTTTTTAATTAGATTGAGTTTGAGACTTTTAAAATCATTGATGGATATATGCATTAAAGAGTAGTAACAAGTTTGGGCTTTTGGTTTGTTTAGAAAAGAGTTTTGAGTTAAGTTTTAGACTTCTAAATTGTAAAATGGTACAATTATAAATTATAAGAGAACAATCTTTCTACATATTAATAAGCTTTCCCAATATTGATATAATCATTTATAATCACAAAGGTGTTGCACATCAACTTATTTGGTTATGTTTAGATATGTCGTGGTCACACAACATGTTGAATAGTACATAATTAAATGTATCATCTGTCAATTGTCGATCAGTGTTATGAGAAGCAACAACTATAGATAAACTAGGCGACTGGAAAAGGGTACAACATACAACAATATTTAGTGATTAATCAAGGCTCTTTGATAGGGTTTTGAATGAATACATTGGTAGCTTTTTTGGTATGGTGTTATATAGATTTTGTGCAAGATTATGATTTAATGACCAAATGCTAGTAGAAGGGAAAGTTTGTATATACTAGAAAGGCTTACTTAAATTTACTTAAATTTTATAACTACAGTGTTTGTAACTATACCTTTCAAACTAACCCCCTCTAATGATTTTTAGATATAACACATTCCATATAAGTCAGGACCTATTTCTTTAGATGTAGTCCATTGTAAAGGGCCGAGACTATACATGCTATATTATACTACATACAATAAATATACTATGCTAACATAATTGACACCATAAGAATCATAGCTCACATAAGTTTTTATAAATTTCACACGTAGTAAAATAACTATAATCGCCTATATACTTGCATTGGTGATGACACTAATTATAATAACTGTAACCTACCTGCAACTAGTCACATACGTTATACGTTTTTCGATGTTAAATACAGTAGGGTAATAAAATAACTATAATCACAAGTATACTTGCATCGATAATAACGCTAATTATAGTAACTGTAAACTACATGCAACTAATATCATTTAACTTATTTCAATTTCCAACCAAAATTTGACAAGCTTTTGATAATATGAATCAAGATTAATTAGAAACCTCACATAAGGTTTTCAATTTCACATACAGCAGAGTAGTAAGATACCTATAATCACTTGTATACTTGCATCTATGATAACACTAATTATAATAAATGTAACTTACCCGCAAGTAATATAAATTAATTTTTTTTCATATCTAACCAAAATTTGACGATCTTTTAGATTAGATGAATCGAGATTTAAGGGACACCTCACCTAAGTTTTTCAATTTCACATACAGCAGAATAGTAAAATAACTATAATCACCAGTATATCTGCATTGATGATAATAACACTAATTATAATAGGGTTTAGTGTAGCGGAATGCATCCAACTTGTGCACGAAGTCTATTGTATGTGCCCAACTTTTTTTTAGTATATTGTGTATATCAATCTTCAACTTTGGTCTATTGTGTTAATTATGCTGCAAATGCCCACCATAATTAGTTGATTATGCTTAATATCGTAGTTAATTACTTTCCCATGTAATGACTCAATAGTTTTTTTTAGAAAGGCAAATGTATACTACTCCACATTATACAATGCATCCCACAAGGTTTGAACCGACAACCCCTAGGTTGAAGGACAACTTACATACCCCTAGAACAAAGGCCCTTTGATTGTAATGACTCAACATTTAAATCACGATTTATTGCTTTTAGATAGATTACACCTAACTATATAAAACACTTGCAAATCCACATAATCCATAGGTCCCAACATACTGTAAAATTTTGTAAGCCTTTTTAGTAACTAACAAAATTTTCACGTCACATTCGGTAACTAAATCAAAAAACTTGCAAAAAATCTATAAAACCATACCCTTAACCCTACCAATGCGTTAGTTCCAAACCCTACAAAAGAGCCTTTAGAATCACTATATGTAAATAAATTTGGCATGTCATACCCTTTTGCACTTGCATCCAAATATGTAGTTTCTCATAACACTGATCGACAATCAACAAACCAATAACATAAACATATGTAGCATTCAAATTGTTGTGTGACAACAAAACGTCTAAACCAAACGAAATAACATGTTGACCAGCATCTGCCATAACCAGAAATGATCATATTAAGAAAGGATTATTAATATACTTTAAGGTTGTTCTCCTATAATTTCCAATTGAACCATTTTACAACTTAGAAGCCTATAAACTGACTCAAAACTCTATTTTAAACAAACCAAAAGCACAAACTTATTAAACCTTTTTAGTGCATATATCTATAAATGATTTTTAAAAAGTCTAAAAGTCGATCCAAACAAAAAAAGAATAAAGAAAGGAATTCTCTATAATTTTGAAAACAAACCAGCACTCGCAATTGGAGGGATTCAGACAGCGCCATACTTGAACCTGAGATTCACGTAGTAGTCGCCGTTGCCCACCAAAAATAGGTAGACGAGGACCACAAGAGCAGCAGCAGCAACACCCAGTTTCACATGCTGCTGCCAGTGTCTCCTGTGTTTGTTCAGAAGAGGAGGAGGAATGGGCTTCGGCTTGAGCTGCTTGGAGAAGAAATGTGCTGGCGGTTTATGCTTCTTCTTCTTTGACTGCTCCTTAAGAATAGTTTCAGGCTCCTTAGTGGCAGCCTCGTTTGAGCTTTCGGAGCTTGCAGCATCTTCTCCATTTACGCTCCCATCTCCACCCGCCTTCTTCTTTTCCTTCTTTCTTAAGCGCTTCTCTCTCTCCTGCATGAACTCACATTATTAACATGCTGCTAAAGTTTAATAATTTATCATCAATTAACCACATTTAATTAGTATCTAGTAGCTAAGGAAATACGCAAAAGTTGTTGCAAACTAAACGCCACTCACTAGATTAATTTGTAAATCGACCGTGTAGATTTAGGTTATGTTTTATTGTTGACAGGTCATAATGTAATTTAAAAAGAAAAACTTAGAAAGGAAACTAGGTCAAATAGGTTATAAGTTTCGCAAAGTACACATTTAGTGCGTAAAACCTCCTAAATTATTTTACTCAAAAAACTAAATATTAATATAATTCTTGCGATCACATTCGATAAACTAATTAATCATATATACAGAACCTATCCGGAACACTTGGAAAAAAGAATACAGTTGTATTATACTGTCATATACATGTTACCCTATCAATTATTTTCACGTGTTACTTGCAAGTTATCATTGTGAGAATGGTAATTACCAATCACAACCAAATGCTTAATTGAAGGCGCATAATAGTGTGAAGATCTAAAGTGACAAGACAAATGAATCATAAATTAATAAAGCTGCATCTATATGTTTTACGTTCTATTGAATGTCATTTAGATACAACATCAGGACAGAATATGAGACAACACATCATATCTTGTTATGTGCACGTAATTTGTTGTGTACGAATCATCGACCCTCTACTTAACCTATCGTTGTATGCACATTGAAGCAATGTAAGAATGGGATTTAGTTTTACATATTAGCTAATGAAGTACTTTAGGTGAACCTTCTAAACATATCTAGCCATACAGTCAATAAGTTTTAACTGGTCCCAAATAGAATCTTTTACTTATTACATAGTCGTGTCAGTAGTTCTCTTTAATATTTGGCTAATGATCTGATCTGCCCCTCACCCAACTTAATGTCTAAATGGATCGTGATTTGATTCTTTAGTTAATGGATATTCCTGTGGTTTGACAGATTATAAACTAAAAGTAAGCATGACGAACCGATCTAATAATAGAATCATGATCTAGAAAATTATTTTTCATGAAAAAGTTATGCGTTCAAAAAAAAAAATTCATCGCCAAAATACATGAAAAAAATTAACTTGTTTCTAAAGATACGTCGTCGTAAAATGACTCGGTTTTAAAGTTCCCATATATAATAAGAGTCGAAGTGAAAAGAAAAAAGAAAAGCGCAGCATAATGAAATCAATCAAACTTTTATGACATCATCTATTATTATTAGTTTTAGAACACTGTGTACATCAATTCAATATTAATTGTCCTTCAGAGTTAGGACTTAAAGAGCTGGGCCTATATCCAGATGACCTTTTGCTATAACTAATCTAAATATTTAAATGACTTGGTAGATATGGACATATGGTTATCAGTAGACCTAACATAAAAATCATTACATAACCTAATTCTAAATATGCATGTTTATGTCAATTGAGTAAAGTAAAATAGGATAATGCTAACATTTAACAACCAAAAACGCTTAAAACGTACCTTCTCTTTTTGCTCAGCTTCCTTGCGGGCCCTCAGCTCAGCCCTGATTTGGGCCTTTTCAGCATTTCGTTTCTTCCTTTCAAGTGCTTCAATGGCCTTAGCCTTCTCCTCCAACCGACAATGCTCTTTCAACTTAGCTTCAATTTCCTCTTTCTTCAATTCTTTAGCCTTTCGGGCCAACTCAATCTCCTCTTTTGTCAATGTATTCTCTTCCTCCTTTTTATGGTCAATTGCCTCTGTGACTACTGCCAACTCAGTAACGGTTGCCACTTCACCTCTCAAAGTAGATTTTGCAGGACCTTTGGATTTCAATATCTGATTCTTTTTGCCCGATATATTCTCAATTGACCTGTTAATATCTTCTGCATGCTCATTTTCAGAAAATGAAAGAACTTTTCCTTGTTCAACAACTGAAGACACCGACACAAACTTTACTTCACTTGGAATAGGAACCAGAGTTGTATCAACTTTCTGATTCACTTTATTTGGTAGCACAGGTGACACGTCATCAGTAACAAGAGAGCCTCCATCCAGTGCCCTTTGCCTTCTGTTTGCATTCATAATCCACCTGTTGGTGTACTCTTTTCTGAACTCATCATCGTTGTTCCATTGCTCCATAAATGTTTCCACCTAAACCAGTGACGTATTAATCTCACAATTAAATATCTGCTTACGTATGTGTCCCTTTCCGGAAGCAACATCATGCATCATTAATCAATTAATTATATTGCAGAAAATACATAAGAAACCAAACAACCTGATATGCGCACAAACGATGAAGCGACTCTTTATCTCCAGATTTATGAAAAAGCCTTGCTGCCGTTAGGTCTTCCTTGAACGTTCGGAAGCTTTGATTCTAAACAATAATTAGCCAAAATTAATAATCCTTGCAATTATGAATTTTGTGTAAGTTAAAAAGAATTTCAACATGAAACAAAATCAAGAGCGATGCACATGTTCAATCGTTGTCCTAGAGAATCTACAATGGCATGATAATTATATGAGCATAATCCAATATGTCCTTCATAGTAGGTGGTTGCGTGTATGAGCAGTATCTGTTATTACATCACTTCTGATTGCAAGTGAATAAGAATTTCAACCTAATCAAACTCAAGCGTCATCATACGTGCTCATGATGGTCGTACAAGAAACCTATCATTGCACATTGATGTACAAAGAATAATCAAGACATCATACGTCACAAGCAACTGTTAGTCGACAGCTCTATTTTCTCTCTCTCTCTCTCTCTCATTGACATTATATTTACAAAGATATACGTGGTGATTGGTTTACAATCAGGAATCATTATGGGTATGGGTATGGATTTGGTGGCAGGGTGAAATCAGATGGCGAATCAATATCTAAAGCCACCCCCTTACAGATGCTATATAACCCCCGAGGCTATGTATAACAATGTGTAGCATCCTCTAAGGTATAACTGTGACCAATATTTTCAATGCTATACTATTGTTTATATGTAAATTCAAGAAAACTCCATTAAAATCACTATATACATAGGTTTGCAATTAACGGTGATATACTTAAAATAACAATTAGTCATACCAAACAAGTAATTTGAAAGTGGACCAAGGTGAAACACTGCCTACTAACAAATTTGATGTGGGTTTGTGACGCCCAAATATGAAATAGTAGGGTGAATATAGTCCTTAATACAAGTCAATTCACTTGTAACAGCATTTAGAATACAACTGGAGAAAGATATAACCAAGATAATGAAAAGTAGACACCGTAAATTCAACTATGAAACCATCAACGACTCTACTAGTTTTCCCTAGATATTATAATGAATTTAAAAAAAAAAAAAAAAAATCTTCTTTCAATCTGTTTTACAAGATTAAGGCCACACTACTTCGTGAAAGTTATACACCTTGACTCAACAAATGTAACCATCAACAGTTCTACTAGTTTTCCTTAGTACTATTAAATCTCTGAACAAGACATCTTCCTTGAATGTGTATTACAAGATTAAGGCCACAAATATGTATCATGAAAGGAGTAAGGCTTTATTGTTCTGCTCAAGGCAGCGGTTACTCTACTTGGGGTTAATAATTACAACCAAAACATATTTATTTCCTCCATATTTTAATGGATTGTCAACAATATATGTTACCACAGTTTTAATTTCTAGGAGATGTATAATAAGTTTCACAAGGATCCTACTTCTATTATATAAAGTGTACTGTAAGTAGGAAAAATTAACACGAATAATGATCGAATGTGCGGCGAAGTATGAGATGAGCTATCCTACAACCAGTGTATACACATCTCTGTACTCTAATATCACTTTAAGGTATCTACACTTGGTTACGCAAACAAGCATATTCATTAAAAGATCAACTAAGTGGGTGACACATGTTTGCATATTATTACACACCCTCACTAATCAAGGCACAGACATTCATGTTTATATTCTTATAACCCATTTTTAATGTCAACCTTTAGTAGCTATATTAGTATTCCCCCAAAGCATATGACATCAAGCAAGTCTATCCTATAGCTAATGTGATTATTCCAAATGTACAAAGTAGGTACAGATAAAGTTCCTTATAAAACACATCCTTATCTGATGCAAAATGTCACAACAAACCTTTTCATATGATAGTTTCCTCAAACTATTTAAATGGGCATATGCTTGTTGGCGAACAGCATCCGCGGCTCTGAACTGAATTTGCATTTCCCTTTCCCTGTCATGCTCCTCCTCGTATTTTTTCTGCAATGCTTTAACAACTACTTCTGCTTTTGAAACCTTATCTTTTAAGGTGTCCAGTTCCTTCCTTAAAGTCTGTATATAATAATGAATCAGTGATTAAGATCTGACAGTTGGGACATATATAGTGGTAAAGCATTTGCTAAATCGGTCATAAAATTAGGCATCAAAACAATGAATGCCCTAATGGTAAACAATCAGAGTGAGTACAAGGTAGACTTTGCTTCATAGAAACCTTTTTATGGAACAGAACATATAGTGGTTCAACTTTGGGAATATAAAAAAAAGTAGTTAAACCTTGTGTCTTTAATAAAAAATAATAACTGATAACATACGAAATAATGTTAAGTGAAACAATTAAAGTACAATTTGGTAAGTTGTAAAATGGTATTTCATCTGAAAGCATATTCTGTTGGACCAAAAACTGTTCAAAATGACCAACCATTCCTATTAATAAAAATAAATAATTTCTTCATGTAAGAGAATTGATAATCCTGTTACTTTGTGATGTTGATGAGATTTGTCAATTGTTGTGGTGATGTCAAGTTGTTTGGGGATCTTAGTTTAACTTTGATCTTAGTTTTATGCTTAACTAGTATCTTCATGAGGCATGCACTATCAGTTCCATTGCAAGCCCAACACACTTCTGAATAAGATCAATCAGAATATGAGATTCCATTCCACCCCTTTCCTTCAGACAAAATGCCACCTAAGAGATTTCAGTTATCTATTGTTGCTCTGGAAATTACAACATGATCGTATGCTTACCCATCCTCCTCTCTCCATTACCAAGAAAATACATGCTAGACAACATTTTTGTTGTTTCAAAACTTACATCACAAATCTTTAAATAAGCAAATCTATTGTGGTAGTTTTACCACACATGATACATGCTGAGTAACAGATTAATAGAGAAAGATTCTTATACCTTCAGACGCTCCTCGTTTTGATCTTTTTGGTCTATAGCCTGTCGAACATCCTCCTGGCTTCCCATATTTGAGGCTAGATGATCACGAAGAGACTTCAGCTGCTTAATCTCTCGAATGAACTGCTTTTCATCTTTTAGTTGTATTGTTTCGTGTTGTATCATATGCTCCATGCCGATTATCTGCTTCGAGAACATACATTCACAATTATATTCTATAATATCTAGTAAGGCAATGCTATACATAGTGCAGCTTTTGTGTTTGGGAGAAAAAAGAATGCAGCATACCCTGTTATCAATATCTTCAACAGACATTGCATTCTTCCACCTGTTGATTACGGCAAGGACGGAGTCTATTTCCTGCCGCTTCGATTTAACTAATCGCCTAGCTTTGTTCTCCTCAGATAACGCTGCATTAAATTTATCATGGAAGACTCTCAACATATCCTGTAAAAAGAAACGTCAACCAAATAGCATGAAGCAAACTTCTTTAGTTATAAGTAGAATAAAAATCAATGATTTCTGATTTCTCACCCGTTTTTTTAGAACCTCAACTCGGATTGCATCACGGAGGCTAGTCTTCTTCGTAACTTGAGACTGTGCACTTCTAATCTCTTCCTTAAAACTTTCATCCTCAAATCTAGGAATCTTAATCAAGAAATTATATGCTAGAACCTCAGCTTCTTCATCCTGTACATCTATAGCATCACTTACAGAACCCTCTACAGAAGACCTTTTGTCGCTGTTTCTGTTTGTAGGTGAACCATCAACATTCTGTTCAAGATTGTCACTGTCAGCACCACAGGCAGGTCTGATATCCCTATTTACGACATCAGGCTCTTTAATCACATCATTAACTATTTTAGGAATTGTCTCATGACGCCCAAACGACCCAAACTCAATCACAGATCCAGGGTTCATCACTGTGTCAGGATAACTTGATGTCTTGCGATCTCCAACAAGAGCATCATTAGCTTCGGTTTCTTTTTCTTCATCATCGGGGACATCAAACTTTTCAATCCCAGTTTCAGAATCCATATAATCAGCAGATCTGTTCTCTGAAACCAGATCAGGTACAAATTCGACAGGAGAATCCTTAACTGCAGTTTCTTTTTCTTCATCATCAGGGACATCAACATTTCCAATTCCAGGTTCAGAGTTGATAGCTTCAACAGATGTATCCTCTATAACCAGATGAGCAACAGGTTCAGCCTTCTGCTCTACTACTGTCAAGTCATCAAGATTAGAAAGTGAATCATTATCCTTCTTAACTAGCAACTCCCCATTCTCGCATTCTGATTTTACAGGGTCAAGAGTATCAACATTTTCAGAACTTTTCTCCGGTCGAAAGCCATCTTGAGGTTTATCAATGCAATTGCTGACTTCACAGTGTGAGGCTGTATTCTCGTGAGTGATGGGCTCAATGTTAGTTACTGTCTCCAATGACACATCAGCCTCATTGACAGATTCTGCAGGGTTATCCTCTAAGTTCAAATCATCTTGAACATTGTCTATAACCACTGTCTGAGATTCTTGGATATCATCTTCTGTTTTGACCCGCTCCTTCATCACTTCAAAGTCGACCTTTAGTTCTTCGGATTCTGTGCTTATAACGAATCTTTCTGAGCTTTCCTCGACTTGCTTCTCAAGCTTCTCTTCTGGTTTTTCCTCATCAGCGTTTAACAACAAAGGTTCACTTTCATAAGCCTCGATTCCAGATATCTGAGTCTCTCCCATCTCCAAAATCCCATCAAACTTTTCAACTTGCCCATCAACCAGAGCATCAGTATCCTCAGACGCCACAAGTCCTGAGTCTGGATATAATTCTGATTCTGTACCCGACCCAATGTTTGACCTTCCAGCTTTCTTGTTTTCAGATGGGTAAGAAGCTGACACCGATTCACTTTTGTACTCAGCTCTTATCCCTCCGCAGACACGATTTGGTTCCTCTTCCATATAGACCTCTAAGGTCTTATTTAACAACTGCTGATGCTCTTCAGACTCTACATCAGACTCCATAACCATCATACTAGAATCTACTTCCTTGGTATGATCAGCAATAGGTTCTGAATCCTCAACTAATACTGGATGTTCTTGGTTGTCAACTAAACTGCCACTGGATTCTGACCCATCATCTGTTACTTGACCTTTTAGTTCCACAATGGGACTTCCAGAAGATTCAGATCCATCAACTGCTTTTTGACACTCCAAACCTTCAGATAGGTTACCAGATCCATCAACTGTCGCATAAGTTTCTCGTTCCATGATTGGACTTTCAGATGATTCTGACCCATCAGCAATTACTTGACCTTCCAAATCTTCGGATGGCTTACCAGACCCATCAACACTAGCTTGACATTCTATCTCGTTGATCACCGTTCTAATAGACTCTGGCTCATCATTAACCATCAGTTCGCAATCTGCATTATGAACTTGGTTGGGGATAGAGAGCAGCTCATCGGATGTGTTAACAACGTCAACCACTGACAGAGACCGAGTGATTGTCACTTGAGACTTTGATTCCTCCGACGGATTAATAATAGACTCTGGCTCGAAATCTGTCAGTTGAGAAGTCTCCATTGTGTTCACAGTAGACTCCAAGTCATAAGTAACCGCAGAAACAACATCATCCGTTTTGGCTTCCACATTAGTGATCTCCTTAGCATCCGCCACTTCATCATTACTCTTAACAACTTCGTCATACACATCCTGACCAATGACACTAGTCTCCAACTCTACAGAAGGGTCAACAGTAGATCCATTCTCAATATCCACATCGTTACTAACAGCTTTAACGACAGCATCACTTACAGTCAAAGTATCATCGCCAACTGCATTCGGTTCCAACAATAACGGATCAATACCTACCCCACTATTCTCTAAACCTGATTCTTCCTTCTTAAATCGGTCAACTTCATCAACTGAATCAGAGATTGCAGTCTCATCATCAACACTAACACCACCTCCTGTATCACCAGGATCACCACCACTAACAAACACATACGACGAATCATCAGATTCATCTTTACCATCAAAATTACTATTACCACCGACATTACTCAAATCATTTAAATCCAGATCACCAACACACTTTTCATCAATTTCAACTTTAAGTTCAGCATCATTACTAACTACTTGAGTAGCAGCAGCCATTGCTAACCGATCACAGATTCTACAAATTCAAAATTACACATCACAAACAACCACAATTATGATCATACTAACCACAATTTCAATCTCAACTGTAAGCATACATCAAATTACAAGAAAATAATAATAATTAAACCAATAAACAATGCGAAGGATGAGAATTGTACTTACGAGTAAAATTAGATTCGGATTCGGATCCGGTGTGATCCAGATGCGAAAATCAGATCGAACATAAACCGAATCAGAATCTAACAGATCAAGTGATGCAACACGGCACTGAAAGCAAAAGGGAATGGGATATTAAACATAAAATTAGGGTTTATGAGAATGTGTATATGTATAGAATTAAAATAACTATTCGAAAGAGAAGAGAGATTGGGGGCGGGAGATCTCTCTCTCTCTCTTTCTGTTTCGTTCTATTTCTCTATGTAGATTCTCTCTATGTATTTATTTATTTATATGCTAGTATATCTCTAACTAGTATGTCTCTACTACTAGAAATAATAAATAAAAATAAAAAATAATATATATTCGTAGTATATGTATCTCATTTTACACACAGTGAGAACACACACAGTTGATGAAACGGAACACAGCTGGCGGGGAAAAAGAAATAACCTTTTTGGCACTCTTTCTTCACGTCTCTTTCAACAATTCTAACTTATATCCAACTGTTTCGTTTTTAATCCTCCTAGGTACATTTTTTATCTTTTTTAAGTATAAGTTTTGTTTTTTTACAGGTTACAAAAGTTTCCAAACTACCCTTGTAGAAACGTTATTTGACACAATTAGTCCCCAAGTTTGTTGTCATCCTTCATGAATACATAGTGTTGTTATATTATAGTGAAATTATTATTAGTATACTATTGGGTCATGGGATACTTAGTTTGGATAAACAGAAATGCTAAAGTATTCGGGAAGAAGATTCTGCTTGGGGATAGATAATTAATCATGAAGTTCAAGTATAAAGTTTTGAATGGATAAAAGCTTAGATTAAAATCAACAGCGATGAGGTGGGAGCGATGAGGTGGGACCAATGGGTACGTGATCCTAAGTCAATCACAGGTGCAGATGGGTTGTAATGCGGGGCACATATCAGTTTGTTAGATGCTGCAAATTGGACAGGAAACTGTTGTGTTTGCTACTGGAAATGATTGTTTGGTTGCTGCTATATATGGTTCTGAATATGATGAGTGTGTATGGATGTATCTATTGTTTGGGGGTGGGTTTAGTTCACGAAGAACCCAATTAGGTATTTTGAATAAATTCAAGAGTAGTGCATTGGGTTTAGTTCATGATATTTGCAATGGTCTAAATGGGTCAACGATCCAAATTCAGTGGGGTTTATGGAGGATGCTTGAGTAGTGCATTGGGAAGTGATTTATTCGGAAATGAATATGCTATCAGTGGCCAATAATGTGATTGTGAGCCTGCTTGAATGCTGCTACAAAATAGGAGAAGTAAAAATTATTCAGACCGGAACAAATAGGTCATTTGTGACTCAAATGTGAAGTGCATGTCAAAATTTGGGGATGCTATACATGTTGATTTACTTATATATGTTGTAAACATATCGGTGGTTTGGTACCATGTAATCAAAATGCAGTCAAATTGTATCTTGCCATTAAAAAATCTGAGAATCTTTAGAGCAAGAGTCTAAGCCCATCTATGGTGGTACAAGTGATGCAACAAGTCTGGAGAAGAGCTTTGTCAACAAAGTTTGACTATTGATTAAAAAGGGGAACTTACAGTGGTTGAAATTGATCCGAAGATTGAAAGTGCAAGTACCAGTGGGGTTGTAGATATTCAATGAATTGGGTGGAACTCTGTATAAAATGAAACATTCCATGAATTGTTTGATGTGTGTGTATCGAGTAAATAATATTGAATTGTAGAGAATGGGGTAATTGGTGAGATTATAGAGTCAAAAGGTTTAGGTGTGATGGGTTAATCTAATTAATTGGTGTAATACTTTAACAAAAGGTTGTTTTTTCGTATATATGCCTTGTAAATATTTTTGGTTTGGATAAATAAAGTTTCATTTTTCTTATAAAAGATATATGTAACATCCTCTCGTCGGGTCAGGTAATAATCTATTTAAATTGATTATTTAATTATTTTAAAAAATTAATTGATATTAATTGTTTATTTTGAAACTTAGATAAATGGGTCTCAGGACCTATTGTGAATAGTCAATTGTTAGTTGTTTTAATTTACTATAGTTGACAGTATCATAAAATAAGTTTCTCGCAAATGAATTTTAGGTTCCGGACAATAGATTTGGAACGGGTATAAAATACCCACATATTGAGTCGGCTTAAAGAGGAAAACCGACCTCTTTATTTGTAACTTTCCTAATTTTCATATCCTTTCAAGAACTAAGTACAAACCTTGATTAAACTCTAGTAAATTAAAATCATACATCTAATTCACCAAAGGATTAAGGTTGTAATTGTATGATTATAAGTTCATCATCTCCTTGTCATTTCTCTCATCATAAAAGTGTAAGTATAATTAATCTTATGAATTCAAGCTTAGTTAGGTTAAGAATGAAATTGTTGAAATTGATGAATTGATTTGTATTCAAATGATATATGATGATTGCTGATACTATATGATGTTAGGAACTGAATTACATAAGTTGAATTGTGGATTTCAGTTTTAAAATGGTAATTTTGAGTTCAAATAAGCTCACATATGTGGTTTAGCAAATTTGTATGAAATTGGCATGAAAATGAAGTTAATTGATGTTGGTTTAAGTTACTTGATGTTAACTTGTTGCTATATAAAGTTCCTTTAAGGCTAGAAACATGTATTGGACGAATTGTCATTTGAAAGTTGTGAATTTGAAAGTTTGGTTCGTGTTGGGGTATGTTGTTCTGCTGCTGCTGCTGTTGCAGAAATGAAGAACAAGCCGACGGGTAGCACACCCAAGCCGGCGGCTTCTTTGTGAAATTAGGGAGCCGGCGGGTTAACCACCCTACCCGGCTGTTGCTGGACGCTTTAAAACTCAATTGAGTTCTGTTAACATAAAACTTAAAATACCCGGCGGCTAGGTGGGTTAAGCCGGCGGCTTGTGGTGTGAAACCGGTAGGTCCTTGACCCCAGCCGGCGGGTCATGAGCCATTCCAGCATCTCTTTTAATGGTTGATTGTTAATGTCAATTGCTTTGTTATATGATGTAACATTGATAAACAAGTATCAGTATATGATGATAACTACATTGAAATTACTAATACATAATTAGGAACTTGTAAATTGGATGTCAATTATGTTAAGTTCCTAGTGTTATGAATTGATATAAGTTAAGTATTGTTGATTCGGATTACTAACTTATATCTGATTGTTGATTCTCAGATCCTTCAACAGATAAGTGATCCCTGGATTCTGAGTTTGTGAAGACAAAGGTATTGGTGAGTGGATTTGGAACTCACCATTTGATTTAGTTGTAACTATTTGGTTGCAACAAGTAAGCGTAGATATGTTGTTGTATTTATTATGCATAGTTGATTATAAATCTGCGTGCTATGTGTGGCCTTCGGGCATCAGTCGTTAATGAGGTCAACAGGTTGAACTAGTTGGTTGGGCTAGTTGGTTGTTGTGTGAATGACACAGGGTCTTGCTTCATTTGTTGTGTGTATAGAACCTGTGTCTGAATATAGTAACCACTAGTCATCGGTCTCGTCCGTTATGGCCAAACGGATATGGTTGGATAAGTGTTCTTGGGAACCACCCGGGTATTATGGTATTCCCAGAGCCACCGATCCTCATTACTATATTGTTGACTAGTTGTAATACATGTTTACGGTTGTTTGGGGTAAACAGGTGGTTAAGCTAAGTTGAGTTGTGTGTGATGAATTCATTCACTTAGCTTTGTGCTAATCCCTTATTTTACTTCCTGCAGGTTATATTTTGGAAATGTGGGTTGCAGGAAACTACTGCCATTGGCAGGGAATGTTTGACAACCGTGCTACTCTGATAAAATTTTATTATAAACTAAAGTTTGGTACAATATAATACCCCTTCGTGTAATAATGTAATGTTGGTTTTCATGTTTAAATTAGTTATGTATAAAAGTTTCAACAGGGTGTATACAGTAATTGTGTTAATTAATAATGAAGTATATTTTAAATTATACGCTTCCGTCATAAATCATGTTATAATAAGAAGAAGAACGAGGGGTGTTACAAGTTGGTATTAGAGCATAGATTTGGGTGAAATGAGCATTATAAAGTGTTCAGTCCCAAATCTAGAGTATGTTATGTCAAACATTTCTGGGTATGGGATTTAGCATTGTATGTGAATCCGTTAGTAGATAAGTGCTAACGATTAACAAGTTTCAAGTTGTTGTGTTAAATACAGATATGGCAGATAACGAGCAACCGACCACCAACCCTAATAATGCCTCACGGATCGATGTTCCTCCTCTAGATATTCATAATGAGAGACATGATCATGAGGGTACTTCTTTTCCTGCTCGCGAAGAATCGAATCGAGAAGATTATCTTTTTCAGTTAGAAGATGAGGTGATTAATCTCAGAGAATTTAAAAGACAGACTGAAACTGCATCATCTCAGCAACGTTCTCAGCAACAAATACCTGTGTTTGGTAATATTCCTCCTTTTCAGTCAAATAAACAGTGTTCATTTAAAACGTTTATGGCAAGTAAACCACCAGAGTTTAGAGGTAGTACCAATCTATCAGTAACTTTAAATTGGTTAAGAGATATGGAGCGGAAATTTGATGTTACTCGCTGTGAAGAAGAATCCAAAGTGTTTTACGCTATTCAATGTTTAAAAGACGAAGCCATGGTTTGGTAGGACTCGATTACTGGTCATTTGACTCAACAGTAGAAAGAAGCTATTCGATGGCCTGATTTTCATCAAGCTATTTGTAATCAATATTGTTCAGACTTTGAGATGGCACGTATTAGAAGAGAGTTTGTGAATCTTCAATTAACCGTAAGATGACTATCGATGAGTTAATCACACAGTTTTCGGAAAAACTACGGTTTGTACAGCATTGGGTTCCCGATGAGAAAACCAGAATAGAACAGTTTGTGGAAACCTTACCTCATAATTATCGTACTACAGTAAGGTTAGCTAGTAATTTATCCCAAGCGTTTACTCTTGCACGTTCGGTTGATAGTGACATTAGAGGTTTTCAAGAATCTCAAGCGAGAAGTACTTATTCTTCATTCCCAAGAGCTAGAACAGATTTTTCGGGTAAAGGAAAGTCCAGGTGGCAGGGTAATTGTCAGGGTCAAAGATTTAATAATAGAAGTGGTTCATCTGGAAGCAAAAGTGGTTTCTCTGGAGGTTCTAATTGGTGTAATTCTTGTAAGTCAAGGCATTCTGGTCAATGTACTCCTCAGACAAATAAATGCCTTAAATGTGGTGAGCTTGGGCACGACCTCAGAAATTGCAGGTATGGTAATTTTGTGTGCTGGAATTGTAAGAAAGAGGGACATCGGGTTGGTCAGTGTCCTGAGGCAGGGAAACAGGGTTCGGTCTCGGTCGGGAGTTCGTCATCTTCCGGTCAAAAGCGGAAGAATCCTCCGCCAGCGACGAGTAGGGCTTTTCAGATGACAGTCGATGAGGCTGTCCACACAGATGATGTGATTACTGGTACTTTTCTTATAAACTCTATACCGGCTCGTGTTTTATTTGATTTTGGAGCAAATTGTTCTTTTATATCTGTGTGTTTCTGTGATAAGTTGAAACTGATCCCTACTGTGATAACTAAGCCCTTAGAAGTAGAGATTGTTAGTGGCAAATTAGTTCCTGTTACCACCTCGGTGACTGGAGCTAATATCGTGATAGATGGTCAGACTTTTCCAATTTCATTTCTGTTAATGCCGATTCCAAGTTTTGATTTGATTATTTGCATGGATTGGTTAAGTCAGTTTAAAGCAAGTATAGATTGCCACCATAAGCTAATTAGAATCCCAATCTCTGAAGAGTCATACGTTGTGGCTCGAGGAGAACAGGATAGTGGGTATATTCCTCTGATTTCTATGATGAAAGCTAGGAAGTCGATGTCTAAAGGCTGTGAGTCTTATCTAGCTTACGTCATTGATGCCAAAGTAGAAAAGAAGTCTGTTTCCGATGTTCCGGTTGTCTCTGAATATCCTGAGGTGTTTCCCGATGATTTGCCTGGTTTACCACCGGTTAGGGAAGTTGAATATCAGATTGATCTTATTCCTGGTTCCTCGTCTATAGCTAAAGCTCCCTATAGAGTAGCTCCGTCTGAAATGCGTGAAATGATGAATCAAATTCAGGAACTATTGGATAGAGGTTTTATTAGACCGAGTTCTTCCCCGTGGGGTGCACCGGTTTTGTTTGTTAAAAAGAAAGATGGGTCATTTAGAATGTGCATTGATTATCGGGAGTTAAACAAAAGAACAGTAAAGAATAGATATCCTCTGCCTCGAATAGATGATTTGTTTGATCAGCTGCAGGGATCTTCTATATATTCTAAAACTGATTTGAGGGCGGGTTACCATCAGGTTCGTGTTCGTGAACAGGATATTCCAAAGACTGCTTTTCGTACCAGGTATGGTCATTATGAATTCCTGGTGATGCCTTTTGGTTTGACTAATGCTCCAGCAGTTTTTATGGATTTGATGAACCGGGTATGTCGACCATTTCTCGATAAGTTTGTAATTGTTTTCATCGATGATATTCTCGTGTATTCTAAGTCCGAATCAGAACATGCCATGCATTTTTAGTTCTTGAAACCTTGAAAGGAGAACAGTTATATGCAAAATTTTCTAAATGTGAGTTCTGGATTCGGGAGGTACAGTTTTTGGGTCACATCATTTGTAATGGTGGGGTTAAAGTTGATCCTTCTAAAGTTGAAGCAGTAATGAATTGGAAAACTCCAAAGAACGCTTCTGAAATTAAAAGTTTTCTGGGTTTAGCGGGTTATTATCGGAAGTTTATTAAAGACTTTTCTAAAATTGTTAGCCCATTGACCAAATTAACTCGCAAGAATGAAAAGTTTGAGTGGAATGATCAACAAGAACATGCCTTTCAGACTCTGAGACAATTGTTATGTCAAGCTCCAGTGTTAGCATTACCGAATGGATCTGAAGATTTTATTGTATATTGTGATGCATCTTACTCTGGTTTGGGTTGTGTTCTTATGCAAAGAGACAGAGTTATTGCTTATGCTTCTCGTCAGTTGAAACCGCATGAAAAGAATTATCCAACACATGATTTAGAACTTGCAGCTGTAGTGTTTGCTTTGAAAATCTGGAGACACTATTTATATGGTACTAAATGTATAGTTTGTACTAATCATAAAAGTCTTCAGTATGTGTTTTCACAGAAAGAACTGAATATGCGTCAAAGGCGATGGTTAGAATTAATTAAAGATTATGATTGTGAAATACGTTACCATCCAGGAAAGGCAAATGTAGTTGCAGACGCTTTAAGCAGAAAAGGTACTTCTGACCGAATTTATTTTCTGAGAGTTAATGTTTCTTCTGACTTAGTGGATCAAATTAAAGCTGCACAGTTAGAAGCTTTGTTGGAATATAATCTTAAGTCAGAAATCATGTTGAAAAGAAAAGATTTACTGATTGACGATTCTAGAGGATTAAAAACTTTTCAGTCTCGTGTTTGGATTCCTCTGATTGGTGGTATTCGAGATATGCTTTTAACTGAAGTTCAGAAGTCTTGGTTGTCTGTCCACCATGGTAGTACACGGATGTATAATGATTTGAAACTTTGTATTGGTGGCCTACAATGAAAACTGATATTGCAAAGTTTGTTGGTAATTGTCATATATGTGCTCAAGTTAAAGCTGAACATCAAAAGCCGTATGGGTTGTTGAAACAGTTAGAGATTCCAGAGTGGAAGTGGGAACATTTAAATATGGATTTTGTGACTAAACTTCCACGTACATCTCGAGGTAATGACATGATTTGGGTTATCGTTGACAGATTGACCAAGAGTGCACATTTTCTAGCTACTAGTGAGACTGCCTCTCTCAGTAAACTCGCACAGTTGTATATTAATGAAATTGTCTCGAGACATGGTATTCCATTGTCGATTGTGTCAGACAGAGATTCTCGATTTATTTCTCATTTCTGGCAGAGCTTACAGCAGGAGTTGGGTACACGTATTAATCTTAGCACAACTTATCATCCTCAGATAGACGGTCAGTCAGAATGTACGATTCAGACGTTAGAGGATATGCTCAGAGCTTGTGTCTTAGAGTATGGAGGTTCTTGGGATTCTCACCTCCCTTTGGTGGAGTTTGCTTATAATAATTCCTATCATTCCAGTATTGGTATGCCTCCTTATGAAATGCTTTATGGTCATCGTTGTCGTACCCCCACATGTTGGTTGGAAGTTGGAGAAAAGTAATTTGCAGGCCCAGATATTGTACAGATCACAGCTGATAAAGTGGCTATCGCCCGAGAAAAGCTAAAAGCTGCACGTGATAGACAGAAACAGTATGCAGACCCACGTAGGTGACCAGTTACTTTTTCCGAAGGTGAGTTAGTTTATCTTAAAATTTCACCGTGGAAAGGCGTTATTAGATTTGGGAAACGAGGTAAATTGGCACCTAGATATATTGGTCCCTTCAGAATTCGTCAAGTGGTTAATGATCAATCAGTTTCATTGGATCTTCCTCCTGAGCTTGCTGGTATTCATGATACGTTTAATATCTGTTATTTGAGAAAGTGTAATGTCGAGGATCAATCTCAGATTCTTCCTTTACAAGACTTGAAAGTCGACCAGAACCAGAAACTAGTAGAAGAACCGATTGAAATTCTCGATAGAAAAGTGACTAAACTTAGAAAGAAACAGATACCGATGGTGTTACTGAAATGGAAACACAGTTTAGGTTCTAATTTGACCTGGAAGACCGAAGAGTCTATGAAATCCAGATATCCTGGATTGTTTGATAAAAAATTAATTGATATTAATTGTTTATTTTGAAACTTAGATAAATGGGTCTCAGGACCTATTGTGAATAGTAAATTGTTAGTTGTTTTAATTTGCTATAGTTGACAGTATCATAAAATAAGTTTCTCGCAAATGAATTTTAGGTTCCAGATAATAGATTTGAAACGGGTATAAAATATCCACATATTGAGTCGGCTTAAAGAGGAAAACCGACCTCTTTATTTGTAACTTTCCTAATTTTCATATCCTTTCAAGAACTAAGTACAAACCTTGATTAAACTCTAGTAAATTGAAATCATACATCTAATTCACCAAAGGATTAAGGTTGTGATTGTATGATTATAAGTTCATCATCTCCTTGTCATTTCTCTCATCATAAAAGTGTAAGTATAATTAATCTTATGAACTCAAGCTTAGTTAGGTTAAGAATGAAATTGTTGAAATTGATGAATTGATTTGTATTCAAAGGATATATGATGATTGTTGATACTATATGATGTTAGGAACTGAATTACATAAGTTGAATTGTGGATTTCAGTTTTAAAATGGTAATTTTGAGTTCAAATAAGCTCACATATGTGGTTTAGCAAATTTGTATGAAATTGGCATGAAAATGAAGTTGATTGATGTTGGTTTAAGTTACTTGATGTTAACTTGTTGCTATATAAAGTTCCTTTAAGGCTAGAAACATGTATTGGACGAATTGTCATTTGAAAGTTGTGAATTTGAAAGTTTGGTTCGTGTTGGGGTATGTTGTTCTGCTGCTGTTGCTGTTGCAGAAATGAAGAACAAGTCGGCGGGTAGCACACCCAAGCCGGCGGCTTCTTTGTGAAATTAGGGAGCCGGCGGGTTAACCACCCTACCCGGCTGTTGCTGGACGCTTTAAAACTCAATTGATTCATAAAACTTAAAATACCCGACGGCTAGGTGGGTTAAGCCGGCGGCTTGTGGTGTGAAACCGGTGGGTCCTTGACCCCAGCCGGCGGGTCATGAGCCATTCCAGCATCTCTTTTAATGGTTGATTGTTAATGTCAATTGCTTTGTTATATGATGTAACATTGATAAACAAGTATCAGTATATGATGATAACTACATTGAAATTACTAATACATAATTAGGAACTTGTAAATTGGATGTCAATTATGTTAAGTTCCTAGTGTTATGAATTGATATAAGTTAAGTATTGTTGATTCGGATTACTAACTTATATCTGATTGTTGATTCTCAGATCCTTCAACAGATAAGTGATCCCTGGATTCTGAGTTTGTGAAGACAAAGGTATTGGTGAGTGGATTTGGAACTCACCATTTGATTTAGTTGTAACTATTTGGTTGCAACAAGTAAGCGTAGATATGTTGTTGTATTTATTATGCATAGTTGATTATAAATCTGCGTGCTATGTGTGGCCTTCGGGCATCAGTCGTTAATGAGGTCAACAGGTTGAACTAGTTGGTTGGGCTAGTTGGTTGTTGTGTGAATGACACAGGGTCTTGCTTCATTTGTTGTGTGTATAGAACCTGTGTCTGAATATAGTAACCACTAGTCATCGGTCTCGTCCATTATGGCCAAACGGATATGGTTGGATAAGTGTTCTTGGGAACCACCCGGGTATTATGGTATTCCCAGAGCCACCGATCCTCATTACTATATTGTTGACTAGTTGTAATACATGTTTACGGTTGTTTGGGGTAAACAGGTGGTTAAGCTAAGTTGAGTTGTGTGTGATGAATTCATTCACTTAGCTTTGTGCTAATCCCTTATTTTACTTCCTGCAGGTTATATTTTGGAAATGTGGGTTGCAGGAAACTACTGCCATTGGCAGGGAATGTTTGACAACCGTGCTACTCTGATAAAATTTTATTATAAACTAAAGTTTGGTACAATATAATACCCCTTCGTGTAATAATGTAATGCTGGTTTTCATGTTTAAATTAGTTATGTATAAAAGTTTCAACAGGGTGTATACAGTAATTGTGTTAATTAATAATGAAGTATATTTTAAATTATACGCTTCCGTCATAAATCATGTTATAATAATAAGAAGAACGAGGGGTGTTACAATATACTATTGCACAAACAAAAATATATGCTAGTTAAACTATTAGGTCTTCTCAAATATCGACTAAGAAATGTAACTTGATTTATAGAATTAGAAAATAAACTGACAACACAAAAGAATAAATTGTGTTAACAGTTAGTTACCTACGTTTAAGAGTAAAGAAAAGATCAAATGAAACAAAACTTTCAAAATCATGATTTTGAAAATTATTTCAAGTAGACTTAGGGTTTATTTGGCATGAAACTTTTGACAACTTTTAGGAGTTGCAATTTTTATTTTTAATTTTAAAAGTTTCACTTGTGCAAAAATCTCTGTTTAATAGTAACAAGCTTTGTGCTCTTACTAAAAAATAAAAGCTCCAAATACAACGCTATCAAAATTAGCGTTTCAAATGTAAGAAGCTTTTTGTATCCAAATTTACTCAAATGCCCTTGATCATTACCTTATTTTATGTGTCTTTCTATCCATTTACATCATATTCTTTTCCTTTTATCAATATTTAATTTAATTTAATTGAATTTATTTTAAAATTAATTTTGTTGTTTTACGTGCATATTTCTACAAATAGTTATGCGCTATTTTTTTTTTCCTTACTTTGCTTTTCTATTTTCTTCTTTTCCTGCTTTAATTGTAATTGTATATGTATCTTAACTAATGTGTATGGAAAAAAATCAAATTAAATACCACACAATAATATTTTTAGTTTTTCTTGTATATGAGTAAGTAACTATTATGTTACTTACTCAGAAAAGGTATTTTACTTACACAACAAATATTATTTGTTAAATTTGTTATTTAGCTTTGTTTAATATTATTTTATTTTGATGTATATTTTTGTCATGTTACACTTCTATGTTACAGCTACAACTAATTTACCAAACAATTTTTTATGAATACAGCTACAGCTTAGAACTCTAACTTATAGCTACAGCCTACAGCTATTTTACCAAACATGCCATTAGTGACGGTGTACAATTAAGACAAGTTAGTAGTTCACAAGATGAAAAAAATCAAAATAAAATAAATAACTGATTGGATTCGAGTGGTTTGTAAGTGAAGGGGTGTAATTTGTAATTGTATATTATAAATAAATAGAAAGTATAGTGGAATAAAAAATGTTTGAACAAAACAAATATATTCTTTATCAAGTATAGTATATCTCTATCCATAAAAGGATAATAGTGTAAGTTTAATTAAAGGATCACAATTAACACTAAGACATAGACAAGGAAACGTATATTTATTGCCTCTCTTAATTTCAAGGTTAATTAAGAATCATAATTAGTGTTACTCCCATTCTAGTATTCAAATTTATCGTTATAGATAAATATTAAATATTAAAACTAGAAAGTACATTGATGTACCTTATTACATATTTGATTTTTTTAATACTAAGATAAAATTATATAGTTTATAAATAAATTTCATATAAATATAAGTATAAATATAAATATAAATATAAATTATTATTATTATTATTATTATTATTATTATTATTATTATTATTATTATTATTATTATTATTATTATTATTATTATTATTATTATTATTTTATATATGAAGTTAGGTGATCGGGGTATGAACAAAAAGAAGATTATTAAGTTTATTCTAGACATTACTTTATATGTTTACTTTATTAGTCAAATAAAAAAAGGTAAAGGATAACAAGTTAAAATATGTGTTCTAAATATAGTAGACGACTCATGATATTTATATATATCTATGGATAAGGTCGAAACCTATAAAATAAATAGATATAGAAAATGGATAATGGAGATAATATAATATACTTTTTTATATATTTACCTGTTTTATTAAAAAAAAGTTAGATAAATACACATATAATGGATAATATAATACACTCACAGTTTTTTGATAACATTTATTACATACATTGATACGTAGATGCATATATATATATATATATATATATATATATATATATATATATATATATATATATTAATGGAGTATATATTCATTTTGACATTCAATTACCACTGACATTCAAATATCTTGATGATATTTAATTTGTTAGTGAGAATAATTGTTTTACATGTTGCAACAATTAGAGGCAATTTAGTCATTTTTCATGTTGCAACAATTAGAGGAAATTTAGTCATTTTTCATCGAAATGCTTTATACGATAAATATAATTTCCAAATTGTTATTGTTATTACGGATTAATATTAGTAAAAATGTAAATTAATATAGCTAATTTCATAACCATCCCAAAACTAAAAGTTAATACTCAAGACAGCTGTAACCAGTAAAATTTGACTAGGATGAGTACATTACAAGAAAATATGGTATCATTTTCAGAAAAGGTGCTTTAAAGCATAATAAAGGATTAACACATAGCATTAAGTATTAGACTTAATTAAGTTAGTGAATAAATATTCTACTTTGTCCAAGTCTTGTCCTCAACGTTGTTTCTATTCATTTGTTTTTTATATATTTTTTGACTTTTATTATTATTAACAAATAATTATAAACATGTTAAAATAATGTAAGTTTTCAGTTCATCCAAAGCTAAATGCTTAGTAGGTTTGTAAACGAACATTTGTGATCAATTGAAAGTTTGTTTATGTTTTTTTTAAATGAACGAATACATATATATTTTCGCTCATTTAGTAGGTGTGTAAACGAACATTTGTGAACCGTTCGATTGAAATTTTGTTTATGTTTTCTTTTGTTAAATGAACGGATATACGTATGTATATTTCGCTCATTTAGTTAAAGGTACTTCGCTTTTTATATATTTTTTATACAATATATGTAACATCCTCTCTATCGGTCTGGTAATTCTCTATTTAAATTGATTATTTAATTATTTTAAAAATTATTTGATATTAATTGTCAATTGAGAAACTTAAGTAAATAGGTCTCAGGACTTATTGTGACTAGTAAAATAATAGTTGTTTTAAATTACCGTAGTTGAAGGTAAAATAAAATAGTTTGCCTCGCGACAAATGTTCAGGTTCCAAGCAATAGATTTAAGACGGGTATAAAATACCCGAAATAATTGAAGTTAGTTTATCAGGAGTCGACCTCCTCTTTATGTCATTTCCCCCAAAACTTAGCCACTCTATTATGCTCATCATATTCATCTTCATAACCTAGGATCAAGAAATTAAAATCATCAATCAAAGAATTGTGGATTTCAGCTGTGAAATTGTGGTGTTAACATAGTTATCATCTCTTGTATCAGATTGTAAGTAAATTGTTATTTTAATGAGCTCAAATATCATTTAGGTTAAAGGTGCAACTAATGAATTGTTGAATACTTGATGATATATGATGATTAGTATTGTTATATCATGCTTATGAATTGATTTTATAGATTGATTTGTGTATTCCTATTGTTAGTGATGTGATTTTGATTCAAGCCAATAACCTAAATGGGTTTTATGAATTTGAGTAGAAATTGGAATTTGTGGATGTTGTTAATGTTGTTTGATGCTAGCTAGAAGTAATAGGATGTTCCTTATGTGTTAAAAATAGTGGTTAAAAGCGCTGCTGCTGTACTTGAAGAATAGTGGATGTTGTTAATGTTGTTTGATGCTAGTTAGACTGAATTAGTGCATGAATATGGGATTTTGATTTGTGAGTTCGTGCAGAGTTTTTGGTTAAAAGCGCTGCTGCTGTACTTGAAGAACAAGCCGGCGGCTTGTTAGTGAAGCCGGCGGGTAACTGTGTGGGTTGGCAAACCAGCGGGTTAACCACCCAACCCGGCTGTTACTAGAGGCTTTAAAACACAATTTGGTTCTGTTACACTAAAACTTAATTCACCCGGCTGCCTAGGGTGATGACCCGGCTGCTTGTGGTGTGAAACTGGCGGGTCAAGGACCCCAGCCGGAGGGTCATGGTCTGTTTCAGCATCCATTCTTATTAGTTGATTGTTGAGGTTACTTACTTTGCTATATGATGTAACATTGATATATAAGTATTAGTACATGATAATGGTTATGTAGTGATTACTAATACATGAGTAAGAACTTGTAATTGTGAAATCGATTGTGCTAAGTTCTTAATGTTACAAATTGATATAAGTTAAGTATTTATAATCCGGATTACTAACTTATATCTAATTGTTGATTCTCAGATCCTCCAAAAGATAAGTGACACTTGAATTTTGAGTTTGTGAAGACAAAGGTATTGGTGAGTGGATTTAGAACTCACCCTTCGATTTAGTTGTAACTGTTTGGCTGCAACAAGTATACGTAGATTGATTATAAGATTGTTAATCTGTGTTATTGATTATGAATCTACGTGATATGTGAATCTATGTGTATTAGATTATTGAGGTCAACGTGTAGTTGAACTTTTGGTTATTATGTGAATTTCACAGGTTTTGATTCATTTGTTGTGTTTGAGACCTGTGTATGAGTTTAATAACCATTAGTTATCGGTCTATTCTGTATTGGCCATACGGATTGACGTTAAGTGTTCTTGAAGAATCTCCGGGTATTATGATATCTCCAGAGCCACCGATCCTCATTGAAAAAAAAGAATGTATTTACGATTATTTGCTGTAAACAGATTGTTATGCTAAGTTGAATTGTGTGTGATAAATCTATTCACTTAGCTTTGTGCTAATCCCTTACTTTAACTCCCTGCAGATTTTGTTTACTATGTGGGTAGTCAGGAAGTGGATGCTTCGGCAGGGAAAGTTTGACGACTTGTGACTCTAATATGGTTTTGTATAAACCTTGTTTTGTAAAATATAATACCCCATTTTAAGTGGTTGTTAAACAGTTTTAACTTGGTGTGATCTGAATATGTAAACTATTTATGTACATTATTTAATATAGAGTAATGAACTGTATTTTATAATATACGCTTTCGAGTAAAATAATATAATATTGTGTAATAGAAAGAGGGGTGTTATAATATATAGATTATTGTAAACACAGAACATTTAAATAATTTAACTTAAACATTTTATTTATCTAAATTATCTTACATAATATGTTTAAGCTTAATATTTTTTTTAATAATGACATTTATACTAGAGATGTTTTTTAGAAGTTTGAATTCATACATTAATATTTAGTGATGCATCGATTTATATATGTTCGATTACACCCATCTAAAATCCTTATAAAGCATTTTGGTATATAGGCTTAAAATTGAGTGTTTGTCCTATTGCAAATGTCTATTCTACCCTTCATAGTATATAGTAATATCGTAACTCTAAAAAATTGATTATCCACTTTTTATAAGTCAAACATATATATGTTAATTGTTAATTAGACAATTCAATTGTGTTCAAGAAAAAAATTATGCAAATTAGAATTAACTGTTAGATACTAATATATTATAAATAAAAATATAGGTTTAGCTAAAACTTAAAACAAATACCACGTACATCACAATCTATCTAGATGTTACGTTATAAAATAAAAAAAAAATCATATTTCTTTATCTTTAAAATATTTATCTCAAAAGTTGTTAATGTGTTGCTTCTCCTCCATCACAGTTGAACATTTCGTATCGACTTCTAGGACAATCATCTATAACCTAGATTGTTTAAAAATAAGTGTCATATTCAGCTGCATTGTGCGGGAATTATGCTAGTTTATGTTTATGAACGTAACAAATTGTCTTGGTTAACGGAGATGAACTAGTAAAAAATACCTTTATTTATCCATTCATATTATTCGTCCATTTATTCAGTAAATTTTAAATAAACGAACCTTGAATGCAAACATGTTTAACTTTATTCATGTGTATGTGTGCGTACAATTTGTTTACAAACTTACTAATTAGGCTAGTTATTAATCTATAAACATTAAATAGTTGATCATCTATTGTATATTAGAAACTATCAAATGTCATAATTAAGAAAAATATTATTATTATTGTAATGTTATATTATTATTTTAATTATATTTTAAAACTATATACATTCTAAACTGATTATTTTGATATAAATTGACATTGATTTTATGTAACATCTCCAATTTGGGCCTAGGAGAAGCATGTATTTTCCTTAATTTATATTGTTATATGTGTTTGATTGTAAAATTAATAAGAAAATAAGTTACATGAAATATTGTGACTAGTGAAATATTGTTTGTTTTAAATAAACTTAGGTGACAGTAAAATAAAATAATTTTCTCGCGTTTGAAATTTAGGTTCCAGACAATAGATTTAAAAGGGGTATAATATTATACTGTGAGTTAAAGGTGTCGGTTTAATAAAATAGAGGAGGCCGACCTATTTTTCCCCAATTTCTAGTGTTCTTCATTTTGTATCTCAAAACCCTTTCCTAAATAAAAATCAATACAAATTGCTAGTGAAGATTATACAAGAGTTGAAGATTAAATCCATAAGTTCATCACCATCCTAAGCTTCTTCTTGCTCTTCATTTTTGTAAGTAAGTTTCTTATTACCTAAATGATAAAATTAGGTTAAATTCTTGTGTGGGTTGAATTAAAGCTTGAATGATTTAGTTATTAGTTGTATGATGATTGAATGATGATTCTTGAGCTTTATTAAGTTGATTACATGATGATTACATGATAAATTGCTAGATTTCTTGAATTTAAGCTTGAATATGAATGAGTTAGGTTATATGTGATTTTAGGTGAATTGTAATGAATTGATGAGTGAAACTATGTTATATGATGTTATTAGGTGTTATGGTAACTAAATATTGGTAAAAAGTTGAGTACATAACCGAGTTTGGTCGATTTTGTGGTTTGTGGTTCGTATGTGAAGTTGCAGAAATTTTGGTTAAGTGCAGATCTAGAAGATGGTGAGAATCCGGCGGATTCATTTAGAATCCGGCGGATTCCTGGTGAATCCGGACGGATTCCTCAACCGGATTCTATAATAAAGTTCTGTCCCAGTTTTGAATCTGAAAAATGCCTGGAATCCGACGGATTCTATCTGAATCCGGCGGATTCAACTGAATCCGGGCGGATTCAACTGAATCCGGGCGGATTCATTTAGAATCCGACGGATTCATACTGTGTGACAGCATGTTTTTGATTTAAACTTCATAATGTGATTTAGCTTGTACATTGTGGTTATAGGACTTAATATATGTTTGATTGTTAATATTAAGTTATAAACAATATGATATGAAGTTTGACTTGAAATTTCTTGTGTGTTTCAGATCCGACGAAGACTCAATAAAAGTAGATCTTTGAGTTTGGAGGTTGAACGAGACAGGTGAGTGGACTGATTCTCACAGTTTAATTTTGGTGTTAACAGTTAGTTACATCAATCTTAAGTTGATAGTATTGATTGATTTATTGATAAGTTGATAGAATTATTGATTGAACTTGTTGATTGATGGATTAATTGATTGCTAGTGAATAATTCCATGATAGGTTGGAATGATAGAGGTCAATTATATTGGGTTTAGTTGCTATAGGTTAATTTTTATGGGTTGGATGAACATTCGTTGTGAATTAGCCCATATTAATTAAAGATAGCAATAAACTATCGGTAAAATCTCTGTATTAGCCTGCAGTTGATTATTAAGTATTCTTGGAGGGTCACCGCGGACTGAAGACGCCTCAAGAACCACCGATCCTCTGTTCGATTGTTTCTTATAGTTGATTGTTGCGAATTGATTGTTATGCTAAGTTAGATTGTTAGATTTAGTTTACTCACTTAGCTTTGTGCTAATCCCCCACAATACTCTTGCAGGTTAAACTTTTGGGGAAGTTGGGCAAGTTATGGTTAATTGAAGAAATGTTTGACAGCTGCATACTCTGATTATTTTGTGGGATAAAACTGTTTTTTATGTAACACCCAGTTAGAATATGTGTTTTGGTAAATATGTTTAATTAAGTTTGTAATCGTATAATAGTTAGTAAAGTTTGAAATTTTTTATAAATGCTATAAACCTTATTGAATGGGATAACGCTTCCGAATTATAATAAAAAAAAAATATATTTTTGTCTTGAAATTGTGGGGTGTTATACTTTATATGTTAGTATTCTTTTTTGTAAGCAGTAACAATTAACTTTGAAATGACACCATATTCCGTTCTAACATCAAAAGCATATGAGAAAAAGTCAAACTCAAAGATAGTATAAGCCAAAACGATGTGCGGGGCGGATGCTGTGTGATCTATGGTGGGGTGCAATGCACCCAAACAAACCGGGGACACTAGCTGTCCTCTTAAAAATGTGATGACGTCACTTCAAACGTAAAAAACTATTTGGGACCTACACTCTTATTTCGTGTCTTTATCCACCTTTCCTATACAAAAACAAAACGTGTTTTCTCCTCCTTATTAAGATCCCTATCATGGATCCCCTTGTTTGATCCCCTAGACCCCTACCCCAAGTTTACAATTAATTTTTAAATAAATTTATTTTATCAATGTATTCAATCCATTGTATATAAAATGTGGAGTACCTTTTAGTTAAAAGTTCATTTATTTATAGAAAAAATACAACCATATATAGAAAAGAAATGATAAAACATTATAAAAAAATAACCGATTGATGACAACTGCTGATAAGAGCAGAACATATTATTCAGGTGATGAATAATATTGTTCGATTTTATTACACTTTGTTAGTCCTATTCAATGTTTTTAAAACCGGATGAACCGGACCAGTTCAACCGGGAACCGGAAGGAGTCCGGCCGGTACAAAACCGGTTTTGATCAGGGTTTGACCAGTCAACGAACTGGGCGGTTCGGTCAAACCCAGGCGGTCCAATCGGAAATCGGACCGGCTAAACCGGTTTTTGTATTATTTTTTTTTTAAATCTTGTGGGTTTTGTCCGGTTTTGGGCGGTTTGGGCGGACCGGTTGGACCGTCCTGATCGGAACCGGAAGTTCCTCCGGTCCGATCCAGTTTTCGATTTTAAAAACATTGGTCCTATTTAACAAACAAAATTAAAAATACATAACAAATAGTGTGAACCGTAACTTAAAAAAAACTATCATATTTGAAGATGTTGTATGCTAATCCCGATCCAATTAATTATACATGTTCGGATGTTCATAACATCTATTATTTATTTACTTATTTATTTTTAATACATGAAATGGGTTTATAACATCAAAGTCAAATGAATATATTTATGGACATCGACTTGCCATACTTCCAAATCGGTCTTACGTCTTTCTCATGGAATTAGAGTCAAAAAAATTAAAAGGAAAAAAAAAACTTAATTTGAATTATAAATCTTTGATTATTATTATTATTATACTCTTATTGTTATTTATTTATTTATTTATTATTATTATTATTATTATTATTATTATTATACTCTTATTGTTATTTACTTAACTATTTATTATTATTATTATTATTATTATTATCATCATCATCATTATTATTATTTATAATGTATCTTATAACGAAAGTGATATTACCTAATATAATCATATACTCCGTATCATATTATAATATATACCATATACCATATATAATAAAATAATAATAATAAAATAATAATAATAATAATAATAATAATAATAATAATAATAATAATAATAATAATAATAATAATAATAATAATAATAATAATAATAATAATAATAATAATAATAATAATAAAACAATAGTCTAGAGTACTTACTAACCGTTACCTAGGGAAACGATTAGAAAATGTGTCAGATGTTATTTTACTTGTTATAGTTAATGTATGAAAAATTTACTCCACATTAAAAAACATGTGACATTTTATGTAAGATATGTAAGTTCTTGTGAAAATGCTTTTAACTTGTGTTTTATGATTTTATCAAAAGCAAATGCATGAACGAACTTATTGAACAACAAATGGAATCCTAACGAAAAGCCTTTAATTTGTGTTTTATTTTCTAATTAGTTTAATTTAATTGTTTTGGGAGTAATATTATTATAAAGACAATAAACGAAAAGAACATTTAAATTCAAAGACTAAATTTAGTGAGAATAGTACTGTAAATATATATAAAATTAATCAAATGAAGGAGAAATAAATTGATATACCTGACATTGCTCCGACCTGTAAAATAAAAATATATTTAGTTTTTGTGATAAAAATTTGATAACCAACAACTCAACTCGGACTGAGAAAAGTACATTATTTTGAACATTACGAATAAATAGATTTAAAAACTATATATTTAAACTCAATACAAATATCTCGATCCTTAACATATGTATGGATTCTGAAACATAGGAACATACATAAACCATATTAAAGTCATCCGACCTCATATATTCTACATGAAAAAGATTAAAAAAAATACAAAACAAAAAGAACAATAACAAAAAATCATCTATTGTTGAAAATAATTTCTTAAAGAATATAAAAATCTTACCAATCTTTCTCCCACAAAAGTTGATTTATCTGAAATCACAGTTCGATTAAAAAATATGTACAACAAATAAAATTGAAAATCAGAACTTATGACTAGCCTACCAATAAATTCTCAATAAAATCAAACATTTTGACTAGCCTACCAGTAACTTGTTAAGAGTCGGATGAATTTGAGATTGGAGAATTATGTGAGAGAACTTGCCCAAGTTGTGTTGATGAAATGGTTTTCTTTAATCAAACTTGTGATGAAAGTGCAAATAAAAGTTATATATGGTAGAAGGGTGAGGTTCAAATGAGACTAAAATTTTGTGTGAGACTAAGAGAACCAATGATATCATGTCACATGTACAAAGAGAATGTTCCATACTACAAAACCCATTTACCCCAAACATCAATTATCTCACAAACGACAAATCGAAAAATCATGAAACTTGCACCATAATTTTCAACGTTTTATCCTCTTCGATTTGCCGTCCCTCAAGGCATATTTCCGACGAATTTTTTTTTCCATTTTTTTGGTGGGTTTCATATGTTACTAACACATGTGTTAGAGTGTTGCGCTTAGGGTTTAGGGTTTGGGGTTTAGGGGTTAGGGTTTGGGTTTTGGGGTTTCTCCCCGAAACCCGAAACCCCAAAACCCAAACCCTAAGCCCTAAACGCTTTACAAAATTCTAAACCCTAAACCCTACTAAAACATAAGATCTAAACCCTAAACCATGAACCCAGCTAAATCCTAACCCTAAACCCTAACCATGACCGTAAATAAAATGTACAATCAATCACTAACACATGTGTTACTAATTTATAAAACCCACCAAAAAACCAAATTTTTTTTTTATCGAAAGTATGCCTTGAGGGACGGCAAATCGAAGAGGATAAAACGCTGAAAAATATGGTGCAAGTTTCATGATTTTTCGATTTGTCGTTTGTGAGATAATTGATGTTTGGGGTAAATGAGTTTTGTAGTATGGAACATTCTCTTTGTACATGTGGCATGATATTATTGGTTTCATTGTCTTACTCAAAAATCATGGACTCATTTGAACCGTACTCTATGGTAGAAAGAGTACGGTAGAAAGATGACCAACTGGTTAATATGATAAAAAGTCCAAATGAAAAAGAAAAAGGTTGAGTTTGTTGAGGGTAATATTAATTCATTATAATAAAAATTATAATATTTAGGTAGCTATTACACTTTACACATATAAAAACAAATTGGATCGGTACATTTATTTTTATAATAGTAAAAACAAATAAAGTGGTTATATATTCTTTTAAATATCACCTAGTAATAACAAATAAAATGGTCACATATAATTTCCTTGTTACTGTGCATGTAAGTGAATCGAACTTTCAACGAATGCTTCGTGAACCGTTCGGCAGAAAGTTCATTATGTTGGCTTTTTTCATTATAAGAATGAACATGGACAAAAATTTCCGTTTTTTAAATACTATGAACGAACATGAACATTCATTTCATTCGTTCATTTACACTCGTGAACGTTCAATAATATATTCATTAATGTTCATTTGTTTATGTCTAGTTACTAATAGTTAATTAGAATCTTATTTTATAAATAAATCATTAAACCTAAACCACATAGAAGAATCTGGACCATTCGATGAGGCTTTCAATTCGATCCAACGATATATAATTAATAATTAAATTAGATTAAAATAATAATGTTACACTTTACTCCCACTAAATAAGAAACCGTCTTTTAATAAACCCTTAAAATATTAATTATTATTAAATATATTACTAAAAAAGAATTTGACTTATATTACTATTAAATAATATAAAATAATATAAAAAGTAATTAAATCAGCATTTTCACGAGATATTCTCAATATTAATGAATTAACTTCATTAAATAAGCAAAATCAATACTATCTAAAATGAAAATATATTCTATTTAAATCTTTTCATAATTATAATACTTTATTTCTAACCCTACATATATAATTCATCATTTTATACGTTTTTCCTCATATTAATATCACTTGATCCATAAAGATCTCATCATCTTTCAAAAAGTTGTTCATTGTGTACTTAAAATTGATTGATTTAATCATCATGAGTGCGAGTAATTTGTCTAATTATAGTTGTGTCAGTGAGTATATGTGTTGTCCATTTCATTTGTTTAGGAAATTCATAAGTGATCTTAACTAGTAAGTGGTAATATATATATATATATATATATATATATATATATATATATATTAGACATTGAGCTCGTGCGATGCACAGCTGTTTGAAAAGTACAGTTATATAATAAATTTTAAGTAGCAGGATATATTAATGGGCATATATTTAGTGTTATCGATAGCACAATTAATTTATGGTGTTGATCAGTTAATTTACGTTTAGTTCAATATTTTTCATATATATCATCCCTTTACTTTTCAGCATAAAGTTATAAACCAAACTTGTTTGCAAACAATGTTCAAGAGTTTGTAAGTTAATCAGACGTAATCGATGATTAAACTAATATGCTCTAATAGATAATCAAAAAAATATATTTTATATATAAAAACTAAACATTGAGCTCGTGCGATGCACGACCATTAATATAATACCATTAAATTAATTTGTATGTTATTATATTTAAATTTGAATACATAATACAATACATTTAATTTGTAAGTTATTATATTAAGTTTTAATACATTTGTTAAGCCTATTTAATGCAAGGTAGTTAAAAAATTAAAAATTAATTATATGTTTTTTATATTTTTAACTTTAACTTAATATTGTTGAAAGTTCAAAATTTATTACTGGAATTCAATTGTAATATTTGCCAAAATGCAGGGGCAGAGCCAAGAAATATTAGTAGTGGGGGAGAAATAAACTTTTTATTTTATTTTATTTTGTAGTTTAGTGAATGTGATGCGTCACCAGCGGTCGGTAAGGATTTTACCCTTGTCGTTGCACCGGCTACTGGCGACGGGCATCAGTGGGTGTTTTAAATTTGTAATTGCGGGGCCTAAGTTTTCCCTAACAATGCTAATCCTAAGGGTGAGCAAGTGGTAGGTATGACCTAGAGTCGTTCTTCAAACCGACTGAATTGAAACGAAGGCGTGACAGATGAGGGCTTTCAAACTAGTGAAGGGTTTATAAAATAGTGGGGGAGTTTTGATTTTTATATTAACTAACTTAGGCAAGTAAATAAATAAAAGAGAAATAAAAATAAAATGTAAAGCAGATAAGATAAAGATAGTGTTTGCTGAGATTTCGTTAATTATGTTATGAGATGATATTTGGAGAAACTGTTTTGAAAGATATTAGTTAATTATCATTCTTGAATACTTGTATGTAAACACTAGATTCCCTACTAATTAAAGTTCCATTAGCATGTCACACTGGGAGCTAGGTTATGGTAACATTCCAAAGTATTTAGAATAATAAGCAAAATCTTAATCATGGTTTAATAATACTTTTGTGACACCCAACCTTTTCACAACAATTAATATATTAATTACCACGGAAGCGTATACCTTATTATACATATTTCACTAAAACTTTAACAGAAATTTCCACAAACATTTATACAATCTGTTTACTACTAATTTCAAATACATTTAACTTGTTTTCAAACTGGGTGCTATAGATTACAAAACATTGTTTATGACGAACTTGATCAGAGTCGCAAATTTCAAACATTCCCAGCATCAAAACTATCCTTCCTGACTACCCACAAAATAAACATAACCTGCAGGAAGTAAATTGAGGGTTAGCACGAAGCTAAGTGAATGGATAATCAACTACAATTCAATTTAGCTATCAATTTGTTCACAACCAACAATGTAACAAATATCGTCAAGAGGAACGGTGGTTCCTAAGGACCCTGTGCCGGGTGGCCCTATCAGAACTCTTAAATCAACTATAGGCCAAAACAGTGATTAACCGCTAACTTATTGCTAATCCTCATCAACACATGTACACAACCCTGTGTTGACCAACAATAGCAATCAAGTTCAACCAACAATTTAGTTGACCTCTAGATTCAACAATTCAACATACAGGCTAATCAATCAACCAATCCAATGACATATCATTTCAATTTAACATTCTATCAATAGTAATCCTATAATTACTGATTGAAAATCAAACTAACACAACCAAACTAAACTGTGAGTTTCAAATCCACTCACCGATACCTCAGAAGTTGCAACACTCAGCTTCTAATCACTGAGTCTTTGGTTTATTTGAAACACCATATAATACACAAGTTAGTAACTTGTCATTAATAATAGTACTTATGTAAATGGTCACCTTACACAAGTAATTACATTTTAATTTATCTCATACATAAGTAACAATACGATATAATCATACACATACACTTTGAGTTTACAAACTATCTTGATTATCAAAATTATACAGGAAAACGCGATCCGGGTCAGGGTTGGTGGGATCGCGTTCCTCCTTAAGAAAAGTTTCTGTTATCAAAATACATTGAGCAACGCGATCCGGAAACAAGAGCTGGATCGCGTTCGTCTTTGGAAAATATTCTGTAACCGATTTGCACTTGGCAACGCGATCCAGGTGAAGGCTTGGGATCGCGTTCCCAAGAACAAAACTCGTCCAGATCAAAGTATAACTAATGAACGCGATCCGGGCTAGGGTTTTGGGATCGCGTTGAGCTGTTCTTCAGCTCAAGAACAGACCTGCAACTTTATGTACGAACCCTGACTCAATTCAACCATTCAACCATGATCAAACTCAATTCTAAGGTTATTAATAACTCAGATAACTTCCTATATCATTACTTATCGACGTTCCAAGCATCATTTGGCTACTAAAATCATTTACTAACTTAATTTCAATGTAACCAAATTCATGAAACTATAATTAACATACTTACCAATAAAAGGAACAAGATGATGATTATAAAGAAGTAACTAAGCTTGTACAATGATCACAACTCCAAATTTATTAACTCTTGGACACAATTTCAGCAAGTAGGTATGTATGTTCTTTAAGATTTTAGGTTTAAAACTACAAGTGATGTGAGGAAGTTGGGTAAAAGTAACACAAAAGAGGAGGTCAGCCTCTTTTAACCGACCCACATTATTGGGCATTTTATATCCGTCCTAAATCTATTGTCTGGAACCTAGAATTCTTTCGCGAGAAATATTACTTTATAATACTGTCATTTATAATAATTTAAAACAAGTAATATTTTACAATTCACTATAAGTTCTGTAACTCATTTCTCTAAGTTTCACAATTAAATAACAACATCATGCAATTTCTAAAATCATTAAATAATCAATTTAAAATTAGAAAATTACCAGACCCATCGAGAGGATGTTACAACTTTCATATGAACGGGAACAAAATCTAAAGGTACTAGACAAAACTGAATCATATAACGATTCCTCATCATCCTAACAGATTCGTATATTTAAAAAGTTCATTTATGACTTTAAACCAGCTCTTGCTTAAGACTACCCAATAAATCCCCTAATTATCCACATCGTTCCTCACTTAAAGAGGTTCCGCTGCTTCAAACCTTGGCCATGTCTTGCCCTACGATAATCCCCCATGTAGCCTTGCGGTTCCATAGTTTCATACATTTGACAAATTATATTGACACAGATGACTGACTACCTTTCAATTGGACGTCGTTAAATTGGTGTTGTAATCGCGTTTATTGGTGGAAAGGCGATTAGATTAATTTGAAGTTTAAAAGGCTATTTAGAAAGATTAATTAAACTAGGTTTCTCATTTTATATATTATTCCGTAATATAACTACCTTCGGTCGTTACTCGACTTCCATACATTTGTACTCCACCTTGAAGTGTTTCCAGTACTATATCGAATAACAGTCGAATAAGGGCCATCATATTACTTCGTAATATTGTACCGTTTCGTAATATGACTACCTTCGGTCGTTACTCAACTTTCATACATTTGTACTCCACCTTGAAGTGTTTCCAGTACTATATCGAGTAACAGTCGAATAGGGGCCGTCATATTACTTTACGATAATTAAGACTGTTTATATTTTACTACTATGATGATCCTAAGGCAACAATCAAACAAGAACATGCAATAAGACGATCAAAGCAATACTACCAATCTTTAATATTTAATTATAAATCATTCCATAATTTACTAACTACATCGCAAGCAAACACAACAAGTATACTACTCTCTAATCATGGCAATAACTAAATCTAGCATAATCAATATAAACGTAATTAGTTAAGATAGATAAGGATAGAAAGAACCAGGATTAAATGTGAGAGAATAGACTTGAATTAATTGACACAATACCGAGCGTACACCGAAGATTACAATGCGTTCCTTGCTTTCGTTCTATTCTAAACAAGTTTCCTAAACTAGCCTAACTGTTAAACCAAGATCGATCTAATAAACTTATTAGATTAACACAAGTTTTGAATTCTTACTGAGAAGTTGCAGAATCACACTCAATAATATTATGAAGATCAATAATAAAATCAATGAAACAAAATTATTATCAAAAGCTTCAATCTTATTAATAATATAAGACGAATACACTGAACTATATTAGGGTTACAAAACCTTGAAGCTGCGTGAAACTTAATGTTAACCTAATCTAGGTCTAAGGATCTCTATTTATAATACATAGAGTCCTATACAATCTCTAGTTATTATGGAATTCAAATCTATCCCATAAATAACTCTAACAGACTTATATACGATAACAGTGGGAACAACTTACTTTATACTAACAGTGGTAGTAAGTTTCCTTTACAGACCCAAGTATACTTATACTAACAGTGGCACTGCTTAAATACACTAGCAGTGACTAGCATTGGCACTGCTTCTACATTAGCAGTGGCTATCATTAAAACGAACAGTGGATAGACTTCAACACTTATCAAATACGCTTAGATCCCAACACTAACTAATTTGAAATAAGAAAATAGAAGGAGAAAGTAGAACTAATAATTAGAGAGTATTATTAGTCTAAAGAAAAGTATGGAAGGTGTTTTTCCTAAGAAATGTGTGATAGGAAAGGTGTGTCTTGAAATGAGGTATGGAGCCTCCTATTTATAGGAGAAAATGGGTGCATCTTAGCAACTTGGGGCACATGTTAGCAAAAGGTGGAAAAGTTGCTAGCACATGTACCCTAAAGCGCGTAAAGGTCTAGCACGTGTACCCTAGAGTTGCGGAAAAGGTCTAGCACGTGTACCCTGCGAGTACGGGCGTGGACGAAAAAGTGGACGGGGGATGGGGGCATGGTGGCCGGCGCCGCCACCCATGCAGCCGGCGGTGGTGGCATGGTGGCCGGCGGCAGCTGCCATCCTGCCATCCCGGTCCGCCGTCTTTCGCTTCATTTCTTAAATCGCGTGTATCTTCTTCGTTATGCATCCGTTTTCGTCCGTTCTTTTTGCGTTGGATTCGTTTTTCAAAAACAAAGACTTTGATGAAAAGAAATCCCTGAAAAGTGTCTCTTATCTTTGGATGTCTCGTACGAATCATTTGAATCTTCCAACGTATGTAGAATCTTCATTTTTCATCCGTTTTTGTTGATTCTTCTTCTGTTAGGTTCGTATTTTGAAAACGAACATCTTGGATAAGAGGGATCTCAGTGATGGGTTCTTTGCCTATAAATCTTGTCTTGATGTCTTGAATCTTCAAACGTGTGTGGAATCTTCGTTTTTCGTCTGTTTCGCTTGATTTTTCTCGTGCAAGTCTATTTTGACCTTCTTGGCAAAGTATCACTGATTTGTGCATTATTTGATTTTACTTTCCAAGTATTGTTCCAGAATGAGAGAGATATTGGTAGTAAAAACGTGACTTTTTACGCGATATCAAGTATCCCACACTTAGAACTTTGTTTGTCCTCAAACAAACTCGAATTTTAAGCATGGTTAGAGATAAGTATATAATGAAATGTTTTAAGGCGGAACTTTTTACTGAGGGGGTTTTGGAAAAATAAAATATTTTTGCTTTTGAAAAAGTAGGGTTGTAATATTTGGGAGCATGCTTTTGATCTTTGATCTTGGATACATGACTAGACGGTCCTCTCAAGGTAGTCACTCCAATCACTTAAAGTGTTTAGGGTTTCCTATTCTAATATTATCAATCACTCAGAACGCCAGTCATGTATTGTTTATCGTGATAGGCTTGATCGAGAATCAAATCGTTACCTTTTAAGTGAGCGCGAAGTCGATCTAGCCACAATCATTCTAGGAGAAGTGATGTAAGGTTTTTGGAGTGGAGTGTTGGTGATATGAGAGGGGGTTGTGTTGGGTTTTTTTTCTTCATAGGTTTATTTTTTGTGAAGAGGAAAGCTGGAATTTTTGGGAGGATTGACGCTCTTTTCTCATTATTTTTGGTAGGAGTCTTTTTCTCCATTTGACTTTCTTTTCTTCTGATTCTTTTCTTGGATTTTTTTTTCGATGTCATATCCTTGTAGCTTCTCTTCCTTCATCTTTGGAACTTACTATGAAGTTTGAGGGGGTGCTTCCGAGATGGTATGGATAACATATTTTCATTTTCTGGGTGTATAGATGGGTTAAAGAATGATGTGATTCGATCTCCTTTTCACTCACCAGTTCGGATTCAAAATGCATAACAGGAGCAAGTTCTGATTCTAAACGCATACATCGGCACACTCAAGAATCGCAGAAGTGAATCATTAAAAGTGAATGCTTTATATGACTCAAGATACCTCACGAATCGAAAGTTGGTTTGTTGTGTGCCTAGTCATGTGATGCTCTTTATGGGATTACTAAACTAATTTTTCAAAGGAATTCGTATTTTATTTATCCTTCTTCCCCAAAGTAAATCATTCTTTGTCTAAAATTTTTCATTTTCAACATATTTTTAACTCAATTTTGAAAAATTTTGTTTACTTATTGGAGAAGGATGGTCTAAAGAGCAACGAGCTTAGAATCAAGCATATACCATTATTCATTTTACATTAGTATAACTACTGCTATCCCACACTTAAAGGAACATCATCCTCGATGTTATTCTAAGCTCTGACTGGGTAAAATCCCACACTTAGGATTTGAAACATCTAAGACGTATTCTTTTAGCAATGTGTGTTGGGTTTGAATCCCACACTTAGTGATAAGCATAGTTGATATAGTATATTTATAATGAAGGAAAGACTGGTATAGAAGTACTCCCCAGTAGTTGCAGTGCTCCATGGTATGTGTTTGCCGAACTTCATTTTGCTGGGTTCACTCTTGATCAAGTCTTCTTGTGATTGGTCTCGTAGGTGTGAACATGTCAGATATACATTCTTTATTTCCAACGTCGAAAACTTGATGCGTCGGATAGTTCTCAAAACTTCTTTGTATATCCAAGTGTGAAAGATAGTCGGAGACTTCATCAGTTCTTGGAATGTAAAATTGCGGAAATGTAAAACACAGGTTGCCTCCCGAGAAGCGCTCTTTTAAAGTCGAGAGCTCAACTTCTTTTCTCCTAGCTAGATGGAGATGGATGCATCCCTGGGATCCACTGTGTTGATGTTGTGGACCCTAGGTTGCGCGAAAGTATATCGGGGTGGATAGATTCTCATGAAATGATTGACTATTGTCGTAATCAATTCAAATGGACTATCTCTCGATTCTGCCTTGTAGTTCAGAAGATGCTCTAAAGTTGTCCTTGCAAGTCCGTGAAGTCCGAAGGTGATGTAATCGACCGCTTTAGTGACAGTCCCACTAGGGTCGGTCATGGTGGTTGTGTTTGTCTTAACAACCTCTCTTAGCGGTGGTTTTTCTAGAGAGAGCATACAAACACCAAGAATTGCAGTTTTATGTCTTCATAATTCTCAGTCTTGGGGTCTCCGTTGAATCTTCTGATTGATGTGCACAGGTCCTCTATTTTCCGGTGCTGATGGTTGTTGAATGGAAAGTCGGATTCTAAGAAAACAAGAGTAAGCTGACGAAGTATCTCCTTGCATCCTGAGTGGAATATGAACTTCGTTCTGGAGTTACTTTTCCATTGTTGAATCTCCCAGAGATGGATCGTAACAAAAGTAGCGATATCAAGTGGTGATTCATGTGTGGCCCTAAAAGGTCGTTTGCGCCTTGATTCCTCCCAAACGAGATCACTAAGTTCTTCAATCAATAACTCAACTTGTTTTTCAATAGTGGAGTTGATAACCATATATCTGTTTTCTTTGGAACTAAGGTGATCTTCTCTATTTAGCAAGTCAAGCAATGATGTGAGGTCATTCATCGTTAAGATATCGGTACGACTGCTCGGATATCCAGTAGTCTCTTTTATATGCGCTCTAATGGATCCTAACATCTCCCATTGCGTTGAGGTGAATGGGATGTTAGATCTTTTAAGGGCATTGTAGATCCTAGCGTAAGTCCGTTTCTGTTGTTGACAGAATTTCAGTTCAGCAGCGGAAGGAGCAAGCATGTTGACTATGCCGCTTATTCCTCCTACTACTTTGTCAAATCTTTGGATCAATTCTTCGAGCACTTTGTGATCTATGATGGTTTGCGGTTGGTATCTTGTGCGTTTGGAATATTCCTCCAGTACCTCTCGTAGGATGGTCGTGGTTACTTCCCGCCATTTCTTCAGGGGTAAATAGATTAGTTGGCAGTCTGCTTCTTCTGTTTTCTTCTTCTATCTTTCTCTTTCTGATTATTTCTTCCATCGTTGGTTTGTTTGCTGATGCATTTTTCATCTTTTGTCCTATTCGTCAGAGGTCAATCGGAAAATATGGCGTGATTACCAGTTCCTTGTTAGATTTCCTTTCACTTATTGGAATTGCAGTTTCTTTGTCCTCTGTGGTCTTTTTCATGGAGATCATATACATATCGGCTTGGTCTCCAGCGTTAGGATTGTCGATCTGGAAAGTGATGGTTTCTCCCTGAGATTGCAAGCTGATGGTTTGCGCGAAGACGTTGATGATTGCCTTGGTCCTATTCATGAAAGGTCTTCCTAGTATGATTGGGATGTGTACGTCTTCCTGCATATCCATTACTACAAAATCTGCCGGGTAAAGAAATTTGTCAATCCTAACTAAAATATTTTCAACTATTCCCCTAGGGTATTTGACCGAGTGGTCAGCAAGCTGTATGGTCATTTTGGTAGGTTGAAGATTTTCTAACTCAAGCCTTTTGAAAAGCGAGTATGGCATAAGATTAACACTAGCTCCTAAATCGGTGAGAGAACAGATGATGCCTGAATTGTAGATAGAACAGGGGAGAGTAAAACGTCCGGTGTCTCCGAGTTTTTCTGGAATGGTATTTTTCAAGATAGCTGAACATTCCTCGTTCAGCGGGACATTGGGTACTTTGGCTACCTTATCCTTGGTTGTAAGAAGCTTTCTAAAGTACATTTTGGAATAAACTTCAGATGCGATATCTAGGAATTTCCTATCAAGCTTAAAAGACTTAAGCTTGTCGCGTCGTTGTTTAAGACGAGCCGGAAATGGAATGTTTACTTTCCTATTGGGTGTAGACTCTAAATCCATTATCGATTTGACAACAGGTGATTCCTTCACCGGAGAAGAAATCGTAGGTGGGCTATATGCTACCTAAGAGTCTTGAATGTGAGAAGCCTCCTTATGGAAACTAGTTGGACTATTCCGAGGTTTAGCGTTAATATGTTGTGCTAATTATCCTAACTGGGATTCGAAAGCTTTTAACAAAGTCAGTTGGTATCTTAAGATGAGATCAACTTGGTCTTGTCTAGCCGTGATTCCTTGAATGACTTGTATCAGGGTGTCAACAGTCAAAACTAGAGGTTTGTGAGGAAGAGGGCTCAGACAGTTCGGGTTGGTAAGTTAGTGGGCTATTCCTAGGTGAGCTAAAGGAAGGGTTAGTATTGGGCGGAGTTAGATGAGAGTGAGGAAGTTGGGCTGAGTGGTTCAGATTAGCACAATTAAGGCAGGTTTGAACTTGGCAGACTTGTTGTTATTTAATTTTCAATTCCTTAATCTCCTTGGTTAGGTCTGCCACTTGCTGAGCGAGAGTTTTGATAGCTTCATTTTCGAGTGTAGTCGGTGGATTCACTATTGAGGAGTGATTTTCATTGTTCCAGTCATGGTTGTGTATTGTCATTTTTTCAATAAGGCTCCAAGCTTCATTTGCCATACAGTCTATGAAACTACCTTGAGAGGCGGTATCAAGTAAAGGACGGTGATGTGAGAAGGGACCATTGTAGAAAATGCGTAACTGGTCTGAGCGCTCAAATCGATGATTTGGACATTTCTTAAGCAATCCCTTAAAGCGTTCCCATGCATCGTAGATTGATTCATCATGCACTTGATGGAAGTTTATGATGTTGGATCTAAACGTGGCTTGTTTTGGTAGGGGAAAATATTTGGCCAAAAATTTGGTTGCTAATTCTTCCCAAGAGGTTATAGAGTTGATTTCTAGTTCCTCAAACCAGGTTTCTGCATTGAGAGTGAGTGAATAGGGAAATAGGTATAGATAGACTATGTCCTAATTAACCCCAATCGGCTTAAAGGAGTTGGATAAGGAAATGAATTTGTCAAGGTGTGAGTTGGGATCATCATTTGGTAGGCCATGGAATTGACAGAGATTTTGGACTAACTGAACAATGTGTGGCTTTAACTCGAATGATCCTCTACCAATTTCCGGATAGACAATTGTTCCTCCCCGACCTTCAATCAAAGGTTTAGAGTCTTCAACGAGAGTTATACATGTAGCTGTCATAGTCTCATTGGCAGGTGGTTGACTAGTTGAGTGGATAGGGGTGGTAATTTTTAAAAGTAGTAAAAGGAAGGAAAAACAAAGAAAAACGTAGGGTTTTAAGAAATCCTAAAGGTTCACTAGTAAGTAAGTTCGTCTTCACGCCTAAGGATCGTACAGTTGGTTCCCCGACAGCGGCGCCAAAAACTTGATGCGTCACCAGCGGTCGGTAAGGATTTTACCCTTGTCGTTGCACCGACTACTGGCGACGGGCATCAGTGGGTGTTTTAAATTTGTAAATGCGGGGCCTAAGTTTTCCCTAACAATGCTAATCCTAAGGGTGAGCAAGTGGTAGGTATGACCTAGAGTCCTTCTTCAAACCGACTGAATTGAAACGAAGGCGTGGCAGATGAGGGCTTTCAAACTAGTGAAGGGTTTATAAAATAGTGGGGGAGTTTTGGTTTTTATATTAACTAACTTAGGCAAGTAAATAAATAAAAGGGAAATAAAAATAAAACGTAAAGCAGATAAGATAAACATAGTGTTTGCTGAGACTTCGTTAATTATGTTATGGGATGATATTTGGAGAAACTGTTTTGAAATATATTAGTTAATTATCATTCTTGAATACTAATTAAAGTTCCATTAGTATGTCACACCGAGAGTTAGGTTATGGTAACATTCCAAAGTATTTAGAATAATAAGCAAAATCTTAATCATGGTTTAATAATACTTTCATATGAACTGGAACAAAATCTAAAGGTATTAGACAAAACTAAATCATATAACGATTCCTCATCATCCTAACATATTCATATATTTAAAAAGTTTATTTATGACTTTAAACCAGCCATTGCTTAAGACTACCCAATAAATCCCCTAATTATCCACAGCGTTCCTCACTTAAAGTGGTTCCGCCGCTTCAAACCTTGGCCATGTATTGCCCTACGATAATCCCCCATGTAGCCTTGCAGTTCCATAGTTTTATACCTTTGACAAATTATATTGACACAGATGACTGACTACCTTTCAATTGGACGTCGTTAAAAAGGTGTTGTAATCATGTTTATTGGTGGAAAGACGATTAGATTAATTTGAAGTTTAAAAGTCTATTTAGAAAGATTAATTAAACTAGGTTTCTCATTTTATATATTATTCCATAATATAACTACCTTCGGTCGTTACTTGACTTCCATACATTTGTACTCCACCTTGAAGTGTTTCCAGTACTATATCGAATAACAGTCGAATAGGGGCCATCATATTACTTCGTAATATTGTACCATTTCGTAATATGACTACCTTCGGTCGTTACTCGACTTCCATACATTTTTACTCCACCTTGAAGTATTTCCAGTACTATATCGAGTAACAGTCGAATAGGGGCCGTCATATTACTTTACTATAATTAAGGCCGTTTATATTTTAAGATGAGATCAACTTGGTATCTTAAGATGAGATCAACTTGGTCTTGTCTAGCCGTGATTCCTTGAATGACTTGTATCAGGGTGTCAACAGTCAAAACTAGAGGTTTGTGAGGAAGAGGGCTCAGACAGTTCGGGTTGGTAAGTTAGTAGGCTATTCCTAGGTGAGCTAAAGGAAGGGTTAGTATTGGGCGGAGTTAGATGAGAGTGAGGAAGTTGGGCTGAGTGGTTCAGATTAGCACAATTAAGGCAGGTTTGAACTTGGCAGACTTGTTGTTATTTAATTTTCAATTCCTTAATCTCCTTGGTTAGGTCTGCCACTTGCTGAGCGAGAGTTTTGATAGCTTCATTTTCGAGTGTAGTCGGTGGATTCACTATTGAGGAGTGATTTTCATTGTTCCAGTCATGGTTGTGTATTGTCATTTTTTCAATAAGGCTCCAAGCTTCATTTGCCATACAGTCTATGAAACTACCTTGAGAGGCGGTATCAAGTAAAGGACGGTGATGTGAGAAGGGACCATTGTAGAAAATGCGTAACTGGTCTGAGCGCTCAAATCGATGATTTGGACATTTCTTAAGCAATCCCTTAAAGCGTTCCCATGCATCGTAGATTGATTCATCATGCACTTGATGGAAGTTTATGATGTTGGATCTAAACGTGGCTTGTTTTGATAGGGGAAAATATTTGGCCAAAAATTTGGTTGCTAATTCTTCCCAAGAGGTTATAGAGTTGATTTCTAGTTCCTCAAACCAGGTTTCTGCATTGAGAGTGAGTGAATAGGGAAATAGGTATAGATAGACTATGTCCTAATTAACCCCAATCGGCTTAAAGGAGTTGGATAAGGAAATGAATTTGTCAAGGTGTGAGTTGGGATCATCATTTGGTAGGCCATGGAATTGACAGAGATTTTGGACTAACTGAACAATGTGTGGCTTTAACTCGAATGATCCTCTACCAATTTCCGGATAGACAATTGTTCCTCCCCGACCTTCAATCAAAGGTTTAGAGTCTTCAACGAGAGTTATACATGTAGCTGTCATAGTCTCATTGGCAGGTGGTTGACTAGTTGAGTGGATAGGGGTGGTAATTTTTAAAAGTAGTAAAAGGAAGGAAAAACAAAGAAAAACGTAGGGTTTTAAGAAATCCTAAAGGTTCACTAGTAAGTAAGTTCGTCTTCACGCCTAAGGATCGTACAGTTGGTTCCCCGACAGCGGCGCCAAAAACTTGATGCGTCACCAGCGGTCGGTAAGGATTTTACCCTTGTCGTTGCACCGACTACTGGCGACGGGCATCAGTGGGTGTTTTAAATTTGTAAATGCGGGGCCTAAGTTTTCCCTAACAATGCTAATCCTAAGGGTGAGCAAGTGGTAGGTATGACCTAGAGTCCTTCTTCAAACCGACTGAATTGAAACGAAGGCGTGGCAGATGAGGGCTTTCAAACTAGTGAAGGGTTTATAAAATAGTGGGGGAGTTTTGGTTTTTATATTAACTAACTTAGGCAAGTAAATAAATAAAAGGGAAATAAAAATAAAACGTAAAGCAGATAAGATAAACATAGTGTTTGCTGAGACTTCGTTAATTATGTTATGGGATGATATTTGGAGAAACAGTTTTGAAATATATTAGTTAATTATCATTCTTGAATACTAATTAAAGTTCCATTAGTATGTCACACCGAGAGTTAGGTTATGGTAACATTCCAAAGTATTTAGAATAATAAGCAAAATCTTAATCATGGTTTAATAATACTTTCATATGAACTGGAACAAAATCTAAAGGTATTAGACAAAACTAAATCATATAACGATTCCTCATCATCCTAACATATTCATATATTTAAAAAGTTTATTTATGACTTTAAACCAGCCATTGCTTAAGACTACCCAATAAATCCCCTAATTATCCACAGCGTTCCTCACTTAAAGTGGTTCCGCCGCTTCAAACCTTGGCCATGTATTGCCCTACGATAATCCCCCATGTAGCCTTGCAGTTCCATAGTTTTATACCTTTGACAAATTATATTGACACAGATGACTGACTACCTTTCAATTGGACGTCGTTAAAAAGGTGTTGTAATCATGTTTATTGGTGGAAAGACGATTAGATTAATTTGAAGTTTAAAAGTCTATTTAGAAAGATTAATTAAACTAGGTTTCTCATTTTATATATTATTCCATAATATAACTACCTTCGGTCATTACTTGACTTCCATACATTTGTACTCCACCTTGAAGTGTTTCCAGTACTATATCGAATAACAGTCGAATAGGGGCCATCATATTACTTCGTAATATTGTACCATTTCGTAATATGACTACCTTCGGTCGTTACTCGACTTCCATACATTTTTACTCCACCTTGAAGTATTTCCAGTACTATATCGAGTAACAGTCGAATAGGGGCCGTCATATTACTTTACTATAATTAAGGCCGTTTATATTTTACTACTATGATAATCCTAAGGCAACAATCAAACAAGAACATGCAATAAGACGATCAAAGCAATACTACCGATCTTTAATATTTAATTATAAATCATCCCATAATTTACTAACTACATCGCAAGCAAACACAACAAGTATACTACTCTCTAATCATGGCAATAACTAAATCTAGCATAATCAATATAAACGTAATTAATTAAGATAGATAAGGATAGAAAGAACCAGGATTAAATGCGAGAGAATAGACTTGATTTAATTGACACAATTCTGAGCGTACACCGAAGATTACAATGCGTTCCTTGCTTTCGTTCTATTCTAAACAAGTTTCCTAAACTAGCCTAACTAATTTGGAATAAGAAAATAGAAGGAGAAAGTAGAACTAATAATTACAGAGTATTATTAGTTTAAAGAAAAGTATGGAAGGTGTTTTTCCTAAGAAATGTGTGATAGGAATGGTGTGTCTTGAAATGAGGAATGGCATCTTAGCAACTTGGGGCACATGTTAGCATAAGGTGGAAAAGTTGCTAGCAGATGTACCATAAAGCGCGTAAAGGTCTAGCACGTGTACCCTGCGAGTACGGGCGAGGACGAAAAAGCGGACGGGGGCATGGTGGCCGGCGCCGTCACCCATGCAGCCGGCGGTGGTGGCATGGTGGCTGGCGGCGGCTGCCATGCTGCCGTCCCGGTCCGCCATCTTTCGCTTCGTTTCTTAAATCGCGCGTATCTTCTTCGTTATGCTTCCGTTTTTGTCCATTCTTTTCGCATTATATTTGTTTTTCAAAAACGAAGACTTTGATGAAAAGAAATTCCTTAAAAGTGTCTCTTATCTTTGGATGTCTCGTACGAATCGTTTGAATCTTCCGGCATTTCATTCTTCATCCGTTTTTGTTGATTCTTCTTCTGTCAGGTTCGTATTTTGAAAACGAACATCTTGGATAAGATGGATCTCAGTGATGGGTACTTTGCCTCTAAATCTTGTCTTGATGTCTTGAATCTTCAAACATGTGTGGAATCTTCATTTTTCATCCGTTTCGCTTGATTTTTCTCGTGCAACTCTATTTTGACCTTCTTAGCAAAGTATCACTGATTTGTGCATTATTTGAGTTTATTTGCCAAGTATTGTTCCAGAATGAGAGAGATATCGGTAGTAAAAATGTGACTTTTTACGCGATATCAGAATGCGAAATATTTTTTTTCGTATTTCTTTTGTAGTTTAGTGGGGGCGAAAATTATAAAATCTGATTAATACCTTAAATTTTTTCCCTTGTTACGTAATTTCAAAATTTTAGTGGGGGCGGCTGCCTATGCTGCCTGATGCGCCCTGAACGGTCGGTTCAGGAATCGCTTCCTGTCATTGCGGACCTCTCGCTTGCGGCACATCGGTGGTAGTTTTAAATTTATAATTATCGGTACCTAAACCTTCCGAACAACGTACTGATACTAGGTACGAGTACTTGATACTAGTAAGTGGCAAGGATGATCCAGGGTCATTCCTCACGACGGTAGAATTGAAGTAGAGCTCATTCGGATAACTTAGTAATTAAGCTGGGTTTTGGATAGTTGGATAAGTTTGTATTTGGTTTTCTAACTTAGTAAACTACTAAACCATAAAATAAAAGGGAAGCTAGCATATATGTAACACTTAAGAATGACGAAGACGTGGTTCACCATGATTTGGGGATAGTGTATTACTAGGATGATGTTTATTATGGGACACATTTAGGTAACAGACAAGTAAACTATAGGTGTTAACACTAGGACCCTACTTCTTTAGATAGATTCTAAATTAGTATGTCACTGAGTACCTAGGCTATCGTGATTTTGATCAGAACAGGATGCTCAACCCCCACACTGTCCGGTTAGGACTAGTGACCCATGAAGGGTGCATGAATAAGGTAGTAGACTGCCCTCAGGTTATTCTGACCTTTCTTAACACCTAAGTCTATATGTTATTTTCTAATTGTGTACTGATTATTTAACTTTGTACTCTAAACTATCAGTTTTGTAGAGTCTAGGGGTTTTAAGAATCCTAAACCACTGTTGGGCTTGACTTTCATCTCTAGATTCATTCTCTTAGGTTTTATTAGCATAATTACTTCTGTCATGATCTAGAACTCTCCTTTGCAATCAGTCATTCGTCCCTAGGTACACTAGCAGTGTACAATGTATTATTTTCCACAGCTTGCTAACCCTAGGTACTTACGATGTACAGTACTCTAACCATTTCTCACAGTTTCTTGTACCCAGAGGTATGTTGACCGTGTACTCCAACTTGTTCCATAGCCAACTAACCCTAGGTACAACCACGGTGTACAGTGCTTGAAGCATTTCCACAACGTTCGTAACCAGATGTAAGCTTACGATGTACAATAGCTTATTCACATGTTTACTAACCCTTGGTACAGCTACAGTGTACTTTGGTTAATGTATTTCCACAGATTTGTAACCATAGGTAGACCTATGGTGTACTTAGCTTTTCCACAGCTCTACGGTTCCTAGACCATATTCTAGTTTTTTTAGGTAGGTCACAATGTCGGTACCAACGACTTTTCCATAGCTTTCACGATTGTACTCCACCAGTGGTGTTTCCATCGCTATACCCATTACTTTAGCCGAATTAAAGTAACAAACATTGATTCATACGATAATACAGATAACTATCTACCATAACTTAGGCCTACAGCTAAGGTGGTAGTCACATGAAGGACTGGAAAGGGTGATCCGTAAACTAAGTCTAGATGCATGATAAGTTTAGACAAATACAAGGTTTAACAATTCCATTAACCATACCTAATTACAACTATCTAAATCATGCCAAACATACAAGCAACTACTCACAAAATATTGCAATAAACATTTCCAACATTAATAAATCACAAACATCAAACAAGAACATTATGGCAAATTAATATAAGAAATGATAGATATTACCCGTAAATAATTGCAAGCAGAATAATACTTGTATTTCGCCGAATAATATCCCAAGTATAACAAATGCTAGCTTCTACGAACTACATTACATAACTCTCTAAAAGCGACAGATTCTCCCCCTAATCTTCCCACTAGTTTCTACAGAGAAAAACTAGAGAGAGAGACTAGAGAGAGAACCTACAGAGAGAAAGAAAAACTAAAAATGGAAACCTAAATCTAGAGAGAGAGAGAGAGAGAGAGAGTAGTGAGAGAGTGAGAGGATGAAGAATTGAATGGATGTGTTTGTTGAAATGAGGAATTAGAGGTTTTCGTGTTCGCTTCATTGAGAGATGGCGATTTCGGAAAGCAAGAAAAAGAGAAAGAAGGGATCGAGGGTTCCCGGTTCAAAGTCTGAAGGGATGAAAGGTAATGTTTCTTCTTCGGATTCAGATTCTTCACAGTCCACGCCTTCTGAAACTGGGCAAGTTGATCGTACGGTGGTTGGTTTTCCGAGTACTGGGTTAAACCCTAATCCGGTTTCTGGGTTTAACCCTAGTATGGTTTCTAATGTTCACGCAGCTGATATAATTGATGATTCTGATTTGTTACATTCATTTAGGGATGTAAACATTAAAATACAGGAAGGTGAAACAATGAATGTACAATCTGGTCGAAAGTATGATTCTGATCATACTAAGATGGTGGTAGCTGATAGAGGTGAGTTGGAAAACCCTAATCAGGCTACAGTTAATACTACACGGTCTACGAATGCTCCTGCTAGGGTTTCTAATATACTCAGCATAGATGAACTTGAGGCTGCTCGTGAACCCCTGATCAGTCGAATTCCAAGACGAAATGTGGGTGTTGCTTTTGCTTCTGATCTTCGTGAACCTATTCCTAAACCAAGTGCTGCTCATGGTTCTGCTTCGGTAAATCAGGTTGAGGCTTCTAGTCTTGATAAAATCCCTGTTGTGGTATTGAATTCTGATTTGGATAAGCAAGCGGATCATATGGTCATAGTGGAAGAAGATATTATTAAAGAGGATACTGCAAATGTAGATGGGTCTTCTAAACTTCAAAGTGTATATCAGGTTGGGCTTAATGCCTCTAAAATCCATGATGTACCGGTGAATGATTGTGATTCTAGATTGCAAAGTCATAAGGCTGATATCGGGGCTGAGTTGGTCGACCAGCAGGTGGAGGTTCCTCCAATTCAACAGGTTCCTGACTCCATTCCTGATTCTGGTCCTCGGATGTCGGCTTATGATAATTCTAATGCAAGGCTAGATGGAAAAGGTGGTAATTATTTTTGTAATCGTGGCATTGATAGACTTGAAGCTACTACTGTGGTTGTTTAACAATCGGGTTTAAAATCGCAGCCATCATCTTATGCCCAGGTTGTGGATCGTGGAGCAAAAAAAAAGGTTAATTTTCGTACATTAAATTTACAGTCTCCTAACAGTAGTGAGGTTGATGAGGAGATTCCTTTAGATACGGTTATTAAATCAAGAAAAAAAATACTCAAACACTTTGTGTGGGTATTTTATTGGTAAGCGATTGGCGTTCCCAGTGGTTCAAAATTATGTGATGAATGTATGGAGAAAATTTGGGATTGAAAAGATTATGATGAATTCTAATGGGGTTTTTTTTTTTGTAAATTTTCTACGGAATATGGTATGACTAAGGTCCTTGAAGGTGGACCTTGGATGATCAGATTAATCCCTATCATGCTTAAGAAATGGTCTTCGGATGATGATTTAACAAAGGAGGATCTATCGAAAGTTCCTGTATGGATTAAACTTCATAATGTTCCGCTCCTTGTTTTTAATGAGGTTGGGCTTAGTGGTATTGCTACTAAGGTTGGGACACCAATTATACTTAATTCATATACTAGCTCAATGTGTACTGATTCTTGGGGTCATCCTAATTTTGCTCGTGCCATGGCTGAGGTTGATTTAGGGGCTGATCTGAAGGAAAATGTTTCGGTCTCTATTCCGAAACTTAAAGGTACTGGTAGAAATCTTTACACGGTAAGGGTTGAATATGAATGGTGTCCGCCTAGATGTAGTACGTGTACAATTTTTGGCCACAAGGATAATGAATGTCCAAAGAATGTGACTGGGGTCGATGTCTGAAAGGTGAATAATTCTGATTTTGCAATGCCTAAAAAGGTGTCTCGAGGACCTATCAAACAGGGTGCGAAGTCTATTGAGGGGTTTGCTGTTCTTAAACCGAAACCTAAGGTGATGTATCGGGTTAAAAATCCGGGGAATGTTTCTAAACAGCCTCCAAGTACTAGTAATCAGAATCGGGATTCTAAATCACGTTAGGGTGATTATAACCCTATAACATTGAATAATCGCTTTGGTATTCTTAATATGGATGAGCAAAAGGAAGATTTGCCTGATAAGGAGAAGAATTTCTGGGGTAAGAAGGTTCAATCTGAGGATGATAAAGTTGGCGACCAAAATCAGTCCTGAAATTTTAAGGGGGATGTTTCGGGTTATAGTACTTATGTTGTTGACTCTGAATCTGATATTGAGGAAATTTATGATGAGACGACTGAGTATATGAGACTTTCTAAAGGCGTGTCTATTTCTGAGGGGGAAAGCACTCCCGGTATTTCATCTCCTCATGGTTAGTCTAGCATCATGGAATATAAGGGGCTTGAACCCTGTCCATAAACAGAATGAGTTTCAATAGGTTGTTGCTCATGGTTGAAAGGAAAGTCTGAGTCCGTGAATACATAGATTAGCTTGCTGAATATTTCACTGTATCCGTTGCGATAAACATCAAGCTCCACATCTTCTTAAGTATACATTCCGCGTAGTCGAGTCATCACATATGTTGCTAAGTTGATTTACGACAAGTGCGGAATGAATCTTGGTACTTCACGAGTTTCTTCTTCATATACTAAGTGGTTTAGTTCATCAATTATCAGCTCAACATGATGACCAATAGTGGAATGAATGATGATAATGTAGTTTTCTGAAGCTGTGAGGTGTTCTCTAGTTTTGATGAGATCTAGAAGGGTTCTAAGATCTCCCACCATTCTGATATCAGCATAATTCTGTGGGTTTCCAGTAGCTCTTTCCAGATGGGTTCTCATTGATGCCAGTGTAGCCTTCTGACTCAATGAGTAGGGGAAAGCTGATCCAGCTAAGGCACAATATACTTTTTGGTATATTTGCCTCTGGTTGCTGCAGAACTCAATTTCTCCCATCAGGTAGTGGGGCCTTTCTGGCTGTTTAGCTTCTCTTGTGATTTGAGCTTGAAGGGAATCTGATAGTTCTTGGATATGTCTGTGTAGAGCGCGAGGTTGGGAACTATCGACTTTGAAGGGAATTGGTGGAATTCTTCATCTGAGGGTGCATTATTGAAAGGTTGGGAACTATCGACTTTGATGAACCTGACTTCTGTGGCTGAATCTTGAAGGTTTTCTTCCACAAAGCCACCAGTTTGTCTTGCCTTATACGCAGCGATTCTTTGTAGGAGTTTATCATATATTTCCGGGTGGCTTGAGGGTTGGAACTCTTCTTCAATTGTATCTATATCTCAGAGTCGGGTTCGGGAGAATGGTTTCGAAGGGTCGAGATGAGAGTCGAGCATGGTTTACATTCTCTTGAGATGAGTGGATCTGAAGTATTGACAAACGGATTCATAATCAATGGATTCATCTGATGAATTGTTGTCTTCGGAGCACTGTATCCTTTTGACTTCAGCCATTTGTGGTGAATTAGTTTGATCCTCATCTTCCTCCATTTCTTCAGATATTTCTTTTTTTTTTTGGGTCTCTTCGTCCATTTCTTCTTCTTCTTCTTCAGTTTCTTCTTCTTCTCCACATTCTTCTTTTTCTTCTTCTTCAGATTCCACATCTTCCTCTGCAGGTTGATACTCCTCCTCCTCTTCTGGGTCAGTCTCAGCATCAGAGATGAAGGTTGACGATCGGGTGAAAGGTTGTTCTTCTTCAGGCTCTGATACATCATTATAGGTAATTCTGCCTGTTGATATAGCATAACATTCTTCTTATTCTGGGGTGCATTCCGGTTGGTCGATCTTGTAAGTGATGCTTTCACCATGCAATCGCAGGAAAATCGTGTGGTTATACACATCAATCACTGTTCGGGCTGTATTCATGAATGGTCTTCCAAGGATAATCGGGATGTTTATGTCCTCGTGGATGTCCATTACCATGAAATCCGTAGGAAAGAAGAATTTGTTAACTTGAACTAAGACATTCTCAGCTATTCATTTTGGGTATCTAACGGATTGGTCAGCTAGCTGGACAGTCATATTAGTAGATTTTAAATTTTCAAGTTCTAGCATTTTAAACAGGGAGTAGGGCATGAGGTTAATGCTAGCTCCTAGGTCGGCTAAGGCGCTTATATCTCCGGATTGGTAAATAGAACAACGGAGTGTAAATCTACCGGTGTCTCCTAGTTTTTCGGGAAGGCTATTTTTAAGTAGGGTTGAGCTTTCAGAACTAAGGGGAATGTTGTTTACTTCGGGCAGTTTATCCTTAGTGGACAACAATTTTCTAATATATTTATTACGACCGGGAACTCTAGACATAGTATCGAGGAATTTTCCGTCTAACTTAAAGGATGATAATTTCATAGGTTGGACTTTAAGTCTAGCGGGGCAAGGGATTCTAACCTCTTTGTTCAAGGTCGGAGTTGTTTCCACAAATGGTATCTTGATCTCTGTTTCTTCCTTTACTGGGACAGCAGCAGGTGGTGGAGTGGCTGCTTCCTTGGTGGTGGTGACTTGCTTTACTTCCTCAACATGTGGGTTGTGAACTGTGTTGCTAGGCAAATTTCCTCTGGGTCTGTTCTCAAGACGTTGTGCTAATTGTCCAATTTGAGCTTCCAAGTTCTTCAGTACGGCCAACTGATTTCTCATAAAGAGATCGGCTTGATCTTGCCTAGCAGATGTCTTTTGGTTGAGTATGTGTTGGCCTTGCATGAACTGGGTAAAGGCGTCATCTGAACTTGAAGCTGGGGCATTTGTCTTGTTGGGTTGTTCAGTGGTTTGGTTTGTGTTGGAAGTGGGTCCTGGAAGTGCGAGGGGTTGGTTGTAGGCAAGTTTTGGTTGTTGTGGGTAAGGTGGGTATCTAGGTGGGTATCGGGGTTGGAAAGGTTGGTTGTTTCTTTGTAGGAATGGAGGTCCTCTAGGTTGGTTGTTGTTTTGGTTGAAACCGGGTGGAAAATTTTAGGGTCGTGCGGGAAATTGAGCATAGTAAATGGTGCCATAATTCTCTTCATATTCAACTTGATATTCACCGGATGGTTGCGAGTTGGTGCAGTTTTGACAGGCTTGCACTTGGTGTACTTGGTGCTGTTATTTCTTAAGTTCTCTGAACTGTTTGACAAGTGTGTCCATCTTCTCCGTTAATACCTTAATTGCTTCGACTGGAATTGGTTTCGATGCAGCGAGAGGTGCTGAAGATGTTGTGTGATCTCCAGAGTTCCAATCATGGTGATTCATAGTCATGTTCTCTATAAGGTTCCATCCTTCTTCGTCTGTCTTCGTCATAAAGCTTCCTTGTGCCCCAACGTCGAGGGTGGTTTGATGGTTAGGGTCTAAACCATTATAGAAGGTACACAATTGTGCAGATTTGTCGAGTCGGTGATCGGGGCATTTCTTCAGTGCTCCTTTGAATCGTTCCCATGTGGTGTATAATGACTCATCAAAAGCTTGGTGAAAGTTCATGATGTCATTTTGGAGTTTGGTTTGTTTAGAGGGCAGAAAGTACTTGGTTAGAAACTTGGTCTCCATCACCATCCATGAAGGGATAGAGCCAGTTTCTAAACCTTCAAACCATGTTTGCGCATGATGTGTAAGCGAATAGGGGAAGAGATACAAGCGGATTGTATCTTGGCTAACTCCATTTTGTTTGTAGGAGTTTGAAAGAGATATGAACTTATCGAGGTGAGAGTTTGGATCATCACTTGGTAATCCATGGAATTGACAGTGGTTTTGGATTAGTTGGATGATGTGGTGCTTAAGCTCGAATGATTGTCCTGGTGTTTCTGGGTAAAGAATTGGGCCTCCTCTTCCTTCAATAAAGGGATTACTATTGTCAGCGAGAGTGATGCGATCAGCCATTGCTTGTCTAAGTGCAGATTGCTTCTTTTCTCGTCGAATAGTACGTATTATAAGTTCTGGATCAAGAAAGTTAAAAAGCGGTGCAGATCTAGGGGAACAGGTTATACACTAAAGAAAAACAGACAAAGAAAGTATTTTTTTATAAGGTTTTTTTCTAAGGGTATACTAGAAAACAGGATTGATTGGGCCTCTGTATCGGACAGTTTATCTCCCCGGTAGCGACCACAAAAACTTGATGGGTGTCGAATCATCGCAAGCACGAGTGATCACAATGCCTATCAGTGGGTGTTTTAAATTTGTAAATGCTGGGGTTTAAGTGTGACTTACTAATACTGAACCAAAGGCTAGTAGATGGTAAGTATGACCTATAGTCGTTCTTAAAGAGAAACTGAATTGAAATCGAGGTGATCCAATCAATCTTTCTTTCCTAGCAACAGGTTTTAACAAGAGTGCGTTGGGGGTTTTGGTTCAGTTAACTAAATAAACTAAATAAAGCGAATAAAAGATAATAATAAATCAGATAATGGAAAGTAGTATTTGTTGTGATTTCATTAGCTCATAATATGGGATGATTACTTTTTAGAGGAAAACGTTTATCTAAATTGGGAATGTTTACTAGATTTGATAGCTTATTGTATGACCCGTAGATTCCTTATCTGACGGTTATCAACTAATATGTTACAAGGAACTAGGGTATTATGATTCTGATCAGACAGACAATGCTTAACTCTCCACACTCTCCTGTGAGGGAGTCAATGGCACTTATTACCAAACGCATTCGCTCGTGGGCGAAGGAACAGAGTAGCAAGTCCATAATAGGTCCAACCGTTCTTAATACCATAAAGATTACAAATCCGGTAAACAATTAACTTAGAAGAATATGTTCGGACTTAATTGATTAATTCATATTAGTGAAACCCAAGCATGATAAGCGGGAGAAATCGTTTAGGTTTCTTGCGTACCTTACTTTAGGTTTCATAGGTTAAGGAAAAAGATTGTTTTAAATCGGATTTTAAACTTGCCTTTCTTAATACAATTAATAAATCCCTAGGTTTTCGTGAATGGTTATTTAGCCTATAACCTACCTACTCTAATCTAATCTAAACTAATCTAATCTAATTAAAATGCTTACGGCTTTTGCATAAAGTTAAACCCAGACCATATCAGAAAATACTATGGTAGTTCACAATGTATTTAATCATTAACGGATGTTTCCGTTGTGAATTTAATTGCTTCGCGATGTTTTCATGATAAGTACATTGTGATGGGAAGTGTACTATACTCATGGAAATTCCACGTAATCACATTGCTTTTTATGATGATTGCATGACGTTACAATTAAACCATAGTTTTGACACAGATAACTATTGACCAAGTATTAAGGTTCGCGACTCCTCTTTACAAGGTTAGAATCACGTTCGTTAATTGAAAGGCGAATATAAGTTTTATGTTTAAAATCATAAGATAAGTCCGTTCATAAAGTTTCCATTTTTATAATGTTGATCCATAATACAACTAGCTTCGATCGTTTACCGACTTCCATACATTTGTACTCCGCTTAACAGCCTTTCCAGTACTATATCAAGTAAACAGTCGAATAAGGGCCGTCATATTACTTCACGACATATTTAAGGTCATCCCATAATTATTGATGCTAACTATATCACAACAAATACAATAGTAATCTACTCGCTAAGCATGGCACAAACTGTAACACCCCCAAATTTATTGTTTAGCGGAAACAAGATTTGGGTGTTACTAATCAATAGAATTTCAAGTAGGTGACAAAGTCCTACTCAAAGTAGCACCCTGGAAAGGGGTTGCACGATTTGAAAAACGGGGAAAACTTAACCCACGATACATCGGACCGTTCGAGATCCTTGCGAGGATTGGTCCAGTTGCCTACAAGCTCCAACTACCGCAAGAGCTTAGTAGTATCCACAACACCTTTCATATATCTAACTTGAAAAAGTGTCTTTCCGATGAAACACATATCATCCCTCCGGACGAAGTCTTCTCAAAACTAAACTTTGTGGAGGAACCTATCGAAGTTATGGACACGAAAACGCAGAAACTTCGACACAAACGAATCAAGCTAGTTAAAGTTCGTTGGAACTCAAAGCATGGCCCAGAGTTCACCTGGGAACGTGAGGATGAAATGCGCAAGAAGTATCCTCAACTATTTGAAAACGTGACCGCGACTCACGACACGAATTAAATCTCGGGACGAGATTTCCCTAACGGGGGGAGAATGTGACAACTCTCCTAATTAGGTACTGATTAAACAATTAAGCATGTGCATTCTTACGCTAATTTCCTGATTAAGTTTAAAACAAAACTTTTGATGTGATGTAAGCCTAGCAGCCCAATACTTTTAAACAAAAAGTATTACTTAATATGTGATTAATAATAATAATCGCGTACAAACGTATCGAAACAAACCCGATAGAAAAATATAACAAAAGTTGTTGACACAAAATAATTAATAATTCGATTATTAATTACGAGTACTGTTATATCTATAACATATAGATAAAACGAATTAAATATACGTTTTGCATAAAATGTATTATAATTCGAACAAAAACAATTTTAAAACGTACCCAAAGGTCAAAAATAATAAAAGTATTATTTTCGTTATTTATAATAAAGTATTTGGGGAGTTACCTCAAATTACAATTTAGAAATTTGAACAAAAATTGACACACAATTGGACCCGTACACGAAACTAACGGGTTAAAAACCTACAATATTAACACAAACTAAAATATCTGGGAGACACAACTCTTACCGAGCCATGCCTCCCTTTGACTTTTAAACAGATACATACTCTCTCTCCCCATTTGATCACCAACCTCAAATAATTGAGCGGGCAGTATCTGTTACTAGCCATACTCGTTTGAAATATAATACTCTAACCTGCCATTCTTCTGTGATCTTTCTACACACACACACACCACATCAAAATCATCTATCATCTTTTTTTCTTCTTCTTGAGCTGGAAGAACTCAAACAAAAACCGAAGCAACAAGCAGCACCACCAATATCATCATCATTAAATCATCTACAAAAAGGGAGAAGATCAAGAGCAAGGAACAAACAACAACATCATCATCATCATCACCTCCTTTGATTCCTTCATTAAACTACTTTGTAAGAACACTTAAACTTTCACTAATCTTGTTTGTTTTTAACTCTTAAACTGGTTATAAGTTCATATCTTGAAGGATCATGTATGAAAACTTAACAAAAACTAGGTAAAACATAACCTTAGTGACATATAAATTTTGGACAGATTTTAACATCTCGGTATAAAAATTGTATAAAATTTGTACGAGTAACGAAAACACTTGAGACCATTGGAAAAGTTTGATATTTTTGTCCTCTACAAAAGTTCTTCTTTGACCATTTCCAGAAATGTCCGTATTTTCGTGTATAACTCGATTCTTGAACATATGTCTGTTTTGGACCAAATCAGACCACACTTCGAAATTATTTAAAATTTGTCGCTGACCCTATGAGTCGCTGACCACTTTAGTCACTGAACTCTTAAGTCACTGACCCTTTCATGACACAACTTTTAGTCGCTGACCCTTCAGCGACCAACCACTTAAGTCACTAACCTCTTATGTCACTGACCCCTTAAGTCACTGACACCTTCAGCGTCCAACCACTTAAGTCACTGACCCCTTAAGTCAGTGACCCCTTCAGCAACCTTGACCAGCGAGTCGACCAGCAACTTGACAAGCAACCTTGACCAGCGAGTTGACCAGCAACTTGACCAGCGAGTTGACTAGCTTTAACCAGCGAGTTGACCAGCAACCTTGACCAGCGAGTTGACCAGCTTTGACCAGCTACTGGACCAGCGAGTCGACCAGCAAGTTGACCAACTTTGACCAGCTACTTGACCATCAACTTGACAAGCAAGTTGACCAGCTTTGACCAGCAACTTGACCAGCGAGTTGACCAGCTTTAACCAGCGAGTTGACCAGCAACCTTGACCAGCGAGTTGACCAACTTGACCAGCGATTTGACCAGCTTTGACCAGCAACTTTGACCAACTTTGACCAGTGGGTTGACTTTCATTGACTTTTGTACAAATTATAGTTTGACCAAAACTGATCAGACCTAAGTGACGCCTTGAACATGGAAACCCAAATATTAGCATCATTGATCATAAGTGACAAGTGACCCGTCACTATCTAGCGACACTTCATCGAAGTGACGCCCAATTTCATACAATAAGTATATTTACCTATGCATACATATATAGAACAAATATATGAACAATGGAGACGAAATAATATTTCAACACAATGTCACCAACAAATTCAACGACTAACATTATTAAGAAATCAACAATTTCTTCAAACCAACAAACCGTTAACATAAGTTGATTAAACAAAATCAAACGTACTTATGTTAATACATTTATTGTACATAGGTTAACATACCTTGGGCGTTTATCTGTCGGCTGCTAGCATTCATACCGAGCAAACCACAGTGAGTTTACAGCCCCTATTTTTAAATGTTTTCTACTTTTAAACACAGGGGTGTTAAACATAGAAATTGCATGCCAACACATGCAATCAAACTATAAATGCTTATTTGCTTTTATACAAACTGTTTGTTTATGGAATAACATTTCCACAACTGTTTTGGGAATTAGACAAAGTATCCTAGTACGGACCTAGACTTGGAATGTGTGCATGAAAAGACCTCATGACATGCTACTGTAACCATTAGCTAGGTGACTCTAGCCACTGAGTATACGGATAGTACTATTGCCGTGACGACCCTCCTACGGTGGAGCGTATACTTAAATGTCCGTTCAGGCAAACAACATAAGTTCTGGTTGTGATTTGGTTATAGGGTTAGGTCACGTTACTTTAACCTGCGAGGTTTAGCTCACCTTTCAGGGGATCATAGTCTAAGCAAATTCCCACATACTTTTAGGAAGAACGAATCCTACAACTGTTAAACACCGGAAAACATACCGGCAACTTATTTATACTGGTAAACAACCACTTACATACTTTTAGGAAGAACGAATCCTACAACTGTTAAACACCGGAAAACATACCGGCAACTTATTTATACTGGTAAACAACCAGTTACATACTTTTAGGAAGAACGAATCCTACAACTGTTAAACACCAGAAAACATACCGACAACTTATTTATATTGGTAAACTACCAGTTACATACTTTTAGGAAGAACGAATCCTACAACCGTTTAATACCGGAAAACATACCGGCAACTTATTTTATACTGGTAGACAACCAGTCATATGTTCTAAGGGTAACAACCCTACATAACCTGTATTTATATAAATGAATAACGAATCATTTATACAAACTTGGTTTAACTAACCACATACATATACAAACCTGTAAATTCACTCAACATATTTGTTGACGACTTTCTCTATGTTTTTCAGGAAATTAGCTTGGTAAGTAATCGCATGCATTCAGGATGGACAACCCTGGACTACTTAGGATGCCACATACTTTTGGGACCGCTTTTGAAGGATTTCCTCAGTATAACTGCAAACACTGCAGTCATACTTACGAAATCTTGTATTAAATTTATGTATTGTAAAACTAAATGTTTTAAACTCTACTACTACTGATACGACTTACATAGTCGTACTACTTTTGTAACAACTGTCAAACTGGGCATCCTTGATAAATAAAGTTGTGCGATAACCATACGCTCTGAGTATATATGCATGTTGTTTGGTTGGATTTAACTGTTCGCAGCCCCGCCATGTCACAAGGCTTCCGCATATTATTATATTGTTTGATTCTAATTACCATTTGGCGGGGTGTGACAAAATGGATCTAATCTATCTCTAATCCTACGCTCCGTGTCTCCCTCCGATCTTACTTCAACCAGGAGAACACTGGCCATGTCGATTTCAATGATCATCAGACACAGAATAATTAGCGGCGTACCATTAGAAGTTGGCCAAGTTCTTAGTAGTAAGTTACTAACCACAGCATAAGTTGGATAGATAAACATTACAGAGTAACGGCATGATTAAAGCATAACTACCCTAGCATAACGACTACTATAGCAAACACAGATATGTTCAGCTCAGCATGGCAATAATTCTAGTAAGCATTTCTAAATAAGCATGGCAACAACACAACATTTTTAAAAATAACAAGATAGAGATTTAAAATAAAACCTGACAGAGCGTTATTACAAATCTGGCGTAACCGCAGTCTCGGAGCACCTCCGTTACAAGTAAGCTACTAATCTACTAGCTTAACTAACCTAATTAACTAACTAATTATTTCTAGAGAGAGAGTAGAGAGAGAAAGAGAGAAAACAAGTTGAGAGATTTTTAGATTGTTTCAAATGGTGAGGAGGCGGTTGTATTTATAGGCATTGCACAGCCGTATTCTTCAACCGAATTCCAACCCCCAAATGCACAACCGTATTGCACAGCCGTATAAAAATCTGATTTTTATTGCCTGAACACGGAATACGGTTGGTTTTGGCCGTATACGGGTGGACTGGAGCAAATACGGGTGGGCACCAACCGTATACGGCTGGACTGGGCCATATACAGCTGGGCACAGGCTGTATATGGTCTACACAGGCCGTATACGGTCTGTGTCCATCCGTATACGGGGACAGCCGTATTCGGTCCTCTCGGTTCTCGTTTCTTCGATTTGGCGTAACATCTTCGTCGTTTATCCGTTTTTAGCGATCTTTATATCCATACGTTCGTATTTTCCTAATGAAGAAAATGACATAAGTTAGAGGTCATATTTCTTTGTGTAGCTCAAAAAGTGCTAGAACGAGTGAACGAGAATGCTCATGATCGTATTCGTTAGATTTATCGTGTTTTTCGACCATTTTAGTTGATTTTTGAAACGTTGTCTATATTTTGGTCCATGTTATGAGTTTTAACAATATAGTGCTCATTTTGGATAATTTCATCATAATTTGGGCCAAAAAGGTGAGATAATGACACTTAAAACTTGACTTTTTAAGTGTCATCAAATATCCCACACTTAGACTTTTGCTTGTCCTCAAGCAAATCACAATCTTATATGCCAAAATCTCCAATTTCAAGATTCTTTCTTGAGACGCAAATAAGAATTTGAACAGATTGAAAACAAGTATTTCGCCTGTCGGATAAAGAAGAAGTGTTCACATGAAATATCCAAAGTTTTTCAAGATGATTCACTTAGGAAAACTTTCAATTTTCAAGATGCGGAATATACACGACTGGGTGATCTCACTGGTGGTCACTCAATTCACTCAAGTGTATCGGGTTTCCTATTATCCTAAGCCAAATGAAAAATCGCTCAAATACCTGTCGTGCAGTATTCGGCGTCATAGGCTTGCCCAAGGATCATATCTCCACCACTTAGACGGGGACGGTACTAATTATCCCAAGACATTCAAGTGGGTTGTAATATTTGGTGAGGGTTAAAGGGTATGGATAAGTGTGGTTTTTAAGGGTTAAGGGTGTTACTTATCTTAGGCCTTTTAAAACTTAATGAAAATTTTCATTTAGACATTCTTTTTAATGAAAACAGAAATGGATAAAGCAAGGGAAGATAGCTATTTTGACTTCTATCTTTTGAAAACAAATGGATGATTTCACACTTTTAAGAGTTGGAGTTTCCGAGAGATTTGAAGCACTTAGCTTTATTTTATTTTTGGGCTCAGAATTTCTTTGCAAGAGACTTTCTAAGGGGGATTTTTCTTTTATTTATTTATTTTCTTGCCCTCTGGGCATCCTTTCTTACTTTTCATTTTTTTTTCTAAATCCCTTGTCACTTTCGAACTTACTTGGTGCCAATTTTTCGCACCATAAGACTCTCGATTTCTTTTGAGTATTAAATATTGAAATGCACGCGAGAAATTTCTAGTAAACACGAAATTTTTGTGATTTTGGGGTAGAAAGCAAAAAGAATATTCAAATAGCATTTTTTCAAAAAGATCTAAAAGATTCTAAGATAAGTTCTTGGTAGGAAAGGGAATAAGTGGGTTTAAAATATGGGTTGAAAGAAATGAAAAGGCTAAGGCTCAACAAGGGTTATCTAGGCGGATCATCAACACTGAAGATAAGTGTTGGAAGGGTTTTGGGCTTGAAAGAGATATGTTGAAATGGGGTTTAATCCTAGGGAATGTCAAGGTCCTCTAATTGTACCTATGCCACGTGTGACACCCATCAATGTGATTTTGACACGTATACCCGGGGAAAGTTCTAATTCAGAAATACATGCACCGATCACACACAACAAACGAACGGTGAAGCATTTAAAATGAATGCTTATAAGGCTCAAAGTTCCTCACCGCAAAAATAGGTTATATGTGTCTAGTCGTGCGATGCCCCTCTTAGATCCTCATCTTAAATTGTTTGGAATCTACCATTATTCGACCTCTTTTAACCAAATTTTGAATACTTGTTGAAAAAAAATATGTACTCTTTCTTAAATGAAAAGCTTTTTGGCCAACTGAATGAGTGACAATTTCACCGTCGAAGTAAAACTGTTTAGGCTTTACTGAATGAGTGACAATTTCACTGTCGAAGTTTTAACCAATTTTCTTTCATTGTGACTCAAAAAGGTTTCAAATTTTTGAAAATTTTGGCAAAAATAAGGATTGAAAAATTATTCGAGGACTTGCATGTCTCAAAATCAACTTTGACAGATAATTAGATGAGATATACTGCTATCCCACACTTAGAAATAAACATTGTCCCCAATGTTTCTACACTAAGCGGGGAGAATCCCACGCTTAGGGTTTTGTTTTAGGAAAAATGTGAATTTAAAAGTTTTAAGTATGGAGGATCCCACACTTAGGGATTTAAGTGGGCATAAGCATATCTAAGTTACGTAGAAACTAGAAAAGTTTAGGAGAGGGACTTCCCTACGGTTAAGGAGTACTGGATTTAGGACCAGATTCGTGAAGGAGCGGTGCTAATGATCTGCTGGATTTGTGGACCAGGCTCTGTTTAAGGCTCATCCATTCTACACGAAGCTAAGTTCTACAAATACCATAAAATACAGTCACAGTACACCATTTCAACAACATAAAAGTCTAACATAAATAAAACATAAAGCGATAAAATAAACTAAAAATCGTCTAGTAAATCATCCATGTCTAGGTCAAATGCCGCAAGTGCGTCACTGTCCGGGATGGAAGTAGGTGATGTGGCAACAGTGGCACCAATCATCATGGGTGCAGCAGGGAGATCAGGAGATGTAACAGCAGCAGTAGGAAGAGTGGTCTCTGTAGTAGGTGCAGCTAGGAAAAATGACCATGGCGGAAGAGGTGGTCTGGGACCTTGACCAAGTCTGAAGGACTGGTCTGGAAGTCTCGGGAGTCCAACCATCTCCCTGATGTCAGAGTGAGAGTCATGCTGGATGGAGAGCTCTCGGAGAATCGCCCAAGTCACAGCTGGGTCAGCAGTAGTAATCCCATAGTCGAACACTGGGGCAGATACTGGAGTGATCGTCACGTCTGTCGCATGCTCCTCTGGAACAGTGGTCAGCTTCTTCTTTCCTCTGCGGTTTTTCTTCTTCTTCTGTTGTTGCTAGGAAGTGTGTCCTGAGGTCTCAGCTGAAGCGTCCATCCTGAAACATAAGGAAAATAGGTAATGTTATAGTTTATAAGGTTATACAATTGCAGCAGAGTCAGATGACTTTTAAAAGATTTTTATAAAAGTTTGAGTCATCTGAATAGTTGCACTTGTATAATTCAGATAAAACTTATCTCCGATGTATATGTAAGAGTGCGGTGCTGTCGGGTATCTAGATTATCTTGAATCATTAGTCCAGTGATGATAATACTAAGCCAAAATAAACTGAGAAATAAAATTAAAGCTATTATAAAGATAAGCAATGGGATGCCTCCCAAGAGCGCTTGTTTAACGAGTCACTAGCTTGACTCTGTTACCTACTTTGTCGGCTCAAGGTGGTTCAAAGATAAAGACTTTCTCATTGGAAGGAGAGTCTTCGATGTAGTGCGTTAAGCGGTGACCATTGACTTTAAAATTATCGTCCGGCACTTCTAATTCGACTACTCCGAAGGTAAAGACATTTGATATCACGAATGGTCCGCTCCACCTTGATCTGAATTTGCCTGAAAACTTTTTGAGGTGCGAATTGAAGAGAAGAACTTTATCTCCAGGTATGAATTGAGAATACTTGAGCTTGGCATCGTGGGTATTCTTGGTTCGCTCCTTAAAATGTAGAGAACTATCATAAGCTTGGTCTCTCAATTCGGCGAGTTCGTTCAGCTGCATCTTTCGATGTAATCCAATTATGGAAGAGTCCAGATTACAATCTCTTAGCGCCCAGTAAGCCTTGTATTCCAACACGATTGGCAGATGACACGCTTTTCCATAGACTAGTCTGTAAGGCGTGGTCCGTAATGGTGACTTGTATGCAGTTCTGAATGCCCACAGAGCATCGTCTAACTTGTCGGCCCATTTCTCCTTATGATTAACCACGGGTCGTTCCAAGATCCTTTTGAGAGCTCTGTTTGTCACTTCAGCTTGCCCATTCGTCTGCAGATGATAAGCCGTAGATGTCTTATGGGTGACACCATAATACTGTAATGTCCTCATAAACTGAGCACTATAGAAGTGCGTGCCCTGATCACTGATGATCGCCTTTGGAGTTCCGAAATGAGAAAAGAGTTGTTTGAAGAATTTGATCACTACTCGAGAGTCATTAGTAGGAAATGCTTGTGCCTCGGCCCATCTGGAGACGTAGTCGACAGCCACTAGAATGTATTCTTTTCCAAAGGATTTAGGGAATGGTCCCATGAAATCCAATCCCCGTATATCGAAGATCTCGCAGGCCTGGATGTTAGTAAGTGGCATTTCACTCCTCCATGAGATACTTCCAAACCTTTGGCAAGCATCACAACGTTTTACCAAGTCGTGAGCGTCTCTGAATATAGATGGCCAATAGAAGCCGGAATTGTATGCCTTCCTTGCGGTCATATTTGCTCCATGATGTCCTCCAGTTGGTCCATGATGACTCTGGTGGAGAATGTTCCTCGCTTCCCTTTCGTCAATGCATTTTCTAATGATTTGGTCCGAGCATACTTTGAACAAGTATGGATCGTCCTAATACTAATTTTTGATATCTCTGAAGAATTTACGCTTTCTAGAGGTAGGCATTCCTTTCGGGACAATTCCACCAACCAGATAGTTAGCGTAGTCCGCGTACCAAGGGTTATGATTGAATTGTGATCCCCTTTGGTGGCTTCTAACATTCATGAGTTGTTCTTCAGGGAACTGATCTTGAATTTCTCTTTCATCAAGCTTTTCCATCGATGGGTTTTCCAATCGACTGAGATGATCTACTGCGACGTTTTCTGCTCCCTTTTTATCCTTGATTTCTATATCAAATTCTTGGAGGAGTAGAATCCATCGAAGTAGTCTCGGTTTAGCATCTTGCTTTTTGAAAAGATACTTCAAGGCTGAGTGATCTGTATTGACAATAGTTTTGGACAATATTAAGTAAGAACGAAATTTATCAAAAGCAAAAACTACCGCAAGCAGCTCCTTTTCTGTAGTAGTGTAATTCTCTTGAGCATCGGTGAGTGTCTTGCTTGCGTAGTATATAGGCTGAAACTGCTTTTCCTTTCTTTGCCCTAAGACAGCTCCAACCGCAAAGTCACTGGCATCAGACATGATTTCAAATGGGAGACTCCAGTCAAGAGCAACCATGATCGGTGCATGTGTGAGCTGATCCTTCAGGATGTTGAAAGCTTTAAGGCAGTCATCTGAAAAGACAAACGGAGTGTCCTTCTCGAGAAGGTGCGTCATAGGTTGAGAAATCTTAGAGAAATCTTTAATAAAGCGACGATAGAATCCGGCGTGACCTAGAAAATTGCGAATGGCTTTAACAGAGGTAGGTGGTGGAAGTTTGGCAATGGTCTCAACTTTAGCTTTGTCAACTTCAATTCTAGACTTTGATATCCGGTGTCCCAAAACTATTCCTTCCTTTACCATAAAGTGGCACTTCTCCCAGTTTAAGACAAGGTTTGATTCTTCGCATCGGGCTAGCATTCTTTCGAGGTTGGAAAGACAAGAAGTGAAAGAGTCTCCAAAGACTGAGAAATCATCCATGAATACCTCCATGCACTGTTCAATCATGTCGTGGAATATTGCTACCATACACCGCTGGAATGTTGCAGGTGCGTTGCATAGTCCGAAAGGCATGCGTCGGTAAGCGAATGTTCCGTAAGGACACGTGAAGGTCGTCTTTTCCTGGTCCTTAGGATCGAGAGGAATCTGAAAATAGCCAAAGAAACTATCAAGGAAACAATAGAAATCATTCCCAGACAATCTCTCTAACATTTGATCGATGAACGGTAGAGGGAAATGATTTTTTCGAGTTGCTTTGTTCAGCTTCCGATAGTCGATGCACACCCTCCAACTGGTGATGGTTCGTGTTGGAATGAGTTCATTGTCTTCGTTAGCAATAACCGTCATTCCTCCTTTCTTGGGGATAACCTGAACTGGGCTGACCCATGGGGAATCGGAGATAGGATAGATCAAGCCAGCATCTAA